>OZ037998.1:6648901-6686401 GCA_964035705.1 Porites rus
GTATCAAGTGCTAAGTTTTGTTCGATTGGAACCTTTGATTCTCTCTTTGAAGAAATGCTGGCAAAAGGTGAAAAAAGGTGAAAATGGTACTTCTTACAAGTACTGAGAGAGTAGTGGGTAAACGGTTTGAAAATTATGATATGCATGCATGTGATTTGGGTTTGTAGGATACTTTGTTTTATTTCATGAATTTCTTCATCTTTGTGTCAGCCAACAAAAAAAAAATCAATGGAATTCCTACTGAAAATAAAGACAATATGATTTCATCAATAGCAAAGACGTCAGAAGGTGGCAGGCCAAAAAATAAATGACAGGTTAAAATTTGTAAGCCTTGCCAAAAAGGCAGGCTGAATTTTTTTCTATTTCAAGCCAATTGGAGACACAATTAGTTGTTCAGGACTTCCTCGTTTCAAAACACTAATGGGAGGAACAATATTTTGAGTTCAAGTTAGGCTAATTGGTCTAAGCTTTCTAGACCATCCACAAATCTTGCAAAGTATCTTGTCTCAAAAATTATTATCTTGCCTTAGCAGTGGTTTGCCCTTTTTTCAGTATTCTTCTCTTGACCTGGTACCCTCAACAACCTAAATAGTGAACTGAGAACTTGATGATTTTCGAGTGGTCCCTCTTTTTTCTCAGTGGCCGTACTTTCAGGGCTTTGTCTGCTAGTGGGAAATTTATCGGCAACGCGCTTTTCTTATGTTTCTTTACATTCGATGCTCATTTCCACTCCACACAGATTTGCTGAAATCTGAAAGCTCAGTCAACGGAGAGTCACAAGGGGCATTGGAGGCTGGATTCAAATCCCTGAGACATGAGTGCTAGTTCTCTGTCCTTTTTTGCTCTGCTGCCAAAACGCCCCACAGAGCTTGCTCGCAGGCTATTATCATTCCTACCCTTTGGGATGATCAAATTGAAACAAAACAATAGTGAAATCCTTTCAACATATATATTTATTCTCAGCTCTTGTACGATATGTTTTAAGAACATTCAATATTGAGAGTTTTGAAAAATTCGTTATTAAAAACTAATCCCTATCAGCTTTGCGCCAAAGTTCTAATGCTTCCTTTTTGCTGGGTACATTATTGTTCACCCTACTGATAAAACCACATGTTTGTGCTACAAGAAGAATGTTTTACAACACCACTATTAAAATAATATAATATTAGTTGTATTTCCAACAACAGTCTCTACTTGACATAGTGCAACTTAACTTAAATGGAATAAGTTATTTTAAAAATCTCTACCTTGGGAAAGCTCTTGAGTAACCTACTTAAAATAAAATACACCTGCGTAATACATATTATGATGCTTAGAATAGTATCTTATATACACCTAACTTGGATTTTTGTAACCTCTAGCAAGATTCTTTCAGCCTTAAGGTAAATACTGTTTATCAGCATAAATACAACCTCTGACTTGAAATAAGTGAAACACTTGCTCTGAGAATTTCTGAATACAAGCACTGGATTTGTATTTATTTTATTCACTCACTCTCTGGGAAATTTATAGAGGTGAGTTATAATTGAATAGAACTAATTTCAAAATTATTGCTTACTTAACTCATCAAATGAACAGCAATTATTCATACATTTTGCAAATCCAAGATGGTATCAGAATAACATTGGAAAACAAATCATGCTCATGGTACCTGGTGAAATATGGTTGATGACAACACTTAAAAAACCACAGGCAGTCTGACCCCATTATTGCTGTGTGCTTTGTTGCTATAAGTATAATGATGTGGAGAATTGCACTAACTCATTCATAAGAATTCCATAAGCTTTACTCAGTAGGACTAAGTTATTCAGTATTGCAGTTAATGCTTCAGTTTCATTAATGTATCCAGAAGGAGACGCAGAGTTTAATCACCAGATGAAACATTGAGAACAGAGTTGAAAATATGACGTGCAGTGGAGTATTTTTAACAAACTTCAAGGTGTTTCATCTGGTGATGAAACACGTGTCAAATGCTTGATATTGCTTCTGAAGCAAAATGATTTTAGAGGGAGAAATTAAGGATGCAAAAATGAGCAGTTTTTCATCTGATTTCCAAACACTCATTAAACATTAATTTCCTTTGTATTTCCTTTATGAATTGTTAATGAGTTTGAAAAAGTATAATATCATATGTAAGGACATGAAAATAATAATAATAATAGTAAAGGATGATTTCTATTTCTTTTTGGGGATGAAAACACCGAACACTTGCTTTTCTTTCAGTTTTGTGGCAAAGAATGTTTCACACAGTTCATACAAAACAAAATTATTCACCTCTACTTTGCACTGTAGCACATCAGCCGTGTTAGTTTAAAGGCTGTTAATTTTTTTAAAGTTTATAAAGTTTGTTGGTTTTCTAGTATCAAAACAAAACTGGACAATTTGGTAAGTGCAAGTAGATCCTCCATTAAAAATGTTAAAAACTGGTTTGAAAAACGTCTCTAATTAAAAAAAAAACACCTTCTCTGTTCAATATATTAGGGCCAGCCCTATTCAATACTTCATGTTTCAAACAATGAAAGCTTAGGCTGCAAAAATATTTCTTTCCCTGCAATAGCAGCTTAACAAATAATAAATTACATAGAAATAACATAAATAGAGGAAAGACAATAATATTATTTTCCCATTATTGCTGGCAACAAAAGATTGTTTCGTTACCTCATCAACTTGACTTTGCGAAGTACAAGTGTTGCAAAAAATTCATTTAACAAGGTAATTAACCACTTTCCTTACATGTAAAAATATGGTCAATATTGCCTAATACTGTAAGATTCATAATGTCTAGCAAACTAAGCATTTTAAGACCTTAATACAGCATGTTGATAAAAGAATTTCTTTCTTTCATGCTTTGCTTTTCTGGTGGTTGCCACAATAGGAGATCAATAATATTAAAGGGTACAGTAGAAAAGAGGCAAAAGTGGGGATTTTCCCTGGAAAACCAGATCATTCAAGGTTAGCTCAAATTTGTCTTGTCTGCTGCATTAACACAAAATGCTATAAATGCCATGAATTTGTGTACTCCTAGTTGCTTAAAACTGACCCAAATCAAGTGGTCAATTGTTAATTTACTTAATCAGCTCCTACGCTGGCCAGTGTTAGGAACTTTTCCTGGCTGAAAGAAAATGCACGTTCCACTTGGACCGTCCCAACTTAACTTTACACTTTTATATGATTCAAAGACAAAACAACAAGACGTGTAATTTCTGGCAAAATTTTCTGTTTCTCAGCTGAAGTTTAAAAAAAGTTTACTCAATTGGCTGACACAATTATTGAGTTTTAACCTACAAGTACAATAATTTTGTTATGATTTGTTGCTAGTACTAGTACATTGTCAACGTGCCAGTAATACGTATCAGGAGTAGTATTGTTTTCCAGGAAAAATCATCACCCACATGTCTTTTCCACAATGCCCTCATAACAATAATGATAATAAAGAATCATAATAACATGAGAACAATTTATTTGTAAAAGTAAATTTGAACCTATTTGTATGCTCATTTGTGGTATGCCACTCATTACTATAAAGAGCAGTTGGTTATATGTCCGCACCTTCTAACCATAATAAGTAAAAAACAACTTTTAAGTGTTACTAGCCAGTAATAAATATTAAACTACCGTACAAGCAGAGGTTTCTTTCCAGCATTGTCTATAGCGTTTATGAACCTCAAGTTGTTTGCATTGCTGACATTCACATGGTAACTACACGGGAATGTTAGTGATTTGAACAACTTCCTAAATGCTAAAAACCACGCCAGGAAGAAACCTCTGACTAGCAAAAATTAAGGGCATGGCCCTGCCAACAACTTGCAATAATTGACAAACAGCTGTTACAGCTAAGACAACAGAAACCAGGAATAGATTCTAAATTTCTAGCGACTGAGAAGCAATAATTCAGCACTTGCATATAAGTGAAAGATTTTTTTGGAAAACGTTTCACCACCAGTACATGGTGAAAATCCCATTGCTGAGTGTTGAAATGCCAGTTCAAACACTTTGGCTACACGTACAATTTTCACTGCATGCTGGCAATTCAGTATTTTAATTAGAAAATTACAGGAGCACAGTGACATTTGAGATAAAGTTGATTGTCTCTATTAAAGCGATTTGGGTTTCAATAAAGCTTTCATTAAGTCCTTGGCATTGTTGGATGTTTAAAATCTCTTCTGGTTTCAAGGCATACATGCTATCATTTGGCATGAACGCACAACCTGTTCATGGTTGAAAGGGATCACAGAGATTTGCTTTAATGGTAATGGTATCTAAAAGTCCAGAAAAGGACTACTTTCATTAACCAGTTACAGTCAAACCTCCACCAACGGCCACCTCCCTACAATGGCAACGGCCAGTTTTTTCAGCGACTGATGAAAAAGTCAGGAATGTTCACGAAATTTGATCTATAAGGTGCATTGATGATTAATTGCAGCATCGTATTTTGATTGTGTTTCAATGATACTGCCGCAGTAAGTATAAGTTGTCCATGATACTTGTTTGTTTTGTCACGTTAACATCTTGATGCAAAACATTATTCAAGTATTTTTGTGTATTTTGATCTCTCTGTACATTATTTATGATTGGATTAACATTATGCGATACAGTAAGCACGAACTTAGCACCATAAACATGTTGTACTCCCTGAAAGAAATTTGCCATATAACAACCCTACCTCCCCAAAACGGCCACCTCTCCACAACGGCCACTTTCTTCTGTCCCCAAGGGGACGGTTGAAGAGAGGTTCAACTGTACTAACATCTAACTGATTTGGTATCTTTGGTATCCTGAAGGTGACTGTTATAGCTTTACATGCAACTCACTGACTTGGGAATATCTCTGTTTCTGAATCTAAAATATGATTTCTCCTAACTTTTCAAAATAATAAAACTAACTATTATAATAAATCTGAAAAGAGCATTATAAATGGGTGTTTGCAGTTCAGAAATATTAATTTTTGTGAAACACTACCTTCAAAACGGTTTGTTGAAAATACAAAGATACACAAGCAAGCTTTTGTATCAAAGATATTGTCAGCCTAGACAGAGCATTAGTTACCTTTGAGAGCCTAAAAGGATACATCAATGTGGCAGTATGTTTGTAAAGAGGATAGTACGATGTACAGTACCCAAAGGAAGGCCATGAAAAGTGATGTGGGGAGTTTGAAGGCCTTTGCACCACCAAGTTCTCCTCCAACCTTTTTATTTCTCCGTAGCATCATTAATGCTATAGCAACGACCGCTGTACAACAGAAAATTACTACAGAGAAACCAAGGGACCCTGCCTTAACTTCAAACTTCTTGCCCTGGGCTTTTTTGGCTATTGCTGCTATTGACCAAGCAACGCCCAGTCCTAGGAAGACATTCACAGAATTGCTTCCAGTGACATTGCCAATAGATGAATCAGCATACTCATCACCAACAGCAGCTACTTTGCTTGCAAATGTATCTGTAGATCAAAGAAACAAAGGCCATTAACAACAGTAGAGGTGGCCTCCTTAATGACAAGGCTACAACATAGGATTATTTAACCTTGTGTGTGTCAATCATTCATCGTGCTGTATACTGCAGCATGATCAGGCAGTGCTTTTCTCAGTTTACCCCAATTAATTAAGAATGTTTAATTTGGATGTTAAAGGCAGTTGAAAATTCTTTTTTCTTGACACTAAAGCAAATAAGAGCCAGGACCTAAATTGTAGAGGTCATACAATATGGATATGATTGTAGCGCACACAGTAATTCTAAATGGTGCAAACGTTTCTTATACATATAGTTCTTTCAATTAACTGGTAATATCAATTCTGTTTTCCTTAACCATTATCCCTTTTGGGTCTAGGCCGACTGCACCCGATTGGATGAAGGTTAGCCAGTTTATTAACGAAAAGCAGAAGTTTCTTGCAAAGTTATTCGATAATAAAGAAATCTTTGATGGCTGAAAAAAATATTAATGAACATACAACTGTACTGGTAGTTCATGGTTGTGATCTTGATTTGGATGCACTAGTGAGTAATAGTAGGTAGAGCATGTAATTATGTTCCACACAGACTGCCATTACCTGGGAGACTTGTTCCAAGTGCCACAAAAGTAATGGCAACAACACTATCTGCTAAGCCAATAGTACAGCCAAAGTGGGATGCAATATCCCCTATCACCATTGTCAAAATGCCAATAAAGATGATGGATACAACAAAGCATGCCCATCCACCCCATATGTCAGTGGGAGGGACGATCGCAAACAGAAGCTTCCAAAAGACAGTCATGTAGTGCATCATGTAGTCACCAAAGGTTGGCGTGCTTGGTTCTTCACTGTCATCATCACCACTGCCACTTACTGTCAGAGCATCAGTAAACTGCTCCTTCCAAGAAGAAGTACCCACAACCAGTGCTAAATTGGCTTTGACAAGCAACTTGTCAACTGTGTTCTTGAACTCTTTGCTTTCTATAATGGTCACCTCAGCCTTTTTAGTTTCACCTGAGAAGTGATGACAAACAGAATTTTACTCCAACATCAAGATCTTGTTGAGTGGCTACCTTTTTAAGCACTGTAACTGGAGATGGCTCTTGGTACGCAAGGTTCGTTTTGTGTTCAATAACTTAATTAAAATCAAGTTTATTTAATTCACTTAAATTATGAAAAAAATATACAGGACAATGCAGGACTTAAAATAACAAACATAACATTAGGGAACTTAAGCAACGATGATGGCAACGAGAGCAGCAAACAAGCAATAGGATTAGATAAGCAAAACAACAACTGTGCAGGTGTATCACACTTTTTTTATACATCGACTACGATCATAACATGAAAGTGCCTAATTTCACATTGATTGTGTAGAGGACATGAACTCAAAACAACGACTTTCTTTTTCCTTTCCTGAACTCTGATAGTCTTTTAGAATTCAAGCCCAGAACATTTGCCAACATTTTTGTTCAACTGAATGAGATGGAATAAGTGTGATAAATTTTAAGGAGCACTAATGTAATTTTCAAGTGATGTTTTAGTAACTGTTGTCGTTGTTGCTGCTTAAACTCCCTAATAAATATTAAAGCAAAAAAGTTGTGGGAAGACTAAGAGACACAAGAAAGGCTTTGTGTAATTTAGTACCTAGTCTAGGCTTTCCCAGTTCTTCAAGGCGTTGCTTCTCAGCGTCATAAATCTCTTGAGTACCAGCTCCACTATCATCATCCTCATCATTTTTCACAACCTTTGGTTCCCCAAGGACGACATAAAATGTTTCGTTCTTTTCATATTCTTCATCATCTATGACATTGACCTCAATGTTTTTCCTAAAGTAAGAAAGCAAGGTGATGCCACTACTGCATACAAAATATGAAAAACACTCATGTAATTTTATTTAAAATGCAATTGAACCTCTTTATTCAGCGGCAGGATTAGCTCAGTTGGTAGAGCACTTGACTGTAGGGCAGGAGGTCATGCATTTGATTCCTGGGGCCAGACCAGTACTCTAGGTCTTAAAAAAACTGAAAAATGAAGGATCTTCCTTTGCTCTACAAATGGCTAGACCTTTAGGTGGCTCAGGTGTCCACATAAAATAGGTGTAAAATTAGTGCCTCCAATTTAGCACTTTTGTGTTAAATACACTGACACTCAAATAAAGTGCTTTTTTAAAACATGGGCACCAAAGGGAGAGAGGGGTCTGTTTTACAGGTAACAGTGTTCTCCCTAGGATTTTGGGAAGGCCAGAGGTCTTCTGACTCAGATTTTTGATAGTGCTTGTACAGTAAAAAAATCAATTCGCTTTGACTAGCTGTTCTTTTTTGTTCTACCAATCTTGGGTTGACTGTCTGAGTTTTCCATTGTGAGTTGTGATACTGCTTAAAATGTGAGCGCTGGAATTTCAGTTCTTACTCCGTGTAAGCTCCCTGAAGGGCCCTTATAAATGTCGGTCAATTTCAAGATGGCTGCCATTCGGTGAAACAAGTGCATCACAGGTTTAAACATGTACATCCAATCGTAAATCACTTTTATAATCAGTTAATTATGAGAAAACACAAAAGTCAAAACACCACGGACAATGTTTCATCAACGTTATTGAGTGATTTTATCCCTGAAATACCTAGTTCTAGATGTCAACATGAGCATCCGAGCGGATAAAAATTTGGTTTTAAGCCAGGTGGCAATGATTTTCCAATGAATTAAGCCAGGCAGCCCGCCTAGCCTTAAACACCTGGGGAGAACACTGGGTAGGGAGTAAATGGTTTTTAGTATCTTTGGGACCAAATGACTGTCTTTAATTAAAAAGGTATTGATATTATAGAGATTTCCATGAGGAAAGGTTTGACGTAATATTTCAGCTAAAACAACATAAAAATGTTAGAAAAAAGTCGTTTAGAGAAACATTTTCAAACATGTGTGGACTAAAATTGAGAATCATAAAAATGCCAGCTTTCAACTTTCCAAGTTAGGTTTTCCACAGATAAAAAGATAAAAGGTGATTTTTGCATGACCCAGGGTAGTCAACAAATTAAAAAGAAAAATTATTTTCGTTGACCTCCTCTTTGTTGGCTGATTGTTGTCTTTAAATTTCTTAGTCAACATGTTTGCTATACATGCTAAATAAAATTATGTTTAGTGATTTTGCCATATTTGAGTTTCAATAAAGGCCAAACAGGTGAGAAGCAATAATTTCACTAATATCTTATTCAAGTCACCACTGACTAACGTTTTAATCTGTGATAACTTACAGGGAAATCCTTTGAAACAACACACCTTAAACAATTCTTTGTAAAAATGTTCTTTTATGTACCTTATGTAATGTTTGACAAAAAACTAAGATACATTTCAATAAAATCAATACAGTCTTGGTTGGAAAATAGGTTTTATACACATAAATGTGTTTATCATTTATAATTTATTTAAATATTTATATTTCAAAACCACAATCAACAACATGTTTGCTCAAGGACAACAACAAAGATCATTTTTAATTTGAGCTATTGCTAAATGACCACTTTCCATTTGAATTTTTTTTCTCATTCAACTCTTGACCAACCCAGTGTGATATTCTATCTTATATATGTATCTTCCCAAGTAATAATTTGCATAATGATTTATTACAAATAAAAACTTTGAAAATGTTTTGTCAAGATTTAACTAAAAGTTGTTGTCCCGTAAATACAACAGGGATTTATGAGTAAAAATAACTTTTTAGCAGAGATTTTTTTATCAGACCTGACTTCATCTTACACACAACAATGATTGTTGAAACTCTGAACTCACTATACAATGTACAATGCCACAAAACTTATCTCATACCACTTGTTAATTATTTATGCAAACTTGCATGGAGTAAAGAATATTCAGATCTCCTGAACATGCATCTGCATACTGGACTATTATATGTAAGAATTACATAATTTATAACAAATTGAAATTATCTAAATTATTCAAGCATGGGGACTGAAATATTTGAATCTGCATTTGCCTTCTTAATGCTGTTTATCATAAACATAATTCCATCCAGGAATGACTTGATCTCAACCAATTAAGAATGACAGGCTTGTAAATAAACAACCATTGGCTATAACCAATCCCATTTCATGCTGAATGGTTATGTTTGAAAACAGCAAGTCTTGTTGATATTCTGCGCCAAGAAATATTCAACCAAACACTTGTCAAAGTCACAGAGGCATATCCATATTTTAACTCTTCTATATTATGAAACTCAAGCCTATGTTACAATATTTGAATCAAAACCCAGAGTAAACAAGTACCAAATTATTAAATAAAAGTGTCATAACAATCTCAGATACAAATCAATTTCATTTAGTGCACTTGATGAACAGGGAAGATCAGTACAGTCTGCATCCACTTGAAAGGTCAAAAGTTTCAGACGTACAACAAACATGTTTTGTATGCAAAATCCTCTCCACTATGCTATTTCAATATGAAAACATCAGCCTTCATTTGATAAAAAGGGAGTCCTTTTAAACCCCCCCCCCCCCACCTCGCCACTCATACTTGGTGGCATCAACAGGGTCATGACACCTTGCAGTGCTCATCTGCACATGTTTACAACAAATGCCACCTTGATCAGCCTGCGTTCTTTTCACACGCGATATAAAATTCTGGTCACGATATTTTAGACGTAAAGGCCAATCCTGATAAATTTTGTTAGGACTATGCACAAGCCTTGCCTAGTTGCAGCATCAAAACCAAATCTCTTGAATTTACCATCCATGAAGTAACCGCCATGCCCTTCAGATATTGTTTCATAAATTGCTCTTTTGTTACCAGAAAAGAATACATGTCAACATCGATCGTGGCGGTTTTGTTTCGTTAAAAAAAAATATTTGTTGCCAAGAATTTGAATTGCTTCTCTGCTTTTGGATTGCTTGAAGAGGTAAATATAACCGCAAAACTTTCACCTCTAATGCACCTGAGGATTCTAAAAATTAAAAGCTGACAAGGAAATAGTAATCTGCTTTTGTGGATATTTTCCCCAATGGTTCTGACGTGACAAGGGTAAAAAGAAAGTCTTGAGAGTAAATATCACGACATAAATTCATACTACCTCAATACATCATGCTGGGGCCACATTATTATCAACTATCAGAACCTGTCAGGTCTAAATGATAACCTTCGTAATCAAGGCAATGTTGCTAAATAGCGTAAAGTAAAATTAAAAGTTTGCTGAGTTAAATCAATTTCAAATTTATGAAAGCTAAAGCATACGACGTCGCATCATTATGGCTTTATTGTTTGCATTTTATAACCGTAGCATCTGCAAGTTGTAGACAGATGTTAACAATGTAAAGTTATCGTCGTCATCACAAGTTAAATTTTCGGTGAATTTACCGATCTACGTGGCAGATTAAAACAAAAGAGTCTCCTTTTAACCCTGTAAATAAACCACCTGTATTGGTTTGTACTCGGATGGATTTCGATATATATAAGTATGTTGTGTACGGAAAGCTTCTAGAAACAGTCGAGTGATTTGTTTTGACAATAGTACGTTTTCGATCTTAAAAGAAACAATATTAATAGATCCAAAAATACAGCCTTATAACAAGATCTGCAGTATGTAAATATGGCATATATGTTGATTATCATTTTTTTTTAAAATCCTTTAACAGAAATCAACACACTTTTTATCTCTATCACTTTAAATTCTAAAAAGAAAACAACACAGAATCTTACCATGTTTCGTCGTTCCCAAACTCCAATTCACCAACAGCATCCTCGTAATCATCGCCACCGCCTTTGGCAGTTCCTTCCACTGTGTGGTAGGGAACCCGAACGGTGCCTCGAGCTCCCGTGTGGCGAATCACCTTCAATTTAATTGTTCCATCTGCTTCAGTTACCGAGTGTTTCTCCTCCTCAAATGTGAATATACCGGGGTAGTCATCGTCCAGGATTGTGATTGTAGCAACACCGTCTTTGCCAACTTTTCCCGCCGGACCTCGGTACTTGTTTCGCACCAGATCACCATCAGCACCAGCCACTCGAACATTTCCCAGATGAACATAGAAGTGTTCATCTTCTTCAAAAATGTCATCGTCGATTACAACGACGGAGAAAGTCTTGATGGTTTCTCCTGGCCTGAAACAAATTGTACCCTCGGTTTTTTCATAATCTTGACCAGCCTCTGCGGTGCCATCTTCCGTCCTGAAGTCTACAAAAACTGTGTTAGTGGGATCGCCACCAATGCGTGAAATGTTCATGAATACACTGCCACAGTTTTCTTTGACAATGTAGTGCACGGGGTCAAAATAAACTCTGACGACCTGAGGGTCTTCGTACTCGACTTCGTGCATCTCAAGTCGTGCATCTGCCAGGGAACTGCTGGCTTTTTCCAGCTTGTCATGCTTCATCTTCAATACGTTTCCACTACCAACCATCTTACGAGTGGCCTCAATTCGGTAAAACGCTCGACTCTTAGGTTGAAGTTTGAGGTTTTCTTGCTCCAGCAGACGTTCGACGGTCTCACGGTCAGCATCTGGGTACTTTTGTCGTATTTCTTTCAGTGCTTGGATGGCCTTTTCGCGCCTGTCTTCCGTAAGATCGTGTAGCAATTCGTCATCATAGAAATCTTGACCAGCTTCGGTGTCGGCATAACGACCATCGCCAACATTTCCATCGACAAATCCGTCCTTCACCTGAACTCCAATAATATCGAAATCGCCTGTCTGCACGACGGTCATTCCCCCGCGCTTTTGCCTCCTCTGTCTCCTTCGCAGGGCTCTGTAGAAGAGAAGCCTACGGTCTGCGATGTAGGCACAGATAACCATGACAGGGAAGAAGGCAAAGGTTAGAATGGCTTCCCATATCTCCACTTCATCCTTCGAGGAGAGCGCCAAAATAACATACAACCAAACGTAAGCCAAGACCGACGTGGAAGCTGTGATAGCAAATACACGCAGATGCTTGATTCGTCGAACTTCGCCATCCGGAATAACATAAACACAAACTGCAATGATAATCAGCAAGTTGAACGCCGCAGACCCTACGATTGTGGAAGGACCAAGCTCGCCAGCATCAAAATTATTTCCGCAGATTTCAATTGCCGAGAGTAAAATTTCTGGTGCGGATGATCCAAGTGCCATGAGAGTTAAATTCGAGACTGTTTCGTTCCACAGTTTCACAGTCACCACTCTCTCCTTTCCTGTTTGCTTGTCCGTTATTTTTATTTCTTTTTCTTTCGATGTGATTATTTCTATCGCAGACATAAAGCGATCTGAAATTATTGAAACACCAAGGAACATAAATAGTAAGGCAAGGAGGTACACGAATGCTCTCCCAACAGTCTCGCCGGTAGAAGGTTCGCCTCCCCATACAGGCAAAACAATCCCCGGTTTACAGTCTGTTCTTAGATTCAGGCACGAGTCGGCTCCGCGAACGGTCTGTTGTAGAAAAGCACACCAAACTGCAAAAATTATGCCCGAATGAACCGCAAGCCTTTTCACGAAGGGCATGTTTAGAAGCTTTCTACATTTATAAACGTCGAAAGGGCGAGATAAATAAAATTGTCAGTTTCAAACGGTGCGATGTCCACCGAACAGCTCGAAATCGGTGGTCCCCAATGAATGGTGCTTGAATATGCGTTTCAAACGGCCTTCTCTGGTGCGTAAAAAGCGTAGAAATATCTTTTCACATTCAAATTATAGCCAGCAATACACCAGCTGCTTTCATTCTTACTGGATGGCAGGAGAAAAGCGACCTACCAAGCAACTGGCACTGTTCGCCAATTGAAAAGAAGTGTACATTTTGCATGTTTATATTATGATGAGCTGCGCATGCGCACTATGACCTGTATGTTATGATAATATTTTGATCGGCCCAAGAAATATATTCGGGGCTATGAAATACATTTTAAATATACAAAGTGTTTCAAATAGGAAATCAATAAAAATCTCGCTTCAGTTTGAAATTAAACAAGCCCCTCAGCGAAGCGAAGTAAATTGGGAAAATATTCACTTTCACTCATATTTGAGAGTCCAATGTAAATGACGTACTAAAACTGCACAATGCCTTCAAGAACGTGATGACTGGATACGATCCCTCACCAAACAAGACCATTTTTGTATTTTAAAATTGATTTCAAAGTGCGGGGTTTTATTTTCAGAACATGAATAGACCTATGTTGCCCGATTCTCGTAACAGACTCCGCCTGGTAGAACATTCTAGACGTTATGATTTTCATACAGGCATTTTATATCCCCAGATACTAATCAATATAACTGTTTTGCTGTCGATTATCTAATAACTTCACACGGCTTCTGAAAAAACAAAGAATAGTTGGCTTTGTGATTAGCACCATATATGTCTACTCCGCGATATCGGTTGCTGCATGCATTTTAAGGTGTGGCCAAGGCAAGTTGTGGTATTAAACACCAGCTAAGCAGGTCACCGTTTGATTAAAGTAAACAACCGAGGTTTATCCATAACAAACAGTCTACTTTTGAATTCTTTATTTTCTGCTTGAGCAGAGTGCCCAAACATTGACTTCTGTCAACAGGGATGCCCCAAAACCCGCACATGACAATGCACCCGACACATTAAACGGTAAAAATGTTCCCTTATAAATGTTATGAATTCAAGGACTTAAAAAACTACTGGTATACTGTATTTGTATTGTCTTTGTACATCTTATTCTTTTCAGCAAACTTACCATTGTTTAAAATTGTTGGAACCGAATATTTTAAGACTGGGGCAATGTAAATCTGACCAACGGAATTAACAAAGAATAGTCGGATTAGCATCGACAGGCCGTAAATCATTCAGAATAGATCATTCCTTTTATCAGTGATATTTTGAAGGCTCCCGTGTGTTTTAATTTGAGTTAAATTTTTGGTTTTACAAAGCAAGCCTTGGATAATCTAACATGCGAAATTTATGAAGTTTTTCAAACCAGCTCGATCCAGTCTGTTTACAATGCGTCTTTGTCTTCAACGCAATCCTTAATTACCGCAGGAAATTGATCAATTGAGATATCTTTTCGTAGTTCAGGGAAACGTTGTCGTACTACCCCTGAATGCGGAAAGCTTATCATATACATTGGCCCCTTCCACGAAAAACATCAAACTGTATATGTAGCTTAATAAGCAGGCAGAACTGTGAAATCAAATGAGATGACGATCCATTTGGGCTTAACATATCACGTGCATTGGCAGTGACTTTTCAGTTTTAGGGCCAAACATCCGGGTTATCCAGCGGAAACATTTATTGTCACTTTTAGGGGTGCTTAACAAAATACACGGGTGTTCAAGAACACTGGAAAGAGCGAACATGGTGAAAGGTTATTGCAGCTCCCGCTGCTTTCTCAACGACGTGGTTTCGAAATCTTTATCGGTAAAGCTGTACTTGTGTCGCTGTGTTATTGTTACACTTAGCGGATCAGCTGCAATTCTTGTCATTTCATAGGATTGCGGTATGACGACTGTTAGCAGTGTCAGTTTTTTAAAGGTTCTTGAGATTGCCCTACGGAAACATATTTCATTTGCATGAACACCAAAAGGTCATTGTACCAATCATCCATGACTGCTTTGAAGCGGGAGTCCTAGCTATTTCGTGACGTAAGACTGGTTAATGCCTGTCTTTGGCTTAGAACTACAGGTCTTCTTTGTCACTGGGGTACAGTGTTCAAGCAGTCGACAAGTAACATTCCCAGGTCACTGAGCGTCCTATACCAAACAACGCTTTTTGGTAAAGGCACACTAGTAAACAGGGTTAAACCGTATTTATTTGGAAAGTACTAATGGGTCAATGGGGGTGAAGAGTTTAATTCATCTTGTCAAGAGCATCCTGGAAGTTATCACAACGTGAACCTCACGCAATTCATCTTCTATCTCGACGGGGTATTCGCGATGACACTTAATCTCCCATTAATCTTTATTTTGATTTTTAATAGTGAACAGTTTTCAATTAAACAGTTCAAAAATCGTGCTGTGAGGTAACAGCTTTCGGTGGTTTCCTGTGTCAAACAGCAAAATATAAAAACATGAAAATAGAGTATTGATTCGTACGCCAACAAAAGATGAATTCTGAAATCCAAGAGTGTCAGGTCTCCGACTTAGATAAAAGCACTAGAAATATTGATTTAAGGATATTTAAAAGCCATGATACAGCCCATATGCAGTCAATTTTGCCACTTCATCTCATGTGATAAAACATTAACCCAGGTGATTTTTGTGGTACACTGCCCTTACGTGGAGTGTTCGGCAAGGATTCATTAGGAAGCTACTCTTTTTAAATTGATATGGGAGGTTCACCACCGGAGATCAAACGAACGAAAGTTTCTAAACTAAGCAAAGTAATGAAGCTAAGGCTATCACTCTCAACGTTTCTCACTTAACTTTGAAGGTTTATTGGAATGATTGAGCACGGGACACAGAAATGGACAAGTGGTCAATTAAAACAAAGAAGTAAAAGTGGAATTGCTATTTTATCGGCGTTAAACTGCTGTTTTATAGCATTTTCTTTTTGTACTAAAATGTTCAAAGTCCCTCTTTAGAGCGTATATTTAAGCGTTATCATGATCCTCTGTGTCAATTCCAGTAGTCTTAACAATAAATATATCTAATTTTACTATTTACATTTTAATGTAGACCCCCAACGGTGATTGATTGATTTCTACAGTACACAACTTCGTAAGGTCCTTGTAAGTTATTTGTAGTTTTCTTTAGAGAACACTGAAATGACCATATGAAAGTGTTCTTCTATACCCTTGACATTAAACAACCTTGTCAGTTTTCTCCATAATCTATTCACTTGTTGGACCCCTGTGTAGGGACAAGCCCTCCCCACGGTGTACGTCGTGCACATATCGAGTTGACTTTGTCAGTTTCGTCGAGTTTGTCAGACTAAGGTTGTTGCGGAAGTCGGGATGAACTTGTTGAGTGAATCTCCGGTTGGTAAGTGAGGAGAACTATCAGCACCCATAAGTGAAGCAGTACCTAAGAAAAATAAAAAATATATGAAAAAAATAGATATATTGGTACGAATGCACATGGTACAAGCAAGTGTACCAAGGAATAAACAATACGTCCTTTCAGTAACTTAGAATACATTGATAAAATGAACGAATGTTAAAGAGAATTATCGTGTTACACCGCAAAACATTCGGCTATTCTGTGTATGTAGCACTTTTTTGCCATTTCTTTTTTTAAGGAACAAGAATAATTAAAAAAAAACAGACCATTCAAATAGCCGGCTCCGCCTTTGCAACCTTTAAGGTGCATCACTGGAACAATTACAGTGGATAATTACACCTTCTAAGGTGGCAGATGTTCACAAAGAAGAGTGGGGAGGGTGTGCCCTTTACTCGATTTTGTCGGCACACAAGGATATATATTTTGACTAACGATAAACGTTTATTTAAGTGTTTATCGTCGCTAAAAGCAAGTGTCACGATTAACCGACGTAATCAATGAATAACAGGCTATATAAACAGGATATCGTTGAGAAAAGACGGTACTGACACAGAGACGGCACGGCGTAATTTCTTACCATGTAAATGATGACGAAGAGTCGCGCGATTGGATATCTTTTCAGAAAAAGACCTAGTCGTATACTGCAAAAAAGTAAACAAACATAAGAGAAACCCGAAACCTTCAACCATTTTTCGAGAAATACTGTTTCGTGCATTCAACGCCTGCAAAGATCTTAAAACCACTCAAAAGAAAATTTTCAAAGCGCGGCTATGGACCGTTTTTTTTGGTTGGCGCTATGGTAAAAGCAAAAAACATTAAAGCCGCTAAAATGTACACAATTAATAAGCTTTTAAACTAATGACAACGGTATTGGCATTAATGTCTTCAAAATTGGCG
This sequence comes from Porites rus, assembly GCA_964035705.1. Classification (NCBI taxonomy): domain Eukaryota; kingdom Metazoa; phylum Cnidaria; class Anthozoa; order Scleractinia; family Poritidae; genus Porites; species Porites rus. The sequence goes on from OZ037998.1 coordinate 6,666,179, forward strand.
TTTCGGTTTTTTTTTCTTTCCACAAGCATGATCTCACCAGTTACTTAGCTGTATTTGTTAGATAACACTGATATGATAGTTACTCTCTCAGAAACCTTTTAGGGATGTTTACGCTACCTTAATATCCAACCGAAAGTTGCCCCCACGCCGATGATTGTTCGCAAATGCTACACTTGCCACCGATTGTCATATTCTTGGAAAAAACTCAAGGATCCCAACTTTTATTTCATTTCACTGTATCGGGTTTTCATGAACCGAGAACAGAGCTTCCAGATGCAACAAATATTAAGTTACCTGAATTTATCGATTTCATTGACTGCCCTGTTGACTTTTCTCGAGTCGTTGAGCTGTGATGGCATTATTGACGATATTGATCTCACTCGAGACACTACAATGGAGTCAAAAGAACAAATTAGATTCAAACTGCATGCAGGTAGGGTAGAAGCATTAAGTCTAATAGACAAAGTGTTACCACGAAATCCGCGCACGAACATAAACGGAATAATTCTTCGTGTCTCATTCCCTTTATGATTGTACCTTTCCTTGAATCTATATACCAAACCTACTTCTTAAGGACCATTCACCCTGCATATGCTTTATTTTACTTTTGAACATTCCATTTTTTCCTACTTTTTTGAAAAAATAAAATGCTACTGAATGATGATGTCATCGCGAAATGTGATATATCTGTCCTTTAATTAGTCCACTTCGCATTATATTTTGCCTTATCTTGGAAAACAATAAGCCGATCAATTACAAAATAATCGACGAATATCCTATTTTCACCACGTCCACGGTACAATATGGCAGACTGAACAATCGATTTTCCCATGCAATAAAAAACATAAGATAATCATTGTCTATACATTTAAGGGGCTTTGTCACGCTATTTGCTCTCTCTCTTCCAGCTTTGTTATTCAAGCCTTTATTTCAGGCATTAAACTTGTTCTTGTCGTCTGTTGCGATGGATGGACATGGATTTAAACTTGAAAAAAATGGGCCAACTTTTAGTTTTAATGCTATGCTTACAAATCACCCAATAAATATTATGGTTACTGCTCCCTGATGAAATTTGATTGATATCTTCTGGAGCATTTTATACGGGTAAAGGCACTAAAGGTAATATGACACGGGACGATTCGTAATGATGGAAAACTATTGCAGTCATTCGAAACAATATAACAACAATGTTGTAACGCTGTGTTGCGCTAAAATCGTCGTTGCGAATCGTCCCGTGTAACATCACCTTTTCCGATGTAAAACAGCAATGTCCTCGTGACATAGCCCCTTTATGGAAAGCGAAAGGCGAATGGGAAACTCAAAACCTGACAAACATTGTAAACATTGTCCAGAGAATTCACTTTTTTCTGTGGTTTCTAGAACATTTCACATGGTCCAGTATAGAAAGTAGAGAATTACGAGAATGCGAGACCTGTAAGATCGATAGCCTCGCAATATCTGTCGAACAGTATAGGGCCAAAAGTTATGGCAAGCTATCACATCCAAAATATATTAATATCAGCAGGTGCACAGCAATAAACCAATGAGTGGTGCCATCTCGCCCAGTTGTAGACCTGGATCAGTACAATTAGACTTGTACAAAAATATGAAACGGTTATTTGTTTAAATATATATTTTTTGTTTTATTCTTTTGTTTACTTCTTCCCCGGGGGGGGGGGGGGGGACTCCTCATATGAAAGTGGTGGGGATGCTCGTCGTCTCACTTAGGGGTGTAAATTTCGGATTTTGGTCTCGTTTAGGGTTGCACGCGAAAAAATATATATTTGATATTGTATATTTACTCCATTCATACAATCCAAGTTTTCTCATTCGTCTCTGTTTTAACATGGCCTCTTTTAGGGATCAAAAAAGCTTGGGCCACGCCCAGATCGGTCTCCTTTAGGGGTTTAATTCAAAATTTCCGACGATCATCCCCACCCCTTTCATATGCGGAGTTCCCCCCAGGACTTCTTCATCGCCTTGCCGTAAGGATCAGTTTGCCGTTTCATATTTATCACATCCAACGTTAATCCTACTCCATCAAACGTTTTTATAAGTAAATCGTACATTACGATGTGTAATGTCCCCCTCCCCCTCTTGTGCTATTTTAATACATCGATTTTTCGTTAACGCAACAAAGAAGTTTCAGCTCCGATCTATACTGAGGAATCGCACTGACAATTAAATATTTTTCTAACTTTTCAGAAATTCTTGAAAGACAATAAAAAACACAAACGTGTATTTTCGTCAGTGTCATCAAATCCGTTGTAAGACGCCGATGGTCCGGCCATTAGTTTCGAGGCTGACGCTTGCACATCTCTATATTGTTTCTAGAAAGCAAGGTGAGAAACAAGAAGGAAAGTTTGGTAGTTATTAAAGTTATGCATTTTTAATGGAAGTAATGCATTCGTGATAACGACCATTTTAATTGTGTGATTGACACAAGGTGAATACGGTCAGGATGCTAAGAAGGTTCCTGAACTAGCTACAGATAGTTGCCTACATATCATTAAAATTTATTATATAAGTGGCCGTTTTTCGTGATGTTGGAAAAATGCAATTTTTAAGTCATCTTACTAAAAGGAATAACACGGTCGGCAAGTATCCAAGGTGAGAGCATTAAAAATAATGTGTGACCTTGATCAAGTTCAATCTTGAAAGTGGCCTGTGTGGTGGGCGTTCGAAGGTGAAAGGAAAGAGGGCGTCGGAGGAGTGTGAGGAGATGAAAGGCTCGCGGGCTTTGATTCCCGCTTTCCCTTCCCCTCTAACCAGAGAGCAACGAAGGTATGAATGATGTCATGCCAACTAAAGCTAGGAACGACAAGCCTTTTTGCAGTTTATAACCTTTCAGTTGAAGCTGCTGGATAGTCACACGAGTCCAGGAAGATCACGACATTTAAATTCGAAGACAGGAGTTTCTATCGGTTGAATCTCCAGCCATGGGTGTCTCGAAGCGCCTTCGATTCTCGCCCACCTGGCGCATCGGAACACCCACGCCTGGAGAATGAGGCCCCAGTGTCCATGGCTACCTAAACTTTTCTTACAAAAATTGGGCAGAGGATCGTGCTGCGACGAAAGGCCTGGGACTCCACTCTGCAGCGAAATAATTTTGAATTTTCTGAGACCTAAACCATTATAATTTACTTTACTTTCACTTTTTCAGCTTTTGTCAAAAAAAAATGAATATTATGCTCTACAGTTTCGACCTCTGCGTTTTTCAATGAATGTATTTTATTTATCGATCACAGTACAACTAAAGAATATAACCTTTTTTCCAGATGAAACTGATTGCTTTTTATAATCTTCTAGAAACTGTTTGTCGTGGCATTCCCTGACAACTGACTTTGCCAAGAAGTAAGATATTCCCTGACTTTTAATACCCTGACCTCAAACACATTCTGTTTCAACCTTGACTACGGTAACCCTGAAATCTTTTTACGCATTTGCGTATCAGTTATTATTTCCTTTATTGAAGAGGCCTCTACACTACCCACATCCACTCAGTTGTAGGAAATAGCCGCTTATCCTAGAATTACATAGAACCACCAGTTAATGTCCTTAATTTTTTAAGAACCTCTACACTGTATGTTCTCGAACACACTCCACAGCATATTGCACGTGAGGCGAGTTTGATATTAATTTAACTAATGCGCTGGAGGGCAATTACTGCTGGAGTGGGAGCCAATTGTTAGGGTAGAATAGGCCGGATCATCTAAACTCCTCAATTCTATCCAGTACTTTTGTTTTTAAGCTAATGTTTCAACGCTAAGACTTATTATTTTGTCCTATTTCCTATCAGGTGTCGCGTAGGTTGAGATGCCTTCGGAGACACTCTCATTCACTAGCTGAAATTCACCTTCGCCTCAGTGATTAAGGTCACTGAGAGAACTATAAATATAGAGAAAACGGAAAAATGTCCAAACAAAGTAAGTGAAAGGTAGACGTTTACAGTGTTTGTTACCTCCAGTCGCTCAAGCTGTAGCACTAAAGAGTTCTTCTCCGTGCTCAAAGCCTCAATAAGTGTTTGTTTCTGGATAAGATTTTCCGTCAATGCTCTAACACGGTTCTCTAGTTCCTCCTCACTTGTAGAAGTAAGAGCCTTGGTTGCAAGCTATAGTATCAATAAGATCATGGTTCTTTAGTATTTTTAATCACGCTTTTCAACATGTTTCAAATGCAGTCAACTAAGATGCTACTTAGCGGACACCGCTGGGAACGAAAAAAAGTGTCTCGCGTGTCACAGAAGTACCTGCCCTATGGAGAGTCCAAGGATTTGAGGGCGAGAACGACTACAAAGACGAGATTTGACATAAAGCTTTTTCGCGAATTCTAAAAAAAATAGACTCCCCGGAAAGCTTCATTGTACTTTCACCAAAGAAATTAGCACTGTTGATGGAGGTTGAAACCCCTCCCTATCGAAGAAAGATAAAACTTCTAACATCTTGTTTCCGCCACTAAGACATTCTCGCTAAACCTCATAGTAGATAGAATGACGAAAGCTATCACGTTTTGCGCCCAAATGACGCTGGATCACGCGCACTACTTAGTATTAGGAAAATCTCGTAGTCGTCCTCGTCTTAGAATCTAAAGGACTCTAATATGCCTGAACAACGGCAGGGATACCACCCTCCCCCGCCCCCCTTCAAATTCTGGGTGTCCGTTTAAGGGAGGAGCTCGGCCTACATAGGTACCTATTGCGAGCGTTGACTGTAAACCAGCAATACCAGTCACACTCCCTTAAAGTGATTGATAGCAGTGTGGTGTGCTGTTCATCACAAGTTGGCCGATTCCCAACTGTAGTTCATTAAAAATTCCGAATAGAAAACTTTTCTCGTGTTTTTCCAACATCCTACTTTTATTAGTCCACCGAAAATTGGAAGCACCAGTCAGAACGCGTTTAGTAACTCAGTCTTTTCATCTAGACCATGGTGGTTGCCACAGATGTCAGTTTTCAGAATGTCCTCATCGACGAATGACGTCATTGTAAACCGCGGGACAATGACCTGAAATGATTCTCCTTGCTTTTAACAGTATTAAAAATGTGGATGTTACAATTCCAATTTTTCCCGACTCAAATTGAAACTCCCTGACCATTTCCTGACCTGTGGCAACTATGAGCTATTAGATTGATAAACATTTTAAGCCTTTCAAGCCTTTGTGATAGGATGTACCGATACAACTTCATACGTACTTTCCTGTCTTTTGTCTGAATCCGTTTTCTTTAAGCATATAGACTAGACGCAAATCCTCTTTTACTCAATAAACTGACACTGTGTCCGAATTAGGACCAGCTCCTTCAACCAAAGCCTATAAAATCACTCTCATTTACCTGATTTCTCAATTTCTGAATTTCATTTTCTCTCTCCTGTAGAAAAAGACAAGACCGTTAGTATATGGGCACAAGGTACTCCTTACCAAATAGGAAAATGAATAAAACTCGATCAGATGAACTCGCCTGTATTTGACTCATGAAACTGGTTTTGTTTGTTCGTAATTCTTCTTGGGCGTAATGCAGGTCCTAAAGGAGAAACTGACGTTAGAATTATGCATACATATGCTCTCCGTGTTTATTAGAGAGAAACTGCCCGCTGATTTTAAGACCCAGTTTAGAAGCATAATTACAGCTTTCTTTGGAGATTGTACTACGCCAGGATACCACCAGTCAAAGCCCTCGCAAAGATTTTAGTATCAGGCCGGGAAAGTCGTGGAGAGTAGGCAAAAGATGTGCCCTCGTTTCTATCGTAATTTTGTCATATTTTAAAGTCACTGAGTTCAGCGTTATTAAAGGGGTGGAGAAAAATTATTTTACTATAAAAGTCTTTTTTGTTTTCACACGATAGTTTTGTTGTCCACACCTGAAGATGCTGTTGTATCTGTTGTTCACAAGCGTCTCTCTTTCTCTTTTCATCGTCCATAGCACTCTCTAGCTCCTCGACTTTCTCCCGAGCCAACTCAGCCTCTGATTGTTGCTGTTGCTCCACCTCCTGTTTTATTTAGTACGTTAAAACTCAATCAGACCTTCTTACAAATTCCGCACCAGCTGACTTAAATATTTACAAAGGGCTGCATTTAATCGTTCAGAAATAAAAGTTCAAAACCTTAATAAAGTTTTCTAGGACTCCTAAAATGCCTGCCTCTTTCACGAGAGTCGGTACACAGGCTTAAGGTTTGGGGTGCCACGCAAGTGAGCTACTAGACTTGCTACAAGCCACAAGTCGGCCTCACGAGTTTCACTTTAAGAGCAGAGAGTGAGCGTTTATTAAATAGGATGAAGGACTTTTTCGATAGTCTACTGAGCTAGTTCTCTGTATGAAATTGCCAACACTGGACAGCGAGCAACTACAGTAGTTAACACTGCAGGGTTTGAGTATATTAACCTGAAGATCAGCCTTGAGCTGTTCCATGCGGTATTTGAACTGGTTCACCTCATCTCTCAACATGTCTCTTTCATGACAAACCTCTTCATACTCTGAACTACTAATGCCACTTGCAACCTCTCCATTACTACCATCGCGAAGGCTTGATATTACCTTGTCTTTAGCCTGGAAGGGCGAAAACCACAAATAATAAGGACAAAAAACTTCATAATGTGATAATTTCTACCAAGCTGTAAGCCAAGCGAAGGTCATATAGCATCCCCCCCCCCCCCGCGGGAAGCTCCACCCGAGAGAGGTACCTTTTACAGGCTTTTCAGGTATATGAAAGGAAAGGAATTTCACGAGTTGAAGTATGTGAATGGGTAGGGATTTACAGGATCTTTAATTAAAATACAGCATTTCGAACAAAGGCACGGTATGAACGTATCATTTTTTAACATTTATCAAACACTACATACAATAGACTTAATGTTACATGTAGTAGGTATGTAAAAGGCCTAGGGACACTATTTTTCAGTGGAAGTTATACAGAAGGGGCACCGTTTTTGCCAAAAGTGGTATACCAAAGGGTTGGACCTCTGGGCGGAGCCTTTCGGTATAAAACGTTGTTGAATACCCACCGGGCATTTTGCAGTGCATAAGTACTGCTGTCTTCCTCAATTTATCGAAGATAATCGAAACTGCGAACTCCATCTCTTCTGACCAGTGTTTTGCCTTTATTGACTTGGTTAAGCCAACCGTTATACAAAAGTTTAGTTTTCCATGAAAGGATACTGACATTGCAGGTAAGACTATGAAAACTGCCACCTATAACAATTCTGCCGCCAATATCTATACAATGCGAAATCTTAAGGATGTAGTTCTTGCAGACTTTCAAACGTTTGATCTTGTTTGCATGTCATCTGTTTTTGGTTTTACTTTTTAGTCTTTTAGTGTAACCCACGACCTGGCGCCTGTTATTTTTAAGTAACTTAACGCTATCTACCGGATAAACCGCTATCTAATGGATAATGCATATGGTTTCCGGAACACATACATTGGACGGCGATTTTTTCGGTGGATAGCCAAAGGTACAACTATGGACTAAAGTCTTGGGACACTTTTGCACTTGTGGGACGTTTTCCAATTCACACATGCGTAGCCCCTCCCCTCGTCCCACAAACAACATTGGGCGCGTGTATCCAGAATTTTTTTCGAGTTTCAACTTTGTATAGGGTGGGGGAAAGGAGAACTGCAAGAAAATTTCGAAAAGGATGCAACGTTTTAGGAGGGAACCCAGAAATTACAGAAAATTATGAATACTGCATGATTGTATCTTTTGAAAAACCGGGGCGGGGATGGTTTGGGCGTCTGGAAAGAAAAAATGATAGCCCCCCGCCCAATTCGTACCTGAAGGATCCTGGCCGCTTTGTCCTTGTAATCTTTTAATTCTTGCTTAGCAGTTTCTAGACTTGCTTTGGCATTCTTGAGTGCTGCTGTATTTTCGTTGCTCTTATCTGGTATATAGCTAAGGATCACACTCTTAAAATGAGGACGCTTACCGAAAATCAGAACTGGCAGTCATTGAAAATTAAACGATAGCCTTCACTCAAAATTTTCCCTACCAGTCACCAATGCCGAGCATATCATTCAAGTATAGACTGATGTGGCTGGATAGTCCTCATTAAAAGTGGAATTCTTTTTACAATTGGAATGGTCTGCCAGCCAGTTCTAACAAATGGAGAGTGCCCTAGAGTACGATGTACCTTGCCTGTTGTACTTTGGTACTTTGGTAAAAATTCTGCAGTTTTATTGGCTGAATGCAGCTGTATTTCAACTAAATTTGAAGTACCGCGACCTCTCTTTTACTCCCACCACAGGAGACCTCCTTTACCTCCGCCTTTTTCCGGGGATAGGGTTCTAATAGACAGGGGAGTTAAAACTTGGAAGTAACCACTGTTTAAAGGAGCTGTGTCATGAAATTCAGCCAAATTAGGAAATTACAAAATGCCCGTTAAATTAAGAGAAACGTAAAAATAACCGCTTAAAACTTTAAAGGAAGGTTAAAATAACATAACAGAAACAACAAATGCCACCGATGGGCAAAACTGAAGAAGATTGAAATTAGGGTTTTTGAAAACTGTTCAGCCTAACAGTTTTTCAAGGTTGATCCCTGCTGCTTGCAACTTCAGAAATAATGCTCAGGAGATATATTTGTTTGTCTCGGATCTCTGATTTTGTCATTTGCATGTAATTTCTTTGCATACTTTAAGTTCCATAGCGATTGAGGGCGAGTAATTGGCAAAATTAAACAAAATGAACTGGACTTCCGTGACACAGCCCCTTTAAGGTACTCTTAAACCAAACCTTTGCATTTGTGCAATCCGCACATACTCATTAAAAATTGCACTTGATGGCAAAGAACTGTGTTTGCATCATAAATCAAATTAAGGCAATAAGAGAGGGGAGCCCTGATTACGTTTTTACCTTTTAAGCGGGAGGGTGCTTAAAAGAGAGTAGCCTGCATAAAAGGCGCTTTATGAGCCAAGCGAGGCGAACGCGACATTTTGCGCGAAGCGCGACACGAGTGCCGCGTTCGCCTCGCTTGGCTCATAAAGCGCCTATTGTGCAGGCTAAAAAGAGAGAGAAGGGTTACTAGAGAGATCAAGGTACTTGTATGTAAAAAATTGAATTTCTTATCTAGTTTAAAATGGACAGAAATTTCACTCGCCTAATTTTTCATTCACGGTGTTTATGCCAAAAAATGATAATAATAATAAAAAAAAAACAGACACATACCAAATGCAGCTGGCACCCGATTCTACTCCTTTGCCAAATCTGCAGAATCATCGATATCAAAGACATGTGCCATGACTGTAAACAATTATTTGAAAATATTATATATAAAAGGATACTCTTCTCTTCATTAAGTTTCTTTTGCATGTTTTTGAGTGACTCTGCCATGGCTTGTTGCTCTTCCTGTAGTTTATTTTGCCTTTCTATGGCCTCTTGCTAAAAAAGAAATGCACAGCAATTTACTTGTCTAGCTCTGCAAACCATGTGTATTTTGAACTTTGTTTAAGACAACGAGGTCAAATTGAAAAAATGCCAGTAAGGATGTTATGACCTAAAAGTAAATAAGTAAATAAATTTTATGGAGCTTTGGGTAGACTACCCTTTAAATTCCTGCAAATAAACCAACGCAAGGAATATGAGGTACAGCTTAAGGCAACACAAAAACAACACTCATGGTTCGCTCATGTGTGTGTGCCCTAATGACGCACAGCTAATAACATATTAGATAGGTTATTATGCCCAGTAAGTATACACACTGTAATACCATGCATTGCCTTAAGTAACTGACCTGCATTTTCTGATGAGACTCCTGGCTAGCTTTGAGTTTTCTCTCTGATTCTTCTAGTTTAGCTTTCAGTGTATCCAAAGCCTGACTATGCACTCCAGTGGATTCCGAATGATCTTGGAGCAACCTACATGCAACGAAAATAATCATTACATAATTCACAATGAAGTTGTTTTCAGTTGATAAATAAAGCATGCTCTTGGAATCTTCTAGCTTGATGTTTCCAACAAATACTAGAATATTGAGTTTGAGTTAAACAATAACAACATTTAAATCATTAATATGGTAATACTTTTCACAATAAACCCTTTCATGGCCTTTTTCAATTTTTGAATGGGATCAGTTAGCGAAAATCCATCAACATGGCTGGAAAGGATGCCTTAAAATACGTTAAGTTGCCAAATTTAAAAGTGATTTGTTAGAAGCTAATGAACTCGAAGATACAACTCCAACAGGTCGCAGAATTTTACAGACGTTACGTTTATTTTATTTTATTTTTTTTTCAGGCGCCCACAGCCACGGACCCAGTAGTGTAATGGTCAGTGCAATGGCCAAACGACATCACGATACTTGACAGAGCCAGAGTGCAATGGCTTTGCCGAGCAACGTCTGAAGTATGGTGGTGGTAGGGAGGGAGGCTCATGCCCCCCACTATACAAACGTCTGTAAAATTCCATGACCTTGTGGAGCAATATATTCACTCTCTTTGGACGTCTCTCCTTTAAACTTGGTAGGTTACATTATTTTGAGGCTGTCTTTCCAGCAGTGTTGATGGTCAGGATATTCGGTAATTGATCTTTATCAAACATTGAAAAAACTATGGAAGAGTTAACTTAACAAAGTGGTAGATGCTAGTACAGTCCAACCCTGCTTTATGGACACCCGCTTAATATGGACACCTCACTATTACAGACAGTTTTGTTTGTCCCTGGGGAAAGCCCTTACATTTTCTCTCAGTTCAACCCGCTTATACGGATACAAGTTAATGCAGACAACAGACACTTGCTTCTTGCCCAATCAACAAATTCTCACAGAAAGAAAGCATCGCTAATGCAGACACTTCATTATCAACTGTATCCTGTAATAGACCTTTCCTTTTTGAAGATAAAAAACCTTCAGTGGACAGCATGTCCATGTTCCCAGCGCTATGATACACCAGATACGGATGATTTGTAAAAGTCAATTGTTGGCATCAAAGGAATTTTGCACAGAATGGTTTTGAGCAAGTACTAAATAAATGGGCGATTTTCAAGTGTTTCCGTGGACTTAAGCCGCATAATGACGGCTTTGTGAAGGTTACAGATGTTTAATTTGACAATGCTAAAGTCCTCTTTTATTTCTTTGTGATTTTGTTCTAATAAAAGGTGTTTTTTTTTTTTACTTTAATAACATGACCAGCTTAATACAGCCTCCCCGTTAATACGAACACTTTTCATGGTCCCGTCAATGTCCCTATTAACTGGGTTTAACTGTACTGTTGGTCAGTTTAAGTCAGTCGAGTAAGAAGGCACTTTGCAATCCTGCACATGCACTTCGCAAATGGCTAGCCTGTTACAATAACGAGTACTTTACACTTCTGACCTTTCTCTTTCAAGTTGGTATTCCTCAATCTGCTTACGCTTGCTCTGCAACTCCTGATCTGATTCCTGTACTCTAACGCGCAAGACTGCTAACTGTGAGTCCTTAGCATTTAGTGCCTCTGTAAAATCATCTTCCTTTGACCTCAGCTGTCTGGTAATTTCCTCAGAGGCTAACAGTTGTCCCTGGCATCTTTGAAGATGTTTCTCTGTTTCTTTTGTTCCTGATTTTGAGACAAAAAATAAAAGTATTAATGAATTACTTAACCTTTACCTTTTAAACCTTTCTTGAAGTCGTCTTAAAACAAAATTTACACTGTCAGGTTTATTCAGGACTGACTGGGTCAACAGCAGAGAGAGCTTCTTTATTAGATGGCTTCAATAGTACACATGCTCTGATTGGCTGCTAAGTGGGCATTATTTTTTTGTAATGACTGGGCAATACTAGCGACACTGTAAAGTGTCCAAGGCATATACAATCTGTGTTCAACTTGACAGTGGACACCAATGTTATGGTTGATTGACAGCTGTCAAAAGGGTATCGGCTGACCTGTGCGACAGGGCTGTATCACGGGCTCAAGTGCACACCTCACTAAGGTGACTTGTTTTAAGTTTTCTACTGACTAGTTATTGGTTTTTATTTGACCACAATAATAAATAACTTATTAACCTCGTCCAATCGGTCACTACAGCAAAATCTCAGACCTCGGCCTTGATGTACTGACAAAGCGATACCTCTGTCTGAGAATTCCCTGTTATGACCTCACTCTCGGTTAATAAGTGGTACATAAAAATGAGCAGCAAGTAAAAAAAGAGGCCTCCCAAATTCATGCCTCTAGTATTGCTTGCTTGCCCACTTTCGCCCCCCTCCCACCCTCTCCTGTATCATGCTTGTGTTACTTGCTATTTGTTACATTCCTTCTGGTTTGTTTGAGGAAATATAGAGGATGTGAAGAGTCCGTTGCCTTAACCACCTCACAGAAAGTCAGGGAAGTAGCTAAGGAGAAGATAAGCCAGCTTTTTTGTTAGTCAAGCTGGCTTTTTTTCTCAACCACATCTCTAAATTCCCTCATGTCTTTGTTTTCTGTTGCAATTAAGGCCAGTGGTAAGCTCTTCTCCAGCCAGTGAAATTAGCTGGGAGCCGGTTCTTAGCAAAATCCATGCATAGCAATGAGTTGTCGATCATGGAAGATTTGGATTCTCCTCTTTCATGGTGCAATATGACTGATACTTACTTTTTTCAGCTTCTTTTGCCCTTTGCACTACAGACACCATTTCTTCATTCAAAGAAGCTACCTCCTTTCTCAGTAATGTGTTTTCTAGTTCAAGGTTAGACATATGGTGATCATCTGTGTGGTGGCCACTGTTTATTGCAACAACATCATGCTGAGGCATTTCTTGTGACTTGGGCTCTTCCACACTCGGACCGTTAGAAACAGCACTGACCTCATGAGCCTTATCATCAGTTTTTGCAACAGTTCCTAGTAACAAAATAATATTTAGCCATCGAATACTGTAACCTAGAAATAGAAAACCACCAATCAGGGTAGCAAGATACATGTAACTTGCAATCCAGATTCCAACCATGCTTAACTTCCCTAAAATCTAATCACTACACTGGCTTTTAACTCATTTAGCATCATTCATCAGTTAGAAGAGCCTGTCGGGATGAGTTTTGATGGTAACCACTCACTAGTTGCCATGGATACATTCTGTTCATCTCTTATACACCTGGCATCACCATCCTCTAGGGCACCTACTGTTAAAGAGTTTAATGAAGGTTTTGCAACCCTAAACACTATATCATGATAAAAAATGGATATTTCTTTTCATGTGATATACTACTAAAAACTTCATGGTTCTTGAGAGAATCTCCACACGCTACAATTCTAAATGAGGGATAAAATAAAAATTTTGAGGGCATCAGAGTAGCAAGTGTATCAGCTCACCCTCGTTAAGTTTCCCATCTATGGATTCAACTTGGGTCTGCTCCATATTACTAATGGGTTTTGACACTGCTTCTGAAGAGCTTTCTCCAGACACCTTTGGCTTGATCACTTTTCGATCTTTCGTAGCAGGAATGTTGCTGTTCAGGAACTCAAATAATTTATCATCACTTTTGTTTTCTGTTCGTGCCACCCTAGGGGGTGTCCTGGTACCAGAAGGAGGGAGACGAGACTTGATGGGAACTGTGGGCCCACCTGAGTGCAGAAAGAAACTAGTTACTAGTAGCCTGAGAAAACAGCTGACATTTCACAACCCAACCGCTGGTTTTCCCACAAAACGACATCTGAGAAACGAGTGCAGAAATTCTATACTAATGACCATCACAACCCAGACCTGGGTAGTGCTTCTGATTGGCTAAAAATTTGCTTCAACCAACCAGAACCAATTCCCAGATCATCAGTATGGAATTTCTGCACTTGTTTCTCAGATGTTATTCTGCGGGGAAATGATTTTCATTCTGGAACAAGTTCATTCCATCTCCATATATTTCTCTGTATTTGTTTATATGATATCGAACTGACATTGCATTCCAGTATAAGTTATTCTGGAATGAGTCCATTCCAGTTTTCAATCTGAATTGAAATTCATTCTCCCCTTCTGGGGAGCAAGGGTGGCCCAGTGGTGAGAGCGCTCACCTTCCACCAATGTGGCCTGGGTTCAAATCCCGGTGTCGACACCATATGTGGGTTGAGTTTGTTGTTGGTTCTCTCCTTTGCTCTGAGAGGTTTTTCTCCGGGTACTCCGGTTTTCCCCTCTCCTCAAAAACTAACACTTCCAAATTTCAATTTGATCTGGAAGGCATGGACACGTTTAAACGAGTTCATATGAACTCCTACGTGCTTCGTGGGTAAACGAGCATTTTTTTTTTTTAAATTTCATTCTGGTACAATGCAAACTGAAAACGAACTTTGTTCCAGATTGACTGAAAATCCTGTGGTCTGGGACATGTTCTACACCCATATCTGATCTGGTGCGAGCAAGAACTCCACAGGCTGAGCCGTTCCATTTTATCAGGTGAATGTAGTACAAACCTCACTCTGGAACGAAACTCACTAAGGAGTGAAAGTCATTTTGGCATCATATGAACAGTCCCTAAGTACAAGAAGACCATCCATGCCTGTTGTCTATCATGGGAACAATGAATCACTGAATATACAAACCTAAAACACTAGTGTCACTTGCTGATCTTGTAATACTTCCCTGTTGTCCACTGGGTGGTACAGAACTTGTTCTTTGAGTAGAAGCAGGGGTCACAGATGGTAAAGCTGTAGTACCACTGCTGTTTAGTCCAACATTTTGAATGTCAGCTTGCTCCTTTGTCAATGCTGTGGCTGCAACATTGTCAACTTTCTCCAAAAGTGACTCTGCTTTGCCCGCAAGTTCAGTAAACCATGACATGGTGAGTTTTAATCTAAAAATTTAATAGCATGTTACTGAATTCAACAAAAAAATAAGTGTTCTACAACAGTTTTAGTAAGAAAATTGTAATGGCGGAGACAGGTTATAATTTTGCGCTTAGGAGGGGGCTTCACCTCTTTCAAATTTCTGTTGAAAAAAGTACAGTGAAGTTTCCCAGGGTGACAATTTTTTAGAGTGCACAAAAAAAAATTAAAGTTAAAACTTCTCCTTGTAGTTATCCTCATCCTTGAATCTAAAGGTCTCTAATAGTGACAGTTCGCATTACGTTACCTATCAATATTAATAAGCTAACAACAGACTCATTAGCTGCTGAGAAAATGGGTTCTTTTGTTTCAGTGGTTGGCACATTGAATAACAAAGACAATGTTTACAGACAAGGGAAATCACTGTAACTTATCAGTACCTTATTGACTAAACAAATTATACAGAACTAATCATGTAACTGTGGAAATGGTAAGATTACCTGAATAACCATTCATTATTTTAGCACTTAAAACATAGTCAGGAGCGAAGTTACATTTATATCTCTCAAGAGACAGTATATCCGATGAACTTGTAAAATAAATTATTTACCAAACAAGAACGCGAAAAGCATCACAATTGTACCACCAAAAAATTATACTTGCAAGATGTATAAACGTCAAATTGATACTAAGAACACTTGGCAATAATTATTCATGTTGTATTTATATCTGTCATATTTCCTGGAAGGAAAGCTCGCTGTGGTGGAAACCTTTTGAAGAGATACTATCAAAAGCTTGAACGCATTCCAACGTCATCAAGCTATTGACAACGAAATGACCACTCAGTTAAGTAAAACAAAAATCCCACCAGCGCCAAGGGAATACTATTGAGACCAAAATCTCCAAAAAAGTGCTTTCTAAATATTCAAGACAACGTCGAACCTAAGATATAAGATCAGGCTGATTTAAACGTGAAGGCGCATTCGATTATTGGCTAACTGCTAAGATTCGTGTGATATGTATAACTTACCCCGGAAACTAATAAACCTCTTCCTTTCTAAACTTAAAAAAATCTCATTCCTGAAGAATCTTCTGTGAGTAAGCAACGTTTGTTACCTTTAGCGAGAAATATCAGACAATATCGATCCTTGCAGATGCAGTAGATTGCAAGAAGGCCGCCATGTTTACATCGTACGTGTCACAGCAATGTTACGCACTCCCCCATGGAGAAAACCGCAGGACTTTGTATTGGGTGCTCTCAACTGATATTATAAGAGAAAATTGTTGAGAAAAAAGAAAACGGATGTACATGTCACCTTTATACCCATCTCTGCAAAAGGAAGAGGTAGATGTGTGGAGATTCTGTTTCAGAAACAGAGACCACAGATTTCTGACAAAATTTTTCACTGGGGGTTTTAAAAATGCTTTTCCTGTTTTTTAGGCAAGATGGAATTCTGTCAGTTATTTCTTTAGGATAATGGTTCTGTTTTCCTTCTCAGCAAATTCTTTGAAAAATTAACTTGGCACTGCCTTCAATTCCCCAATTATTTCTGGGCAATTATTGGATCCTGATAATCAAACAAAAACAACTATTGTGCTGTTCTAGCTTCCCAAAGAGGGTTTTCATTTTTGTTTGGAAGTCCTCAACATCAGAAGTAGACTACCAGCAGTCTCTGTTTTGTCTTAGTCCATCGAGACATGCAAATGCCTCCGTTCAACAGTCGTCCACGCATGTACTCCCCTCACTAACTCTGAAGAAAAAGAGAGATTGCTCGCAGTCTACATCAAAGTTTCAGTGACCATAATGATGGGACAAGGCTCTCTGCACACGAGTGTAATTATTTTGTTGGACGTCTCTAAGGGAGCTAGTAACAAAGCCTGCAGAATGGGAGGTTGCAGGTTCGATTCCCGAGGCCAGACCACAGCTCAGGGTCTAGAATAACTAAGGAAAAAGGTACTTCCTTAGCAAAGCTGTGCTCTAAGAAAAAGTGAAGGGAACCCAGTGCTCAGAACCTGTAAAACCCAGGGTGCCTGCAAAATGATTCAAGATGCCCAGGAGCAAAAGTTAGCCACCAGGGGCCACTTGGCTCTGCAAGAGCACAGCCTTGCTTTGCCTTACAAATAGGCACAGATGACTGAAAGCCATTTTTGTTCACCTGGTTCTTGCCGTCCAAGGGGAGAATATAGCTGTGGTGTACACTAAAAAAATCATTGTATCTCGTGAATAAAAATTATTAAAAAATCAGATATCCATATTTGGGTACATAGAAAAAAAAATCTTTGGCTGATAGTACTAACCAGCAGGGCTGCAAATAATATTTTTCTCTTGAAAGGATATATGTCCTACTAAGACACCATCTTGGTCGGACAAAACAAAATTTTGGTTGGACATCACCAAAAAAAGGTTGAACTTTATATCGGGTGAAATAGAGGACATACTATGCTAATGTAAAAGAAAACTTCATTTGCCCAAGTCATTGTTGTTTCATGACCTCAAGATTGTCCTAACACAAAGTAAGATTTACCCAAGGTAGATTTTCATTCTTCCTTACCGTAGAATAATTTACGACAAAAAAATTATCCCGACATAATGTCCAAACACAGGTGAGATCTCATCGCACACTAGCAAATTTTGGTTGGTCAATATCCGATGAGCGACTGTTATTTGCAGCCCTGAACCAGGATCTCATGACAGTAGAGGCAATTTGTAGAAAAATTTATTACAAAAGAAAACCTTTCCGTTTATCCATACATATTTCATTTCAGAGCCTGCTTCATTTGAGCTTAGGTAACAATGTTTTTGTCAATAAATATTATTGTTCTTCAGTGACCTCAAAATATACTGGGTTTCATATGTCAAATTTTACAAATTAAAGACCCTTACATTCCGTATCTCACTGCAAGAGGGAATACACCCAAAGAATCGCCTCTTCGATAATTTAGAAAACAACAGAAGCTGAGGTTCCAGTACCCTTCATTGTCTTTCTTCTCAATTGCAAATCGGCCCGCAGTTCATTTTTCCTTTCGCTCATCTCCATCTCAATGTCGATGTCCATTTGCCTCTTGAAGCCTTTAAAACTTCAAGGATTTTTCGGAGATTGTTCTGAAGCTGCTCTGATGATTATAAAGTACAAGTCTACACAGCTGCCGGGTCATTTGGAGGGAGCCCTTGTCTTCTCCTAACAGCCTTTCTTTCGTTCCAAGCTTTCTTGCACTCCTTATACGCTTCAAAATACATTTTGCACTTGGTCTTGTCGTAGTTGTTTTCATCTAAACATTTCATGGACGCTTGTGATTCCGCAATGCAAGGATTTGTCCTTTGATCCGTGTAGCGCTTTAGTCCGTCCGCCATTTTGTTTCTCATAGTAGCTCCAGTCCCTCTCCGTTTAATGGCTCAACCGGAAGTGGACTTTTTTGCATTCTTTGGCAGGGGGTTTAAATCGTCTCAGTAATGAGTCAGTATTAGTCTCGTATTTTTGATCTCTTGAGTTGCACGCATGATTGTACCTTTTTCAGCCTTTTACTTGCCGTGCGTGGCTCTAAGGAAAGAAAGACGATGCCACGGTCTATCTCAGTGAGAGCACAGACGCTTTGTTAGTACTAAGGGAAGATGCCCCACTTCCGGTTGACGTGCTTCTCTTAAAAACGCCTTTGCCTAAGCACTGCGAGGAAGGAAAACGAGGGTGGGTCAGAGTGAAAAGGATCACTTATACCCTTTGGAAGGCCTCACAAGTAACGATTTGTGCGTCGCATTTATTTCGTTACCATCTCAACATAAGCATATTTTATCTCATTCATAAGGGAGAATGGGTTATAAATAAGAACATCTTTAATTACCACTATTAAATTATTATTATTATTATTATTATTATTATTATTATTACTATTATTATTATCATTATTATTGTCATTATAATCCATGCAGGAAGATAAGTCACTCTGTTCGACCAGTATTATTTATCTTCATGTAAAATAATTTACGTTCTAGTTTCACTTAACAAAAGTTGAGGTAGAAACAGTCAGTCTTTAAAGATGAGATAATCCTCAGGAGTTTTTCCAGGCTTAGATACCTTTTTCCTTGTGATTTCAGCAAAGACCTACCCCGTTAACAGAACGTCTAGCGCTACGGTCGAGCGAGCGATGAAACAATTCTGAACTTACGGTACGACACGCACATTTTGCACAACTTAGAACTAGAACAGTGCCCTCACAGGGGTAATCTGTCCGGAGAGCACTGATTCCGAGCGTGGTATGTTCGTGGATGCATTCGTGCCAGCGATGCAAAGGGGGCGGGGGGGGGGGGGGGAAGGGGGACGGCCTTCTCCCTCCCAGGCCCCCGCGTGGTTCCCGCCGCTGTTTTCAAGATCACTGCACACTACTGTCTTGGATCCTGGCAAGAGTAATTTCCATCTGATCTAAATCTTTTTTCCAGTGTGCCACCAGTATAATATCATATGAGGGGCCCGTTTTCTTTACCTAGCCTCACTCGGGACTTGACTCGCACATGAATTAATTCGCCTCAGGGGTTTTCTTTGGGGCGCGTATACCTCGTTCCCACGGTCTCCTCTTCCCGGAAAGACGAGAGACACTGCAGTGAAACTGGGTTGGAACCTTCCCAGCCTGTTCCCAGCTATTTAAGATATGTAGTTATGAAATCCTCCGCAGACATGTCTTTCTGATTTCCATTAGCTTTCTTGGACTTGGTTTGTTGAGTCCCATTTATCTTTCTCGTTGGAGTAAGCGGTTTTGGTAAAAGGGCTTTTCTTGAGATTTCAAGTCTCCCCGTTCGCTCGTCCTTTCCAAGATATTTGACGTCTACAGCATCTCCTACTTTCATTCCTATGTCCCTTGGGTTATAAACCTAAAAATAAAACAAAAAGAGGAAATAACATGAATAATTTCGGAAGTCAAGACAGACAGTTATTCGAACGAAAATAACAGAGTTTTCAAATGAAGCCAAAGTCAATCAGACCAACCCTAATACCAAGTTTCCTTGAGTAAGTGCTCAGGCGCTTATTCCGTGCAGGGTGTCAAGCACTTTAGGGGTCCAAAAATATAGGAATATAGGACTCAACAACCTGAAAATATAGGACAAAACCCACCAAAACTGCAAAAATATAGGACTAATCTGACAGTCACTTTTAGGCCCAACGTAAGGTTCTTTAGTTTTAAGACAATTTAATATCATTATTTATATGTTGCCAATTGAAAGTCAATAAAAGAAAGACACTTTTTCGGTTTCAAAAATCTCTTTATTTTTTTTTTTTCTGGAATCATTACCTCATCTTACTAACAATACGTTCTTCGGCTTGTGAGATCAATAAGAAGGGCAATCTGACATCCCTTTCAGTTCAACAATATAAACAATATAAACTGGTTCGAGTTCAAAACTCAGTACTGACACTTTTGTGAATGCAAGTAACAAGCAAGGAAATTTATATGCTACAAGGCCAAATAACTCAACACAAGTCACAGTTCTGGATGAACTTTCAGATAAGCTGAAGCATTCGGAAATTCTTCTATAAACAAGGCCTTCACCA
>OZ037998.1:6688901-6763901 GCA_964035705.1 Porites rus
CACCACAACCTGAGTTTATGGCCATTTCCATCTATTTCATCTAGCCAGCGGTCATTAAACTTTGTCTGATGTTTGGGCATGTCTGCCAATGTAGTCTCACTCTAATTAATGACCAAAAAAAAGATTATCTGTTGTTGAACAATTCTAAACAAAGGTAGAAGTTGTTTAAAAAAGCTGCAGGGTTTCCATTCAAGTAGAACTTGCGAATAATTATTTACTGGTTAATACAGCATTAAGTTATTTGCATCCTTTGATCATTTTCCAGGGGGCCATGCAAATCTGAAATGTGACATGTAGTGTACCACCAAAATAACCTTATACTTCCTCAGTTAAAGAGTGGCTGAACGCACAGACCAAATATTGACTGTTTTTAAAAATACAACTTGAACCACAAAACAGCAGAAACACTACAAAATTTTAACTATCTCTAAAATAGCATTAAATGTTAGTACATGTAATCGTATTGAAACAGATCTTATATCAGCAAACTCACGGATTTATTTACTTTAATTTATATTATAACTTTTTTCATTTCACATTAAAGCATCTAAGTAAGTTATTCTACAAGATAAAAGGCATTTTTGGACGAAAGGATAATAATCATATCAGAAACAAAAGTGGTTCGTTCCGTATCTGATGTTACATCATAAAAGAAACATTGAAGCAACAAGTGTATTTGCTTTTCTCATTCAAAATAGATACAAGAACAAAGGGTCATCAATCTCAAGTGAGGTGACATAATGATAAACAGCTATTGTTAGAATACAAAGAGGATGGAAATGGATGTAAAATATAAACTCACCTCTCAACACCAACATGGCAGCCAGAAAGACCCCCCACAGTCAACCCACAATGCATTGCAAGAGTGCAAATTGGGCAATTTGCTTTCTAAGCTGTTTCTAACAGATACTTGTGACAAAAAATCTCCTAGATTGTGGATTTTAAACGCCAATACAACTTTTACATTTCTTGAATATTCTTTTTTTTACAAGAAGGCTTAAAATATAGGAAAATATAGGATTTACCTCAATTTATAGGAGTTTATAGGACAAGTCTGAAAAAATAGGACTTTATAGGATTTTATAGGAATATATAGGACGCTTGACACCCTGTCCGTGATAATTTCGATCAAAAGCGAAGCGGTTATTTTAAAGGGAGGCACTCTTAAGTACATGTGCGACCACCTCTCGTAAGCGACCAAGCGCCGCGGGTCCAAAACACCAAATTTTTCCCAATCAAAGCCTTATTAGTGGAACCTCTTGTAAACGGCCACCTCCAGTAAGCGACCGCGACCGCTTCACGTATGGTCTGATCTCTACGTTCGCTCTGTGTACTATGTTATTTGAGTATACGAAGAACTTTTAACGACAACATGGAACACCCATACCATTACTTAGAAAATGCATGCTGTAAATTTTCTTCCAAAAAGTCAGCATGTCCAGACGTCTTCTCGGAAAAGACATACTGTGCTTCGATTCTCGTAAGCGATCACTTGAACTTTGCATTTTGGGCGGTCGCTTATGCGAGCTGCGACTTTCATTGGAAAGTGGGAGGGGAGAGGGGCGCTAATTTTGGGTGGCAATCATTCAGGGAAAGGTGCTCATTGGGAAAGGGCGCTTATTTGAGTAAACGTTGCTTGAGAGTAATGTGAAAAGCGCACGACTTTGCGCATGTCGTTTCTTACCCTATTGTGAGACATTTCTGTCACGTGTAGCAGTACACTAGGCGTGTCCGGCAACAGTTCCACCATAACACCATAATCCCTGAGAAAAATCAACCGAAAATTAACACACTTGTTTTGAAGACTTGCCAGGCAAATAATGTTTCGGTGCGTTTTAAAGAGAGGGGAATAATTGCATTATAAAGAGAATTTTCCTAGGACCAATACACCATTACAGATAATCAAATATACAGAAAGAAGCAACAACACACGAGGAAAACGCGCAGGGTAGTAACTCTTGCGAAGTCTCATATGAGTGATTTGGAATCATTCAAGAATTAAAAGCTGAAATAAAACAGGTATTAAAGAGAAAAATAGCACGACCCTCAGCGGCTACAGTAACTAGGTGGCCAAAAAACAAGCTCATGAGATCTGCATGATAGACCTTTAGAAAAAGCAAAAATCAGTGGAAGCACTGAGAATCACTAAGGTTGTAAGTGAAAAACCCCCACGCTCTGTTTAACAATAATGAGAACTTGAAAAAATTGGAAAACAGTGACATTCTCTACAACAATGTAAAGCTCGGCTGAACGACAGAGGAAACGGGTGGCAACGATCGAACGGTTGATTTACCGTGTGTAATGTTGCGAGGGGTGGCTGTTCAAGATGAAACTTGGTGATTCTACAATTTCCGATACCTCATCAGTATTGCTTCGCAATAATGGATTATTGTTCCACTTCAATTAAGAGCCCTCTTATCTTAAGTACAGTTAACTCTCGCCTTCCGGACACCCCGCTATAACGAACACCCCGATAAATACGGACAGCAGCTAAATCCCAAGGCAAAAATAAACTATAGATTTTTGACTGAAAAACAACTCCCGCTATAACGGACTCTCGCTCATGAGGACACTAACTCAAGGTCCCTACAGTACAGTGTCCGCTGTCAAAGGAATTGACTGTACGCCGTGTTCTATGCAACCGACCGCGAGGTTGGAGAGATAACTAATGAGCCGCTAGCTGTCCTACGAGAGTTACTGACCTCACATCAACAATGTTCGCGGTATATTTTTCTCCAACCTCCAGACATTCTGTCCAGTCCTATGAACACCAAAAAAACCAAGCTTAGAGCCGGCTCACTGGAACCTCCATATAACGAAGGGCCAAGCGACTGGTAAAATATGTTCGTCATAGTGAGGATTCGTTGTATCAGAGTTATTATCCATATCATTATTTTACTATTACTTGAGCAATGAATATCGGTCGTTACACCACAGACTTCATTATATAAAGGTTCGTAATATCAGCGTTCCACTGTATTGTATAATTCTTTTCTGCATAACAACTGAACGTGATACTGTATTTTCGTGCGAAGGCCTGAATAAATTCCTTCACCATAACAGCTCCACTTGCCTATGATATAGAATTCGCTCTCCTGTGTCTTGCGTTCCATTTGTTTGTTTGTAACTATTATAATTCAGAGATAAACTTAACCTCGCCACTAATACCTCTTGCGTTGTTAACTCATTGATTTTTTCTATCGTTTCCTGAAGAACTTTCGAGTTAGGTGCAAACACTGAGAACTCCTCTTCGTCGATTCGACTGATAATTGAACCTGAAGAACACAGCACAACAGCAGGTAAGTGCTTTGTTGCGTCGAGTTAGCGCTTAACGAAATGTCCTTGTATCAAATGAGGAGAATACTCCTGAACGCCTCAACTTGTTCAAGAAGTTCACTCACATGTAAACAGCAAAAATTAAAACGATAACACTTTTCACGCATTCGCCAGTTCCAAATCCTCCCATTTTCTCTTTGTTAGCCTTCAAACGTTGTTAAGGCATTGTTTTAGAGCTTTTTAGATTATCGTTGACGGTGATTGTGAGTGTCAAGAAAACAAATTAGAAACAATTTTGACGCAAACTGAGGGCAAACAAATGAATTATGGAAAGACATGGGAGTGGTTTGACAGCGCTTTGTAACGCTTTTCTTGATTCCAGCGCTTTGTTCCGGCCCTACGATCTGCAGGCCGTACTACATTTTCGCCGCGCTTAGCACCTTGCTCCAATTTTCCCGCGGCTGGCAACGGTTTTTGGTAGTTGCTTCCCGCGCTTAGCGTGAGTTCTAAGCTTCCCCCGCTTCCCTAATCAAGGGCAACTGAGGTCACCTCTTTTTTAAACACAGTTCTTGTGCTCAAACCTTCCTCAGGTATTAGAAAGCATAAATAATTGGAATCTCGATAATAAATTAAGTAAGTAAAAAAGAAAAGGAGTTTGACAGGCAGTGGATGTGAAGTCATGAGCCAGGAAGTCTTCTAAAGCGTTGAAACTTAAGGCCACATAAATTACAGAGAGTTACGATCTCCCTACCTGTCTCGTCCTGTAGATTCTTAATCGTCAAACCTCCTACTCCAAGAAGCTTCTTGCTTTGTGTTAAAGACACAGTTACATTCGCTAAGAAGGGAAGGAAACGCATTGGTGAGAAGACTTAAGTCTTTCGATTTCAATGAAAAGCAGAGGAATAAAGATTACCCCCCCCCCGTCCCTTGCCTCTGGCCATAGTTGATGCCGCTATATTTAGGCGCAATAAAAATGTACGGTTTCTGTTTCGTTATACTGGAAACGTCCGTTAGAACTTACCCAAGGCCGGTGTATTTTCCTTAAGCGTTTCTCTTGGTTCACTCTGACAACTTTCTAGAATATCCAAAACTTTCATCCTGTCCTCTGCGGCAAAACCAACCAAACAATAAGTACTATTATTATTCACTCACAATATTTCCCCGATTCTGATTGGCTAAAAGCGAACGCATAATTCACCATAACCAGTTACTAATGACCAAATTTGGAAAAATTTTGTGTTTAACGAGGAAATGACGTCAAAAATGCAGCGTTTTTGCAGGTTAATGCACCGTTAACCGAGAAGACCTGGGGACGAGGTTGAGTTGTTTTGGATGTGAAAACAAAAAATCACTCGTTTTAAGAGTAAGAGCTAGGGGACATTATAGCTAAAAACATGGCAAGAACAGCAAGAACACAACTCGAAGGGCGACATCTGCTACTTGGAAAATATTTGCGGAGCTGACCAACCCTAAACGTGCACTCTCGAAGGTGAACATCGATGGAGGTAGGCATGTTTTAGCTTTGTTTTTAAACTGGGAATTATTTTGAATGAATAATAAAACAATTATTGATTTCGACTTTCGTATCATATGAAGAATTATGGAGATCTCGGAGGGTGTTATCCGCCTCGGCCTACGGCCTCGACGGATAACAGCCTCCTCGATCTCCATAATTCTCCATAAGATACTCAGCCTCATTCATTAATTGTTAAACAAGTTTGTAATTGGTAAAAAAAAAGTACGCAAAAAATTGAGGGATCACTATCAAAATACCCCAAGGGATGAAAGTGTGAAATAACACCAAATAGCAGTCTCTACGTCTCCATTCCAAGTTAACCGGTATGTTTAATTTCATTTTGCTCAATTGGACAAAATATTTGTACCTGTTGCTTTGATCACTGCTTCTTCTACGATATGCAAAGGGAGTCCTGGCACCTTGAAATCGGCCTGTCATATTGAAATGTTTGATGTAATATTAGGCACAATATCTGGAAGATTCGGAACAATGTTCATTATTTATAGCAGGTAGACAAAAAAGAGGCCGCGGAAGAAAGTTTATGTTTGTTAAATGGTAAAAACTCTGTTATTACCACCCAAAGCTCGTGAGAATCTGGTTGCACCTAAGGTCACATCCCATGAGACCCCGCGCGCGCCTCAACCTAACCCCCAACCTTCTCTCACCCCTAAAACACATAAATAGCCACTGGGTACGAGTCTGGAAAAGCTTTAGTTTCAAATTCCAGTGCAGGTTAGGATTTTACATCCCTACCTGAAGCGCAGTTATTCCTTGCCTACTTCCAGCAAGCTTAAAGTCCATGTCTCCCATAAAATCTTCAATACCCTGTCGGCGGATTGAACAAATACTAGTTATAGATGAACCAATAAAAAGTATTCTGTTTCTTTTAGTTACTGCTAAATAACCGCTTCTCTTGACGACGACGGCAGTGAAAACGTCGCTAAAAATGAATTTGCGTCCTTCCAAACTTTATCGCGTCTATTTGAACCCGCTCAATTTGTCAAATGCAGGCGATTTCTTCCGGGGTTGAATTCCTACAGACCTTATCCAGCTTCAAAACACGTCGCACGCAGAGGTTGTCACGTCGAAGTCGTTTAGTGCACATCAAAGAAATGTGGAGAGCTGTTGTTTTGCTCATAAAACCAATTGGTTTTTTACGCTGTCGTTGTCGTCGTCGTCGTAATGGTTGCTTAAGCTCCCGACTGGGATGAAAAGGTGTGGAACTAAAGAGGCAAAAATTGAAAGACTAATGAAGGTTCATCGGAAGAGAAACGTCATGTGCGCACCTACCTCAGTACAATTGCGCGGTTTACGGTCATCTCGCCGCCAACGAAATCGTCCTCAAGAAGTCTACTCGCCATTATATTTACCTCCGCAATAATTGACATTGTTCTCTTACCTGAGATCGTTACTTGTTCCTTAAGCCCAATTACAAGCTTTTTCGATTGTAATTGACACCTTGCGTTGAACTCCTCAATGTTTAATTTTATTTTTTGTGAACAATTGCGACTTTTTAATATCTTAAAACGGCTTATTTACATCGCTCGAGAGGTGCAATTTGTTTAAATCCAACAGCTTTCCTTACGAAATTAAAAGTAGTATTAGCACTTGACACTTACCTCCTTAAATTTCATTGTAAATTCAAAGTGAAGAAATTTTTTTTGATACTTGTCCTTCAGGTAAGAATGAAGATCTACATTCCTTGGTGGCGATTTCGTTGGTAGCGAGATGGTTTGGTGACGAGGTGACCGGATATCGATCACGCATATCAAGGGATACACACAAAAAATATATGTCTGAAAGAGCTATCTTGAACTGAGCACTGCTCCGGCGACAATTTATTATTCGACTTACCAAAATATCAGTCATCAGCCGATACTTTTCAATATCTGGCTTTTTAGGATCCTCAGCATCGCTGCTAGTAACTAATCCACAGGCAACTCCTCCTACATGCCGACTGATTGGTATTCCTGTGACGAGGTAAAACGTTAACTGTGCATCTGATTGAAGAAACATTGGGCTTTATTTCGTGCTACATATAATTTGTAAACCTGAATCGGTTTGCTTAAATAAAAGAAATAATGTTTGTTCCCTGAAACATGAACCTTAATGCAAGTATATGCATCATTGAGAGAGACGGTTGGATATTTTCCAAGATCTTCTCTTTTTTTTTTTGTTTTTGCACTTTTATGGACCTCTTATTTCAGACCAGCATACACACATCTTGACCGAACAAGCTTGGTCAATAAAGGGTACATTATATGGGATTGGCCAAAACCAAACGGTCGCTTGCGGGAGAAAGCAAGTAATCCCGAGTGGACAAGATAGGCCATCATGCACGCTCCGGCAGCCAATCGACACTCAGTTGGCCTTCATTTCGCCCACTCGCAAAGCCAGCCGCATAATAAAAGGACATTAAAAATCACTTGGGTACTTCCTTAGTCAAATGGTAAAAGGAAAATCAATAAAAATCTTGTTTGTAAAACGTTGGAAGGAGAGAATACCTGCGTCCATTAAAGCCAAGCTTCCCGCACATGCCGTCGCTACTGATGACGAACCTATAAACACAACAGAATATTTCCTTACCCAAAATAACATTTGCGCAATTTAAACATCACAGAATAAATGGGGCGGAGCCAAAGAAAAGCTGAATATAAGGCTGTCTGGTTTGCAGATGTTACAATGAAATATTACACAAGTGAACATTGAGGGAAGCTATTTAAACTCTAAGAGTTTATTCCATTCATTAATCGTGCTCGCACTAGGATAGCCGGGGGGAGGGGTAAACGAACACACACTTACACCTCCCTGCGACATAGCCATTGGGACTGGGGATTGGGATACACAAAATCAGACTCAATCTGTGCAACTTGTTGCGGCGACAAAATTCTGTTGCGGAGACGAAAGATTTTCACAAAAATTCTCCTATATACACAAGAAGTAATTTGTCCCTGCAACGGGTTGCGCAAAGTGTTGCAGTAACTTGTCGCCCTACCTGTACTGTACAAGGAATGGTTTTGTCGCCATAAACAGAATAGAATTCCACGCAACATATAGCAACGGCTAAGCAGATCGGCGGCATATGAGAACCTGGCCGATAACATTTCAGGGCGAAAAGGGGGTAGAAAAGACAGGGCTCATGACTTCAGCGCAAAATTAACCACTTACCATTTGATTCTAATACCTGTGAAGTCAATCTGATGGCAAACGGGAAATCTTTAGGAACAACTGGTTCTAATGCCTTTTCTGCTAAGTTACCTAGAAAGAATAAAACGGTTTAAAACGGTATTAATTGTGCTTCAGCTGCCAGAAGGTGGGAATAAAACTCGCAGATGTACAAACTGAAAGTAGCCTTACCGTGACCAACTTCGCGTCGATTAAACCCACCCACCCGTCCTGTTTCATTGACACAAAATGGTGGAAACTACACAAGAAAGTAAAACAAACAATTAACGACAGAATTGAACTCTATAAAACTTGAAACTATTGGAAACAACCGAAACGCGGCATACCTCGTAATGGAGTATAAATGGTTTCTCTCTCACATCTCTGTTGAATTTTGTGAACAACAAATCAAGGTTAAGAACATTGTATTATCATTACATGATAATTATCTTATCTACAAGAGCTGAAATCGTTATGTTCCCTAGCCTGCGAGCAAGCTGTCCTGGGCTTCCCGGGGGTACGGGGGTGGGGGAGGGATGAGGGGAAAAGCGCTCCAGGAAAGGCTGCTCATAGGTTATAATTATGTTCCCATGTTCACACAACTTGCTGCAGCCTCGTCCCCAGGCCTTTTCCTGACCTGTTCCAGGCGGTCAGATAGTGGGGAAGGCGCAGGAAAGCGGGAAAACACAACTAGGGGTGGGGTAAGGAGAAGCAGGGAAAACACAGCTAGGGGTGGGGTAAGGAGAAGCAGGGAAAACACAGCTAGGGGTGGGGTAAGGAGAAGCAGGGAAAACACAGCTAGGGGTGGGGTAAGGGGAGAGGGCGAAGGAAAAGGAACTGAAGGCTACTGTAGCTTGTTCCAGGCGTTTAGATGACGGAGAGTGGTGCGAATTGAAGAGGGGAGGAAAAAAAGCGGCAGTCATTTCTCCCTACCACCACCTCCTCGTTGTATTTTCCTGTTCACTTTTCTTAGCCCCCTCCAAAGTATCTGAACGCTTGGAAGAGGCTTTTCCCATATAAAATCGTCTCTCCCATTTTAGGCGAAGGGGAAAATCTCCGGGCACGAGGATGTACAACTTGCAATCAGCAGTTAGCAAACATAATTTTGTGACAACACTGTGACATGTAAAAGAGTAAATTGTAATGTATTTATGATTCTGTTTCTATTTATGATTCTGTTTCTGTTTTCTAGTTCTTACCCCACACCCTCTGCTGTAGCATCAGACTGTTTTGCAGAACGAAGAGATCCAAGAGTTGCTGTGCAGAAAACCTGAGTAAACAGATTCAACGCTTTACTGTGAAGGGAAATGTCACGATTCGTTTCGTTGATGTCCATTGGTTAACTATGAACTTTAAAACATCGTATGACTAGTCGACTTATTGGTGGCGATTTCGTTGTTCGCGAGATGACCGTAAACCGTTCCACCGCAAACTGATTCTCGCTCGCTCGCACTTGGATACTCGCCCACGCGACAATCCTGAGGGGCTGTTAGTAGTCTGCGGTAATCAACGGTGTTGAATTCAGTTTATCGTTATCGTGTACGTAAAATACTAACCTGAGTTTCTCCTCTTTGAAATAAGGAGGACCCATGAAGAGTTTTGAATAAATCAACCTCACAGACAATGGGGCGAAGAGCATCGAACTGGCGCCCATCACATCTGACAAAATAAAAGTAAATAAAAATATCCAGGGTCAAATTATCAAAAACTTTTTAAGAAATAAGGAACCACACTCGAGATATACATCTAGCAGTAGTAGGGTATTTGAAAAAAGAAACATTTGCACACGAGAAAAAAGACCTAAAATGATGAATGTTAGACTTTGAACCTCAGACGTAGGGCTGGTATAAAAACACGAAAAGAACAACGTCAAATTTGCCTCTATTACCTTTGAGCTTTCTCAAGAACGTTCCTTCGAAAAACTGATCTAGTTACTGCAAACACTTTCTCCACTATAAGATTTGCCGGAACGTCTGGAAACTGTTCTGAAGAAAAACATAATTGCAAAAAAATAAATGAGTCTCTCGCCTGCACAGCACTTCTACAATGTTGGGCAAAAAGTGTTAAGAATTTTGCACTTCATTATCCTTAGATTACCATTGGTACCGCTATGACCCCTCCCCTCAGCCCATCCAGGTCAATTTTGTTCAGTCGGGGACAGAAATGATCCACCCAGATTTCAGAGGGGGTGACGGGGAGGCGGGAGTATTTTTAGTTGCCAGTGCTTTGAAGAGATTTATCTTGAAACAAAACGTGATAAAGTCCATTTTTCGTAACATTTGGTTGTAAATATTCTTCCCTTTACCTGAGTTCATGCGTGCTAAGAAGGTTCTCATGCCTAATTGAGCTATTAGCTTTAACACTTTTTAACAAACATATTGCATTGAACCAAGGTAATGAAAACGACGAAGGTCAATATAGTGAAGTCTCTACGTGAGCTTCGGGACTTTGAAAGAAACCAGGTGCTTTCGGAACTGGTTAGGTCTAAGATGAAAATCCAACGCTTCTTACTTTGACTGAAAAAGGGATGAAGTATTCTTGAGTAGGTATGTAACAGGGGTACCAATTTTCTATGGAACGTATTCAAAAGGGGTACCTTTCCCGTTAAAAATCCTATCTAAAGGATAAGGGCTTGGGCCTTAGAGCATAGCCTCCCCGTATAAAACGTTATTGACTACCTTCCCCCACCCCCCGGATTCTGCCGACTATTTTTGACAGACTTGGGCCGACTGCGGACTAAGACATGATTAAAATTAAGTCAGTCTTATACAACATGGAAAACTCTATTAATATTTTTCCCCGCAATAGTGTTATACAGAATATTTTAACTTAGGCAGACAGTACAAATTGATCGCACGTTTTTACGATTAGCCTACCAATCCTACTACAGGGCGACAGTCACAGATTTCATCAAAGAGACCTTGCAGTTTGTGCTATAAACGTGGCTTCATTTCTAATGTAATTGGTGAGTTTAATGCAAAACGAGTACAGATTTCGACACCCCTTTTTGATACATTCCTAATAATTTTATGCAATAAGTATGCAATTTAATACGTTAAGATAAAAGTATTACCTTGAACAGTTTCCACGCATGAATCCCTAACTGCAAACATTTCTCTATCACGTTCTTGCTAGGGATCAAATAGTTAATACTATAAAAAAATTGTTATAATTTTGCTGCAAACACGTTTTAAAATGGATATTTCATTAGCTTTCTGTTGCGTCCTGCTCCCACCTAAATTTTTGGCAAAAGCCGGTCCTTTTCTGTTGACGAGTAATGTACATCTTTCATTTTGTAGCTAAAACGGCTATCCACTCTAAAATGAACTGAACCTAGTCACTTTGATGAAGTCCACAGAGGTAATACTCCAGTAGCCCGTGTGGCAGGTGTTTGAAAGGGAAGGGAAAAGGGCTTCCGTGTCAAAGGCTAATACTCGAGTACATTTTAAACAACTGTGTAGTTTTGTTACCAATGGTGATTTATCTTAAATTTAATGAGAAGCTGCCAAAATTCTTCATTACGACAGAAACTAACCTTTGAGTAAGTAAAGTTTGAAAAGATTTCATCCAAGCGGTCAACCAAAATACTGGAAGGAAACAGAAGTTATAATATTAGAAACTTAAAATTATGCATAAATCTTTAGCCTGCATGCGAATACAGCTGTATCACCTTGCTCAGCACCACTGAGGATGTATCGTGGGAGGAGAGGAATTAGGAGAGACTGCTGTATTCACAGGCAAAAAATATAAGGTATAACTACATCACCAATTCCCAAACATGTACAGGCCCTACCCTTGCTTAAAACCATGACCTTACCTCCTGGGTAGGCCAAAATAACACTTCTGTTTTTTCACTTTGATTTATTAACATTACTGTTACAACCTAACAGACCTAGTGTGAGCATGAATCTCAAGGGTCAAATGCTATTCAGTGTAATTCTGTATGATATTATAGGTCATGCTAACCTTTGTATCGCCTCTAGTACCTCTGAAGGAGTGGCAACCACTGTGAATGGTCTCTTGACAATTCCAGCTTGTTTCTGAAGCTCAAGCTGAGCTTGGATTATTGGCTGACACTGTAACAAGTTTGAAAAAGCTCTATGCTACATAAGATAACCCATACAATTAATTTATAACATAGAGAGTAATCATTAATAGGCAAGGATAAAAAATGTGAAAAACAGAAAAACAGAAGAAGAGGAGAAGAAGAAGTTTACACCAAGGAAAATCAATGACTTTGGTTTAGAGAGGAATTCACCAACACTAGAGGCATTGTGATTTTCTGGGCTAAGGAAATTAAATAATTTGGGGCCTTGAAACACAATGAAAATTTCCTTACGTTATTTTATCCTACAAAGGGACAAGTGGAAAGAATTCTTACATTACATCTACATTTATTTGAAAACTACTTGATGAAGGACAAACGTTGGAAGTCAAAGTGAGCATAGTGAGACAAACAATACACAAAGCTATAATAAAATACCATTTTCAAAGAGGGGATGACTTAAAAAAAACACCATTCATTACAGAAGAGCTAGAAAGACTGTCAGAGACTGTCTAACTGATCAATATAACTTCTTAAAATAACATTAATATTTTATCATAATAATATTCTACTTTGTAAATAATATAGTACCTTTATAAATGCAAATCTAAGTGCTTCACAAAATCTCTCAGAAGTAACTTCATTGGCAAATGCTTCCACCATAACTGAAACAAAGTTAGGCAACGCATTACAATTAAATGACAAATTCACAGATCTACTGAGTCAATGTCAATGTTTTTTGGGCATTGTATTCTTCAAAGGGGATTAATATTATTATTACTATTCTTTTACAAAAATGTTTCCAATGAGTTTGATGTTGTTCTTGTTGTTACAATGAAAGGAAGCATTTATGTAAGAAGAAAAAGACCGATGTGTCTGAAATAAGACACAAACTGAACCATTCACACAAGTACATGCAAGTCCATAAGGTGCCTTCTTATTAGTTTAGCAAAGTCAAGGGGTTAGTGTTATTTAGATGGATACATCTTTTGTGCTATATATGAGAAACTTGCATCTTGTGTCCTCTGTAAGATGCATCTTATTTTTCCTTGTATAAATGGCCCTTTCTAGCTAACGTCTTACCAACTTTCTTTTCACTGCAAGCAACCACAAGGTTTAGTCTGCTAATCATCAACTGTGACCATGTTGGATTGACAACAAACTCTCCATCAACTTCTCCTACTCTTAATACACCTAACAAAAAAATGTCATTACTAAATAAAGTAGAATGCAATATAACTGCCTATTCCCATTAGAATAAATGCCAAAAATTTGATCTGTACCACCTTACAACAGGCCACTGCTCATGCTCATGCTTGATTACTTTACACATGCAATGACACATCATTTGAATTACTTACCAACGGGACCATGCCAGGGAATATCTGATACTGTGAGTGCTGCAGAAGCTAATTAAAATATTGTTAATTTTTAATATTAAATATTAAACAAACAGTGAGTTGAACATTCAGTTATTCTTCTACCTCAGCATGCAAAGGAAGAAGTGTCCGATAGCCCGGGGTTAGTAGATTTTGCTATTGGGCTAGTGAATTCTGTTCTCAACTTGCCCAACAGGCATGTAAAGTTTTCTGGGGAGTTCAAATTACAGCAGAACTGTAATCAATCCTACTAATCAAAAATTGTCTTGGACTAGTACATGCTGACTACAGCTTGCCCGAAAGGCAAGCTGTAAAACTGACTTTCTTTGCACCCTGTACCTTCTTTTAGATATTATTTCTGACTGGTTCACTACATGTACCCACAGGGTTTGTACCCTTTTTTGAAAAAAAATGCAAGGACTTTTGAAGGACTTTCAAGGACACATTTCCCCTTTTTCAAAGCCATTCAAAGCAAAAAAGAGCCTTGACTCTTATGTCTTTTTTAGTTCTTCCACAACGTGAGCAATTTTATCCTGAAGGTCTTTCTGTGTTTTCTCCTTTCCTTTGCAGTTGTCCTTAAACTATTTGATTAAGTTAAAGTTAGCGCTGAAATTCAAGGACTTTCCAGCCCCAGCTGCAATTTTCAAGGAATTTCGAGGTTTCAAGGACTTTCAAGGTGCATTCGAACCCTGTAACTAGCAATTAAAAATATGGTATTAACTGATGTTAATAACAGTAGCACAGAACAGTTTTCTAAATACCAAACAGCTGGCCCTTGAACCTGTTACTGAATTAGAGGAAAGCTGACTGACTTACAGACTTGTTCACCAGCCAGCTTACACTTAGACTCAATTTTTTATATCAAACATTTAAGATAAGTACAGATTATTACTGACCTCCATTCATGGCAGTTATATCTGGATCACTGAGCCCATCAGCAGCCCACAAACTACCGATTACCTAAAGAAGTAACACGAAAACCTATCAATCATTTACTTACTTACTTAGGTTTTACTTTTGTTGGAAATACACATGTTGTTAACAGTCAATAATAAAAGTCTTGATCAGCAGCTTTATTTTAAGCTGACCATAATTCCCAAACTGTTGCATGACAAGTACATACCAGTAATATTTCACCTTTTTTCAAATTTTTTCATCTCACATTTTGTCTAACCAAAGGATCAAAATGGAGCATAATCTTTTAATTTAACGTTTTCTAAGACTGTAACTATACCTGTGTGGTACATGAATATCCTTTAGGAAACAAAGACCTCAGGGATCTGTCTAAAAAAAACAGACAGCCACAAATGATCAAGAAGAACACTTTCATTCAAAACACACTGAGTGTGTAACATTAGGCTACTTACATATATCACCGTCAGTTAAATCTGTTTGTTTGTCAAAACAACTCAGCAAAAATTTTTCTGTTATTTTCCCTGTGCACAAAACAGAGTCCTGTTAAATACATACATTTATCTAAAATGTTAATCATACCAATACGTCTGCTAATAAGGATTTCTCGCTCAGTTATTCCAAGATCTCTTCTTTGATAATTCCTGGGAAATTGACCCCCAGCTGCCGCTTTTTCTTTGTAATCAACCTGAAAGAAAGACCACAGCATACTTTAAAACAAAAATACTTGTGAGAGTGCCAGGGGTGCCCAAAAAAAGCCTCAAGATGGTTCTAATCAACTATTTTTAAATATATATGGGATGTACTTAGATGATCAATCATGAAAATTTGATACTCAATAACAGGCCATTTGCACAATGGCATCATTTTACTACTATGACCAGTGTCCTTTTCGTTTTTCCTTTCATATTTAAATTTTGTTATCCCTGCGAGGTCTAAATAACAAAAGTCCCAATTTGCAGAAGAAAGCAAAACCCTAAATGATTCTGGTCGTAGTAGTAAAATGACGTCATAGTGCAAATGCCCTATTGCAAGATATTCTTACCGTAAGAGGCAGGCCCATCCCCTTGGCACCTTTAGACTCCTCCTCACTCACTGCAGTAACAAGGGTTGCATTATTTCCACACTAAAAAAGCCAAATGAAATCTTGGAGAATATCTTTACATTTTACAGCTTTTATGCACTACCACCTCTTTTATACTGGTGAGGTCTGTACACTTCTAACTTGTATTCTGTATTCTCACATCACCTGAGTAGTGACAGCCAAAGCCATTTGCTTTGGCCAGAATCTGGTCCAGTCACCTCACCACCAGACCATACCTGCCAACACCCACACAATAATTACGCACAAGTCTCATGCTTGCACAATAAAGATGTCGACCTCATGCATTGTGGAAGAATGGCAGGGACCGACCCTATAAGGTGTTTGTTTTAATGAATGATCCATCTTATATGGAGTTATCTTTGGACATAGACTTGGCTATCACTCAAAACGCCACTTAAAGCAACAGCTCGCCATGAGCTAGTTGTTGGCTAAGGCTGCAGAACATTACAGTCTCAGCAATGCAAGCAGATGACTGCAATTCAAGCACGTTTTCTCTCAGCTCTTTCCCCCACCCTATCCCCCAAGTCAAGCCCAGAAGTCCCACGTGGGGAGGGTTTATGTTAAGGCTGCCATGCATACTGAGAAATGGATCATCTAAAAATTAAAACGTAACCACAGCGTGACCATTGCATTCAGTAAGATTTCCGCACAGCTCAACTATTTGTATGAAATAGTATGCCCTTGCTGTATGCACAATATTATCAAAAGTAACCAACTTACTTCAGCAACAACAGCTCCATCAGCTAACTTGGCGATCTTTCCCGTTGATAATGTCATTGTTCTGTGGTGTATAGACAACAGAGGTCAAACAGCTTAATATAAGTTAATAAATGTAGGTCTAGAATTCAATATAAGCTTGAGTTTATGGGCACAACATGTAAGCTTAAGCTCAAAAATATTTTGCCACGTGAAGAACAGTCTTCCGGAAATCAAATATTCGGATACTCACTGGTTTCCAATTTCAAGCTCAACCTTACATTCTGTATGCCTACTTCTCCTTAAGACACCCATACGTTTCAATGCGCTTCTTAATGCGACGAAATAGTCCTTTTTAGACCTTGCAAGACATCTAGAGGAAACAGTCGCCATCTTTGTTCTGTTAGTTTCCAGGCTTCTCGGAGCAGTTAGTCTGACCACAGGTCTCCCAATTTTAGTTGGAGGGCGGCCATGGGCCAGCTTTGGATAGATACACTTTGCTTTCCCCACAAACGTTTGCGTAAGCATTGTTTTCAGTTTCTCTTGGAACAAATAATCGTGCCTTAGAAAAACTGAAAATAAACAAAAACTTATAGACCTTTGTCATGTGGCAGCCATGAGGAAGGCCGCGCATAAACAAAGCTTTTTAAATCTCCTGAGACAAAATATCTATGGAGAATATTGTGGGGAAAACAAATTATTGCATTATGGGGAACGTGAAAGTCGCAGATAGGAGTTCAGCAAATGTGCCTTTCATTAAGTGAAACAATCCAAAGGCTTTTCGTGTTGTTGAGATCAAGCTTACTTTTCTTTTCTTTATGTTTGAAAAACCCAAGTGTTACCAAAATAGAGTATGGAAAGTATTTTACGGTTAATGTTCTATCAGACTTGCACCAACTTTATAAGGGGTATCCAGAAAAATTTAACTAGCAAATAACATAACAATAACTAAACAACTTTATTTGAAAACAATTATCTGAAAAACTATAAGTTCTTATTGTTTTTTAGTTACCAGTTAATTTTCATTTATGAGTAATAACATTATTGTAATCTTATCCTTTAAAAGAGGTCACTTCTTTTATTTATTATAAAAATAAATATTCAACAGGTCTCCAACATTATTTAAATCTCTACAAGTAGACTTAGACAACTGAAGAAAGAAAGCTCATGAGAAACATAAGTGAAGGGTTCTCAAAGAGTCTGTTGTTTCAGAAATTCCAGAATGTTACCTCTGTTATTAGAGTGCACATTCTTGGGGAAGAAGAACTTAATGTGTCCATGAGCAAGCCAAAGAAAGGTCTGATTTGCAACTGCTTTGTAAGGTAATGAAATTGTGTAATGCACAGTCAATTAACACAAACCAATCCCAAGTGCAGTGGAATCACTGTTTCTCAAAGCACCTTGGGAAAAAGCAAATTCATGCTATTATCCAGAGGTTTGAGAAACTGGGTTTAACATTACAGTGTCTGACTGGCTCAAGAAATTGGGTTCAAGCACACTAAGCCCTTAACTCATATGATTGTGTCCTTTTTCAGTAGAGTGTGCTCTTGCTTTAATTCCAAATTAACTAAGCTTGTCATGCTCCTGGAAGGGGGACTCCCACATAAAAGTGACAGGGATGCTTGTCGAAAAATAAAAATAACAGTGCGAGTACTATTAAACTGGGGCCACTAAGACAAAGTTGACCAATTGGATTATAGGAAAATAACTATACATATTCCGAGAAAGTTAGTTGTCAATCAAAATTACCATGAAACGAAATAAACAACACGTATTGATATTCACCAATCATAACTTACAGGCGTGACTAAGGGAGACCAATGTGGGTGTGGCTCAAGTTTAAACTGACCCCTAAAGAAGTCGACCATACTAAACTAGACATCTAAATAAGAGTTGAAGTGTGTCGTGTCATGCCAGGGATGTCGTGTTCTTTTTGAAATGTTAGATTTCTGTGTGGTCAGTGTCACAGCATTTTTTGGTAAATTTCTTTACGCACCACCCTAGGTAATACCTGAATGAGCAAATATAGCAATTTTTGGTCAAAACACCCTAAGTGACGCCAAAATTTGCAATTTATACCCCCAAGCGAGACAACAAGCTTCCCCATCTTATGGGGGTCCACCTTAGTCGCCTGGCTCAGCTTGTTTCTAAATATAAAATTTTGGTTGTGTTTTTAAAAAAGTAACAAGAGCAGGCTGACTCACCTCATACAAACAGGCCCTCCTGGTCACTCTGCCTGGAGTAAGGGGGGGGGGGGGGGGTGGTTATGATGCATTCTAACAGGAGCCCTTAACCCATAGTGAGCAACTCTAATACTAGGCCTATGTCAAGGGGTTTTTACGGACCAGTTTATTTTTAGCACATTTAAGGACACTTTTTCCTGTGAAAATAGAATCTCCACCATGTCTATCAGTGCATTTGAAGTACAAGATATCAAAAAGGAAAACTAAACGTTAATATCATTTTTAGTTCTATAGGTTTTGCTGACTGGTTTGTGGAATTTAAGAGATATTCAAAACTTGCATCAAACTGTTCTAAAAAAAAAACTGGTCTGTGAAAATGCTGTGACACAAGCACATGGAAGTTGCGCGCTCCGGTTTATGGGCTCCTGATTCAAACTGACTTGCACATTAGAGCACGTGAACAACCAACCAAGCTTGTTCGTAGGCTGATTAAAGGTGCCCTACAAGTACAGACCTCTAGGAAGACTGAAGGGCCCATTCACAGTCTGGTGGAATATCACCATGGGAAACTCTACAGTTACCATCCAGACATATGTAAGTTACTAGTTTCAAACCAGCAACCATTTTACACACTATTCCCTTTGTTTCGCACAAGAATTTTAAGTTACTAAAGTACAAGTGTTAGCTACATTTTTAACATTTTATGCATCTTCTGGGTTGTTTTCCTTCCACTCTGCTACATCCTTTTGAAACTTTTCACGTGCTTTGCGGCTTTCCTCAAAGTACACCTCCTTCTCTACTGAGGACAATTCGCGCCATTTGCGCCCCATTATTTTCGCTCTTTCAGCTACAGGAAGATTTGCCACACCCTCCGCTTCGGCGTTCTTTTGGGAGAAAAGAAAAAAAGCTGAAAGCGGCCTTTTAGGGTACCCTAACAGCATTTTCTTTTCTTTCTCGATTTTGTGTACCAATGCGCCTCGCTTTTTCTCGATGAAAGCGCGCTCCTCCGCGGACATTCCATGCCCGAAGTTCATCACTTGCTCCTTGTACTGCTGGATTAGTATCTCCCGTTTCTCTTGCCATTGTTCTTTCTCCGAATCTGAAAGACCATTCCACTCATCGGATATAGCAGACATAATTTCTGGGGTTTTAACACCAGGATTATTAGATTCAACTTCGGAGTACTTCTCCTTCAAAAACAAACCAAACACGCCCGGGGGTTTCTTGGGGATCTTTGCCAATGGCGCGTTGTATTCTTTCATCCTTGAAGCATAAGCATTCTTGTATGGAGCCTTTTCGTCTTCAGTCATTTTCCTCCACTTATCGGACAAAAGTGACATGACTTCTTTAGGTTTCTTGTCCGGGTATTCGCTCTGAGTGAGAGAGCGGTTCGCGTTCACAAACAACATGAACGAATTTGGAGGGTGCTTCGGAATCTCTACTTTAGCAGGTTTTGTCTTAAGAATGGCAAATCCGTGGCTTACCAACGTGCGAGGTAAGAAAACCTGTCGAATTGACAAAGGTTCTCGTACAAAGGTGTAACAAAGACGAAAAAGGCTCATATTATTGAACACTAACACTGGACATTCATTCGAAATGCGCCTCCACGTTCAACCGCCAACACAAAGCCTTCCCGTTGTGCCTTGCGAGAAAGTCTCAGTCACACAACCTTCTAGTTGCGTGACGAGAAACACCAAAGTTCCATAGCACTCGAACCTTTCTGGCCTGGATAGGAATTTAAGGCGAAAGTAAAAGGCTCCCTCTCACTTTCGCACTTTTCTGTCCCTCCCCTTTTAAAAATTACATAACACGCGGGTTCGATCACGACGAATATATAATGCCTTTTAAGCGTGACAGAACAGTACAGCCAGTACATCTCGTAAACTGGTAGAACGTGGCGAGACTCAATTTTTCACAAGAAGACGACTGCTTGTCACATATGCTTTTTTCCGGATCATATCCAAAGAAAAGGAACCGATCATTAACCCTTGAAGTAAATAACTAGGAGAGGTGGGGATTCTTTAGATTCATAATGAAACGAAAAATCCTGAAAATCGGCTTTGGATTCAACAATCAGTATTTGCAGTTTTCCAAAGGAACGCTGGAAACAAAGCTAAGAAAGT
The DNA here is from genome assembly GCA_964035705.1 of Porites rus. Taxonomy (NCBI): domain Eukaryota; kingdom Metazoa; phylum Cnidaria; class Anthozoa; order Scleractinia; family Poritidae; genus Porites; species Porites rus. The sequence goes on from OZ037998.1 coordinate 6,709,302, forward strand.
ACAAAAGCTATGAGCCCATGAAATTCAGGGTTTCCAGAATTAAACAAAAAAAAACTTTAAACTTTAGTACGAAAACTAAGATTTCCTTGTTACCCGAAGGCAAAAGAAAGAAGTCACAAGAGGTCCGAAAATATGTGTGGGGTAGGAAAGACAAAAGAGATGAACCAATAAAATCATATTGGGGTGTAAGGTCAATTGAAGGGCAATATTTCTAGTCATGATGCCACCTTGAAAATTTCAAAGTTACGGATGGCAAACTGCAACTTCAAAACATTTATTTTCTTTTTCCCTATGATTAAAAAAAAAAGATTGGTTCGTTTTACTTCTTAGAATTTACCTTTTTTTTTACTTCTGGATGTTCAAAGGTAATTTTGTGAATGATTTTAGCAGATGTTAGCCAGGATTAGTCTACAATCAACTTAGAAACAATACAATACCATCGAAAACTATTTACAACTACATCTGAAGGACTTTTCCTCTGTCGTCTTAAATCATTAAACTACAGTATACAGTACTGTCACTCACAGAATAACAATTAGGTAGGCCTCATAGGAGGCAATATTTTCTTTAACATTATATACAAGAAGAGACAACCAAAGAAAAAGAACACCAGTACAAAAATAAAAACAAATTGTATAAAAAGTACTTTTTTTTTCTTTTTACGAGTTTGCGCCGACTGACAAAATAGGGACTTTAAGACCCAACGACGCGACGGCGACAAGAACGTCGCTGAAAAAGTGAATTTGCGTTATTTCAGTCTTTATAGCGATTATTCCTACCCACTTACTTTGTCCGTTGTAGGCGAACCCTCCTGAAGCTGAATTTCAAGGGACCAAATTCAAGCTCAGAAAGAGAAATAAATTTCGTCGTTGGTTGTTTACGTCCTCCATAAAACGCGAAATTAGGCATTTTAACGTTGTAGTCGTGCAAAAACGGGAAAGAAATGTACAAAAAAGTGTGATGCACGTGCGAAGTTGCTGTTTTGCTAATTAAAGCAACTGATTTTTTGACGTTTTCGTTGTCGTCCGCGTCGTTGGATCTTAAAGTCCCAAATTGTCGATTTGGAACGCCACTTTAAATAACTAAGAGCACAACAAGCCTTCACTCAGCCTTAGAAACAAGTTAGTTCCCGAGGTACTTTATCTCCCAACCAAGAGGTAGTAACCAGGGTGGAAAATGGAAGATCCTAAATTGAAGAAGCACCTTAGTCAATAATTATTCCTGCAGACATTCTTTCTTTTTGGAGACACTTACCACTATATGACAATCAAAGTAGTTATGTTTCAGAACTTAAGCTTTAGAGTTCTTGTTTGTTTGTGAGTGATAATCACAAGTTGTATGCTCAACGCTGAAAATATAGCCTGTAACATCTTTTTTCCTTGAATATCGGTGGCTACTTTGTCCTGGCTTAAGTTCACTTCCCTTAAATCTGTCCCTGTCTAACTCTCCATCAAGCATAGCCTGCGTCGAAAAAGTTAGACCAGAGCAAAAAGAAGGAATGAAGGGGAAGGGGGTGGGGGAGGGGAGAAAGGAAAGTTTCGTCTTTTTCCCTTCCGATCCAACTTCCTCCATTTTTGGCTCTCACTCAAACTTTCGCACTATAACTCAATGGAAAATGCTTGCTATGCAAGCTACATCAGGCACATGCCTCTTTGAAGCAGAAGGGTAGATCTTTGAGAATAAAGTTCACTAAATAAGGCATAATTATGGCTTAAAAACACTTTTGCAAAGGGCTGTATGGAGAAGAACACTTTTTTTTATCCATTTCAGTTAATGCTGCATTCACTCATCAACATCCATTCCTTCAGTGGTTTCATCAATCTCATCTTCAGACTCTTGAGACCAATCAATTCCATCAATGTGTTCAAAATCCACAAGGTCTTGAACAGCAAGAACTAAACACAAAACAAAATTTAATTATGGTTGCAGAGGTGATGAAATCCTAGCCTATAGTCCAGGCATATTTTTTTTGGAGACAGAATACCAATCATTTCCTATGCAAGCCCCTTATCTTTGATTTTGAAGACAGAGGAAGTATGATGATCACAGTGATGATGATGATGATGATGATGATGATGATGATGATGAGAGTAAAAAGTGTAATCAGTTGGGTGGGGCTGTCTCCCTAGCCCTGCCCTCCTCCCTGCCTCCTGTAACTTATTCCCCTGTGTCCCGCAACTGAAGGGAATTCTAGTTCTTGCAAACCCCAACCACCCAGAAAATGGCTGCACTGCAGGCTTACAATGAACTAAGGTACAGTATTTTATTCTACAATGGTACACGTGTTATATGTACTTAAACCACTCATTAAAGAAAGGGAGACATCTGTGAGTGAAAGATAAGAGTTCTTAGGAAACGAAGACGAATGATGGCCTTTAGGGCCCTACAGTTATGAAGGGGTGCCTGGAATTATATCCCCAAGTGACTTCCAGTTAACTACAAAAAATTACCTCCAACTAGCCTTGTATGTGCTGGTGAACCAAAGGGGGATTTTGACATTAAACAAGGAGTCACCAATTGCATTATTCAATGCACCCAATCATTTGGACTCTACTTCAAGATCAGTTTCACCCTTACATCCAAAATCGCTTACCCTCCGCTTCTGAAATAAGTCCTGTAATTCGCTGATAAAGCCTGGTCACACTGCTGATGACATTCACATACTGATGTTCCACTTCAATGCGATGCTCCACAAAAAGACGATCATTTAGACACAAGGTTGCCAGTAGGAACACACTCTGCCGAAGCAACACCAGACTTTGCCTGGAACAATATTGAACAACAGATGAGTGAATGGCATCGTTTTGGAAGATCCTAAAGTACCGTATGCTGTTAATATTATCATTAACAGTATCATTATTATTATTATTTTAATATATTACTAATACTGCTTTTCTTTAACTTAACTTAATTTATGTTACAGGTGTATATTCGTGCGTGTATGTTTAGGGGTTCAAAATTATCCTTCGTTTGCATTTTATTAACTATTTGTTTCAAACTCCTTATAACCTATAACAAATACTTCACAAATGTTTCAAATGGTCTTGTATATCCCGGTACTTTAGAAGCCTGTTGGTCAATTTGGAGCCACCCTAAAAACTATCTCCCACAAAATGATCTGACAGACACCATTTCTTAGATAAATGCCTCTTGTCTAATAAACACCCCCCTAATCTGTAAAGTTTGTACTGGACACTCCTGTCTTATAAATGTCCCCTGGCTAATGTTATGGTCTCCTTCATGTCTGTTGTTTGATTGACAAGAGTTTGCCCATTGCTTAGTGTTTAATGCCAACCCTCGCTCAGGCTCCCAAGATTAAATAGACACCCAGGGCATCCATCAGATCATTTACGTATGCAAATGTCAAATAGTATTTTAATACAATACTATTGAAGAACATAATAGAATTACAAAGAGAATGATGTTGTTGCTACATCATAAACATTTCAATCTCCACAGAAACTCACTCACCGGTTCTGTGAATCCTTTAACAGTGAATCGTGTGAAACTTGAGCCAGGGAACTGACCACTTTATCCAACATCAACACGAGACACTTTATCAGCTACAAAGTACAAGGAAAGAATTTACTTTCCATGGAATACCTTTACCTTTTCAAACTGGCTAAAATAAAGGTAGAGATGAGAAGAGATAAAACAAGAAAACTTGACTGCAGTTTAGAGAAAAGAAATATCAACTGGATACCCCTCCTACAAAATAACGGATCCTTTCTAGCCATGCATTATTACAATATGTTATAGATCAAAATAAAATTGAAGTTAAATAACTAAACCTTGGGTAATTCTCTTTTTCCCTTGTCTACTAGCCCAAAACATTTGGGTTTAGAGAATCAACCTAGGATCGAAAATTTTTTAAGCTGAATTTAATTTTGACCTACGACATAACATAGATCCCACTACCAGGGTAAAGGTGGCCGGCCCTTTTTAAAAGAAGTGTTTTTGAAACTTTTTTTCTCTTATATTCTCCTCTATGTTAATGACAAGGAAAAACTAAAGGACAAAGGCAAGGCCCTAAAGTTTAATTTCACAGCCCACGGAGATGAATACCTGAACTGGGGCAAGGCCTGAGCTCTTAAAAACTCCCGTCTGGTTGTTTGAGACAGATAGATTTTCTTGATAGACGAGTAAATTTTTATGTCTACTTGCCAAATGGGACAAGAAAGGGTTCAGCTATGTTATTCTATATCATTAATTTAGACTGACAATGCTCATCCAAAGGGCAGGCTGAAATTTAAGATTTACCATTAGGTAGATTCTCACCTCAATATTGCAGTGGCATTCACTCTCCGGATGAAAAAACAAAATTGATGCATCATTGTTTGAAAGGAGGTTATTTACAAAGCTAACAATCTGAGGAATGAAAAAAAGAAAACAACAACAAAATCTGAACCAATACTGTAGGGACCTCATGAACAACATAGAGCTGGATTAAATGTACCAAGTATTGTTTTACAAAATGATATCATGGTTGTTGTGTCTCATTTTATTTATTTGGTACCTGTAAATGAACTTGTTGATAATCATGGACAGAAACATCTTCTGGTCTAAACAGCCAGCCCTGGTAGATCTTCAGTAAAATGCATTCACCTGTTGACAATGAAACCTCTTATTAAGTTAGCATGCAATTAAAAACAAGGACTGAAGATATATAAGGGGTAAAGGAACAGCATATCTTGAACATAAGCATAAACATAGCATGCCTGTATCACTAGTGATACAGGCATAAGCATAAGTTAGGGCATAAGGAGCTTATGTGCTAGTGTGGATGTCCTTTACATAAGCATATACATGGACAGAACAATTTTTTTAAAATCAAAACCTTGTGTTCTTCTTATGTTTAGCTTATGTTTTTTATGCTTATGTGACAACCATGCCAACAAGTACATAACCTTCTTATGCTCAAATTTATGCTTACATTGTATGCTTGCATCATGCTTATTCTTCTGTTATGCTTGTGCTTGTGCTTGCATAGCTAGTGACGAGCAAGCTTTTATACACTTTTGGCAAAGTGCTAACCTGCATAACAGATGTTATTGTTTCCAAGCACAAAGCAAGTGAGGAAAACCAGACACATGCAATGGGGGAAGGTGCAGAAAAAATAACACCTGTCTACACCACTGTTTGCTCCATTGTTCCATTCCACCCCTAACAAACTCCTAACTGAAGAATCAATGATAGTGTTCATTTACTTTTTACCTAGAGTCAAATTTCCACCAGTACCGATAATTTAAATCAAGATTATAATAATATTATTATAGCATTTACCTGATTGAGAACACAGCCTTTTCACTATGCCATGGTGTCGTATTAGAGGGGTAAGGAGTGATGTGACCAATGACAGTGATGTTAGGCACCAGTCCCTGGACAGACACTGAGAAAGCAGACTCTCAGACAGTAATGGCAACATTCTAATGAGAGGAAAATTAAAAGAGAACATAAGAATAGCATAAGAATATGCTATGCCATGTAGCAACAACAATAACAACAACAACAACAATAATAATAATAATAATAATAATAATAATTTAGAAATAATAAATATAAATATAATGCTGGTCAAATCCCAGATTCTGAAAATACCTGTCCAGACCCTGGCCATTACTGCAATCATGTGTGTAGTATACCAAAAACTTTACTGGAATCACCAAAGTAAATTATGCCATAACATGCAGTAATAATTACTATCAAACAAACCTTGTACAATACTTTACTTCACAATTTCTTGACAGAGATATTAAAACTAGTAGTGTAGCATAAGTAACAACCATAGATTCTTTCTAGAAAAAATCAAAACAAGAAGTCACTCTTACAAAAACATAATCTCTGAGAAGATTACCCAAGAATTCAACACCCAAGAATCAGAATTTTTATTGGAGGAGAGGCAGGATACGTAGCATGAAAATAAAAGGCAGTACAACACCAAGGCAATAATATTAACATACTGTGCTTCATTATGAAAATCATGTAACTGCCATATCCAAAAAGCTCAAAGAATAACATTGTTCTATTCATTTCATTCAATTATAATTTGTCATATTAATTTACAATGAGCTGTGTTCTTATGTGAACAAATTATCTTCAGCCTGGTCTTCTTTATCATGCTACATTGAAATTTAACTTTCTTCATACAATCATGTAATGTTTAATGAAATGGTGAGCTGCAAATATTCTATAATATTGAAACAACAGAATAACTACCTGTCCAGGTTATTTGAAGGTAGAGCTGAGTGAAGGTTTTTTCAGGCACAACAGAGGACCACGAGGTAAGATTAGAGGGTATATTGGAAAATTACTTCATACCCATTACTCAACCCATAAATAGCCTATGCAGACGGAAATAAACTTCTGGCTGAGTCCTTCTATGAAACAGGGCTAAAATCCTTGCTCTGGGTCCCCACCTGTGTACCAGGATTTGGGTACCCAACATTATTGGACTATTAAAAATGTCATTGTTGATTTGCCAATCAGGTTGAAGGGAAACTCAAAATGCATTTCTAGTAATTCAATGAGACTGTCTATTTCGGGCCCAGAAGGAGGATATCAGCACTGCTTCGTAGACGTTATTAACCCAAACCAAAGGTTAGGCAGAGGCTTAGTTACTGAACCAAGCAACAAACAAAACTAAGTTTACGGTAGTTACAACTCACTGGTTGAGGTACCAACAGTTTGAAAAGGTAGCCCAGCAGTTCTGTACGTTCAACAACATTTTCTCCTCTGCTTGTATTGACATCTAAAAGCAAAAATCAAAAGCCATTATCTCAACATCAATAATATTATTGTAAATTAATTTTTCTAGGGGAGGGGGATGAGTCAAACTCCTTCACACAATTAAAATGGTTGCTAAGCTATCAATGGAAAATTTTATTCACCATCAAGGCTAGCCAATCATAGTGCACAAAAGAACGTTTCGTTTGATAATTAAGACGGACAGTAATCCCTTTCCAGTCAGTCAAGGGGGAAAACAACTAGACTGGAGACACCAAACAAGCAGATTCCCTTGTCTCACAGTACATGTATTTGAATTTGTTTAATTGCTGAATTTGCTCTCTTCTACACAAGTCTTCACCTGTTTTGTAGACACTAACACCTGGATAAGTCACAATCCAGTAGATAGGTATTAGGGAAACAGTATCCACTAGATAAATCCAGCATTATCAAACTTTTGAACAACCTGCTGTTTAATTCCTGACTCTGTCAGCCATACCTTTCTCTGTGGTTACTTCCATTTGCCTGTTGGGATCCTTGGAAATAACAAGATATTATAAGACAGTATAGATAAATGGCAAAGCTTTATAAGAACACAAGCAAACAAAAAAAAACACACAAACTCTAGATTCCAGAATAGCTTTGACAGCAACTTTGATTTTACCTTTTTGATGGCAATTTTGAGACTTGAAAACAATGGGTGCTGAGAAAAGATTCCTTCTCCTTCTTCACTGGAGAATATCTGCATTGACACAAAAGAAAAAAAAAAATACAAATCTGCAATAGCGTAGTGCGCAAATGACGTCAAAGTGACTAATTTTCAATGTTTGTCTGAGTTTTGTCATTTTTCTCAGCTTTAATGACAAAAGGCCGGCAAACATTACATTTTAATGACAAAAGTCAGACAAAAGTGGGGAATTCGCTAATGTTAATTTCAGTTTGTTTGTCTGAGTTTTGGGTCTTTATTTAGTAACTGTGCACAGTGCTATTTAGCATCCACAGGATCCTCACTGCTATTTAAAAAGAGCACAGGAAAAAAATCCCGCTAGCCTGCAAGCATGAATTCACCATCCTAACATTGTGAGGGTTGAAGTTTATGTAAGAGTGCAGCATGAAGATTAGGGCAGGGGAAAGATGGCACCTCAATAATACTGTGACGTTCACCCTCCCACAACTCCCAGAATTAATGATGAGCTTGCTTTTAGGCAAAGACCCTGGTCGTGCCTGGTCTACCTCTGATATCACTTCACTTCACACGTCAAGGGTGCTGTGGTCAACAGTCACATTAAAATTAGGCTACAAGCTGGGTTCTCCAGAAAACTGAATAAATTTATTTAAATTTATTTATTTATTACAAGCAGAAAAACATTAAGTAGGTGGCAATCAATAATAAGATCAAAATGTGGGTCATTCACATGGAAGAATAATTCTTCAGACAATTATTGTCTGTAGGGGTTAGTAATGGGAAGCAGGTTACCTCTTTCATTTCATCTGAGGTTCATAAAAAGTGCATTTTGGTGTATTTTTAGCAACCAGCCAGGTATTAATTCTAGCCATGAGGATGACACCTTTTCTTCACCCACATTTGTATCAACCGAACAAAAGTGTTGGGAGCCAAAATAAAGTGAAATACAATGGATTTATCGTCCCACTTAAAAAATATTTTTCTGTCAGTAGTCAACACCTCTGTGTCAACTAGATGGTGATTTTAGCAGGTTGCCTGAAAGTCACAGCCACCTAAAAATCTGCTACAATCTACTCTCAGTAAGAATATAGCGGTTGTTTTTGGACTCATCCAAAACTTTCCCCTACTTCACTGTAGATCTATACGACAGAAGAAAATGATTTTAAAATGATGAGTGGTAGATACTTTGTTAACAATACTTGCACAATGTTTACCTTTTGTCTTTCATCTTCTCTGTCCACCCTTTTGTCATTTTCATGATCACTCTCAATTTCACTAAACACTCTTGCAGATTTCAAAACAAATTCACGAACTTCACTGCTGTACAGTACAATAATATTTAGTAGTCTCAGGGAAATAAGAGCAATTTCCTGCAAGAAAGCAAGATTTCTTGTGTGATCACTTTCAAAACTGGGGCTGTCCCTTGGATCTGGGGAATCAGGTGTTGGGGAACTTCTTGGCAAACATGTGCCCAAGAAGTTTTCATCACCACTGTCTGTCCTCTGTTCCACATAATTTGCAATATGGCTCTCTATTAAAGGAAGAAAATTGATGGCTGGAGATAACATGCAATGCTTAGATGATGATGGCAAAGTCATCTCTTCACTGCCTCGCTGTGTATGGCAGTGATTTAAAAGTACAGACAAAGTTTGCAGCACTAAGGAGTTATCCTGGTTGTCAGATAGGGAGTCCTTTTGAGTTAAAACAGCAATAGATCTCTGCAGTTTGGAAGTTGCTTGAGTGTCAAAAAGACGCAGGGTGTGAGAAGTATCTGTGTCATTAAGTGTTGTTCTCTGGGTTACACTGCAAGAGCTTAAAGAGGACCGGTCAAGAGTCAAAAGTGAAATTATGCTACCATAATTTAACGTTCTGTTATAAGGTTCTTGGAAAGGAATGTTAAGTTCTTTCGCTTGTGGTGATATCAAGTTTTGAACAAGTTCAACATCTTGAAAATTTTGAGAGAAAAGTTGGACAGCTTGCCTTTCCCTGACTTCGGCTTCTCTGCGTTGAGCTCTTGTTCTCTCAATAGCTGAAGCTCCGCTTGACGTTGCACTTTGTACCGAGCTCTCAGAATTGTCTCCCTCTGAGAGTCTTTGTGAGTTGTTTTTACCAGGAGTTTCCACATTCTTCACATTCAGTTTAGTACCCCTAGGTGATTTCACCTTTGCCTCAGGAGACTTTTTTTGGAAGAAAGAGCTTCCAGTTGGGAAAACCTCACTTAAGTTGACAGGTTTCTTTTGTGGAGTACTGCACAACTCTGTTGAAGAACTTGATCTTTTCTTGTTTCTTTCAACTAGTTGAGAGATTTCCCGATCTTTAAACTGAATTTGTGTCGTTAAGTTTTCAACTTGTTTTTGTAATTCTTTCTCATGTTGGCTTTGTTCTCTGGCTTGTTTTTCTGCGATGGCCTTAACCTCTGCTTGTCTCTTCTTCTCCTCATTCTCAAAATGGCTCAGAGAATCCTTTAATATCCTGATCTCCCCATCTTTACAGAACTTTTCATCTTCAAGTCTTTTGACTTTGGCATTTGAAGACATGAACTCTGTTTTTAATTTTTCAATTTCCTTTCTTAATGAATTCACTTGTTCATCTTTGGAGTGATCATGGAAGTTATTATCAAAGTTATTGGCAACGGAAGCCTTTCCCTCAGTAGTAACAAAATCTGTATCACTTTTAGGCAGAAAGTTGCTTGGGCCATAAGGCTGTTCCACCAAGGTTTCTAATAATGAATCACCTTTCACCACTGTTTTGACATGGAGATTTGCAGTCTCCTCTGGATTTGTGATCACTGGTGCTCGTGGGACCCTGGAACCATTTATTGGGAATCCAGGTAGATCAGTAAAGTTTGTATGGGCTTTTGTGGGTGTAGAATAAGTGGCATAGTCTTGAGTGCAATGAGAAGCAAGCAACTCGTCTTCCTCAGAGGATCCCTGTCCACGGTCTAGATGTGAGGCAGAGGGGACAAAGTTCCTTGACGCATTACGATGCTCGTCTTTCTGTGGTAAATTGACGATAAAATCGACATTATGGTCTGTCCGCTGCGTCTCTAGCTCTCGTGAAACCATTCTATCACACTGGTCAAGCTGTTCGGCTGTCAACAACTCATCATCAAAATCATCAACGATCTCCTCATCAAAAGCATCTGATGGTAGATTACGGCACGCATCTTCTGTAGCAATCTCCTCTAGTCTTTTTGTCGGCAAGCCATTCGAGTTTTTGAACCTTTTATACGGAGATTCATGCTTAATGTTAGGCACCCGGGATCGAAGTTGGGCGCCACTTTCTTGCGCTAGGTGACGAGAAACAGATGGATTATAGATGAAATTGCGCCTCTTTTGGTTCCCCAAAAGGCTACCGTTGCCAAAGTTTGCCATCATAAAGAAGACATGAATATTACGTTAACCAACTGACCAAGAAAAAATAGTCTCTCAGACGATGTTTCTTGAAACTCGACTTTTACCGCGAAGACCGCGAACTTTTTTGGAGTTCTGGGGAGTTCTGGGTAAATTTCTGCTCAACTCCGCTGACCTTTAGCTGGCTCGTCCGTTGTTCTTATGGTAAGGGTAAGGGTCTGACCAAAGCTGGCAACCAAACGTTGGATCAGTTTGTCGTAAAAATCTTTCACCTGAAGCGCAAAAGATTCGAAGGATTATTATTGGCTGTGCTTTCGCTTGTCGCAAGGAATCGAAGGAAGCCGGCGTCACTCTGAGAGCTAAAAACAAAAACCGAGTAGTCCAAAGACTTCTGCAAAGCTGACTATAACGACTTGTATTGCTTAGTACTTGGGCGAAGCGCCAAGTAAAGGATTCGCGACGCTCTGGAATGTCCCAAAGTTGCGTTTTTGGGGACCGGATTGGGCACGCAAAGTTCGTAAGTTTGCGGTATGAATTTCTTCGAGATATCTCGAAGATCACTTCGAGTTCTTTCGGCTACAATAACAGGAGCCGATTACTTGGTCCAAGTAATCGGCTCCTGACAATAATTAATTTATTCGAGGAATAAATGATTATTTATTTTGGCTTACCCGGGGTCTGAACCGACTCACCCGTGACCCGTCAGATCAGACGCTAAGTTGACGGATTAGCCGATTGCTCCACCGCAACCTAATATGGTTAGGAGAAAATTAGTTGTTGTTGTTTCGAACTGTCTTACAAAGACGTTGTCTTGTTGAGTTTACCTATTTTTACCCCAACATCAAACATTATAACAAAATTATACGAAATTATGGCGAAGCATTTTCAACATTTTAAGACAACACAGGGATACTTTTCAGTTTGGAAGAAGGCTGTTTTTTCAGTTCCCTGGAAACGGAGCGATTTCTTCAGATAACTGGAGATAAATCTCTGAAAAGTGACTGGCATTGATGGGTTTGGCTACAGACAAGAGTTTGAGCAGTTTTGTCCACTATTCCTCAGATGTCGAGAGCCAAAGGAGATGTCATGCTTTTGGGGGGATGGGTACGCTTAGAATTTACTGAGCCATTATGATGACGATGTCTGGCGATGCAACCATCTCTTACAACAATGAAAACCGTAACAGCCTGCGAGCGAGCTCTTCATTTAAGAGATATCGAGAGAAGTCAAGCGCGAGTGGCATGCGAAAAGAGACGCGGGAGCAAGGTGTGGGAATAGAAAGTGAGACATCACTCACGCGTTCGCTTGCCAGTCCAAATAGAGAGGCTGCTACCAGTCCATGACATTTCTTGGTAGTCGTGCGTGTTCGGTATTCGGTGAGCCAGTTTACGTTAGGAAATCTTAGGAAAAATCCGAGCTATTTTCATACTAAGCGACGTCCACTATGGCTCCACGTCCCCCTTTTCACCCATTTCAACCAACCCTTGATTAACAACATTGCGGCACTCACACGTGCCCGACATAAAAAATCCTCACATAAGCTTGGTACAACGACATCTAAGTGTACGCTCCGATAGCGTCTTGTTTATAACAATATTTTGGCTGGCCATACCAGCCTTCTTCAGGTTTACAGATGTTACTGAATTTATGATACGAATTACAATATTATATAGAGAGAAAATTTCGCAATAAAAATTGTTTTAAAGGGAGAGCCGGAAATGACGTACAACCCAAAAAAGAAAAGAAAAACTAATAAGGATATAGATTACAATAATTCGTCACAGCTGTGAGATCCGGGGGGGCAACCTCGTCCCCAGGGCCTTTCCCTTAAAAACCACCCATTTTTTAAGGGAAAAGCCCTGGGGACGAGGTTGGGTACACCCCCACCAAGAATTCCCGCCCACCCATTTTTTAAGGGAAAGGCCCTGGGGACTAGGCTGGGGGTGTACCGTCCAGTGATGGCTGGTTCTCCAAATCCTAGCTATATTTCAGACCAAAAAATGTCATTTTGCACAACAGTTTTCAGACCTGGCCCCATGTTTCCATAGGCAGAAATTATGTCATCATTACAGTCAAACGCCTTTAAAACGGACATTTTCGCATATTACTTTATCTTTCCCACTCATTTGGGACAAAGGAGAATGAGCTCTCTCTTGTTTGGGAATGAAAGGACAAATACGTTCACGTAGTTCCCTCAAAAACCATCCCCGATTCCAGACCAAAATGGGCAAAGTCGACTATACCTGTTTTTAGACCGGCGCAAAAACCATGCGCTTGTCTATATGAAGAGAGGATACCTCTCTTGCCTATATGGCTTAAATAAAGGAGTAGTACCTCACCCAACCTCGTCCCCAAAGCCAGGGAAAAGCGCCCTGGGGACGAGGTTGTACCTCACCCCCTGGGCAAAAAACAACGGATCAGTACATTTTTGAGACACGGAAACGCTATGCTGCAGTATAATAAGTGATGGGTTTGCAATGTCTAGAGCCGTGAACTTTGCCAATAGCTTGGTTGTTGCACTATCTTTTTAAATAGTCAGGTAACATTTTTTTCTAGTACGCAAAAAATTGAGAAGTTGAGAAGGAAATCATTTTGGGCGGAGAAATACAACAAATATATTGTTAAATAATCAAATAAGTGTATCACACATATTTCCCCTTTGCAAGGTCACAAGGGAGTACAGAAATTTTGAGTTAAAGGAAATCGGCAACAACAGAGCTATTTCACAGTTATTTCCGAAAAACACATTGCCCTGCTTCAGCCGTTCTCGAGCTCTCTTCCGTCCCCATGATCCCTTCTTTGGTTTAGCCGAGATATGAGCAAATTGAGGGGGCGGCTTATATCTTGACCTTGACTATTTCGTAACGACCTACCATGATCGCAGCACTGTTTTTGGAACTCAAGAAAACGTCCAGAAATGTAATATGCGATCTTCCGACCAGCAATGTAGCATGAACATGTCTAAACGTCTGCAACCTTAGTTAGCGAACTTTAGATCCTCAAGGATATTCATCGAATATTTATTAATCTGTCTTAATGAATAGGATCGATTTCCCGTGATTCGCACTGCCGTTTGATACAAACGTCTACTAGATATTTATTGACATTTTTGTTATTGCATTGGGCGATGAAAATTACTTGGTGTATGGACTGTTGCAAAAGAAACACTTAAAGGAAAGGACAGATTAAGTGACTTCTTGTGCGACTCACAATTTGAAAGGATGGTTGGCTATAATGCCCCGGGCCCTCTGGGGGCCTCAAAAAATTGGCCCCTTACAAAACTTTCCTTTACTATAAATTAGAGGTAGTAATACCACCCTCGAGAGCTTTCAGCCGAAGCCACCAAAAAAAGACGTACAGACTGCCTAATGTTGAAGCGCAAAGGCCGTCTAATCTATTTTCATGAATAATTAAATTTTCTAAGAATTCGACTTTTCGGAAGTTCTGATCTTAACGTAACACCATCAAGGTCAAAGAGTCTACGTCTTGTCTGGCCGAGTGCTGCATTCACGCAAAGTTGAAAATACCCGCCATAACTGACTTGTATTAAATCCGTATACTGAGCTACACCATGAATGTATATCAGTTATGTCAACGTTAGTAGCCATTATTGAAGAGTCAAAGTCTAACTAATTAACCTCAATGTGATGACTTGCTGAAAATTCTTTCATCGTTGTCTTTTAAACGTGTATGACGAAGCATCAACATTTACAACACTGTTATCACATAAATTAAAGATCATCATCATGGAGAAAACAGAAAACATAAAAAATTCTAAGTTTCTGCTTTAGTTTAACATATCACAAATGTCCAGCTTCTCGGCCATAGAAAGGCTCTGTCACTAAAAATCCCAGCGCTAAAAATCAGCGAAAGGAAATTGCTGGCGGAGTTCAGCTGTTAATGGAACATACACCAAGTAGGCGATAGTAAAGCACAAAAACAGTGCTGATCCTAGTATTCCAACGAAACAGGCAAATATTTTTCCACTGGAAGCATCTCCTTCTCCTTCTCCACATCCACATAGCTTCGTAACGAAGCAAATCAACAGCTTTAAGTGCCCAAACACACTGCAGATCGCCGAAGTTACTGGCTTCCAGATGGGTGGTGTCACAATTGTTTCCGACATAGCTATCGAGAACAATATGCAACTTTGAATATCATCTTTGAGGAATAATTCCAAAAGTGAGATCACTAACTCAGCGGAAACAAAACGGCGGTTGCACTTCTTGTCACAGCTACGCCCTGGAGAGTCGCATCCGTCACAAATACAGGACAGGTGAAATTTAATGTAGTAGAGGTAAACCCAAATGATAGCGATACTGCAGACAAAGCCGCACAGAAAACTCAACATAAGGAAGCCCTTGACGACCATGCTCTTTGTTGTAGCTCCGGCGAATGTACCATCGTTGTATATCAAAGACAAGGTATTGCAATCGAAGTAGATGTCATAAGAGTGATATAGGATCAAAACCACGTAATATATAATTTTCGCGAAACAGCAGAACATGTACATGATCAAACTCGATGCTGAATGCAGACTAGGAAGATGTGAAACCTCTTTACTTTCGCTTTCGCTCGGTTGATTGCGCTTTCATTTTTGGATGATTGGCATTCTAAGAGGGTCTGGATGGTTGGGTACAAATGTCGGTTGTCAGTGAAAATTTTGGCCATTTGTCAGTTGTCAGTTAAATTTTAGGTTTTTGTCAGTTGTTAGTTAAATGATTGTTAATGATTAACTATGAAACTTATTTGTATATTTTTGATACGTAATTGAGGTACATATAATGTAAATTAGACGTTTAATTCGAAAACTGATGCAATAGTGCTTTAATTTATATCAGTTTTGCTATTGTAAGCATTTCAAGTGGCCCTCCATTTATCAAGTCTTGTGTTACTCTCCTCCACTCGAGCGCTATTGCTGGCCAGAGTCCAATATTTCCAACTATTAAGCCAATAAAAATTTATACCTTCAGAAAATTGTATTCCTGCCAACTCTCACGCATTATGTGTGAGAGCTGTGGACTATTAAAAGACCTTGATCTCACCCATGAAGAACAATTTCTCACGCCTGACTCACAATCCGGACAAATTGTTCTTTAACACATGATAAATAATGAAAATTCAATCCTTAAATGCGTTAGATGATGACTTTGTGTCCTTTTTTGTGTTCTAACGAAATCAAAGCACGCGAAAATTGTTTTCTTTTAAGTAGCTTCGGAAGTGCTCAAACGTCTTCGGAACATCTGCGGACATTTTCGGCAACGTTCTGAAGTCTTCGGAAAATCGTCGGAAATCTTCGGAAGTGGCCGGGACGTTTCCAGAAATCCCGGTTATGACAAGGTGAAAATCTCACGCATTTGACTCAGAAAAAGTTGGCAGGTATAATATTGGGATGTAGATCGTAAGATCGTCAGTTGTCAGTTGAATTTTAGGCTATTTGTCAGCTGACAGTTAAAAGTTTGGCCATTTGTCAGTTGTCAGTTAACACCACCCAGACCCTCTTCCAAAAAAGAAAAAAATAGTTCCTTGTACAGATTTTTTTTTGATGCTAAGGATTAACTTTATGGAATTGGCCACCATTTTAAAATTGTACAGTCGAGCCTCCATTAAGGGCCACCTCTCCGCAACGGCTTCTTTTTTTGCCCTGGCGGATAGTCCATACATTGACTCTTGTTTGAACCTCTCTAAAATGGCCACCTCTCTACGACGGCAGCGGCCACTAAAGCGCGTCCCCAACACAATAACCTCTCGACAACGGAGAGTTTTTTCCAGCTGACTGACAAAATGTCAAGAATGGCTACGAAATTTGAACCGTATGGCTCGTCGTAGCCTGCGAAAACAGCCGTTTCTCATTGCTCTTCGCCGCTAGGGACGTTTCGCGCTGAGGAGCCAGAAGTCCTCAGCAGCGAAGAGCGAGGAGAAACGGCTGTTTTCGCAGGCTAGGCTCGTCGATGATTAATTACGGCAAGTCTTTCAATTGATTCAAGATTAAATGTAAATACAGTTGTAGCGGCGTCAGATCCGGTGGCGGAGAGATCCGTGAAACTAAGAAAACTAAAAGACTCACAGATTACACAAGGCTAGGGTTTATTGTTCCAACTCTTACAGTGATCCCGTTGTACGACGTGTTGGGGCGAACGCTCCATCAGGTTCTGAATTCAACAGGAATAAAGACGTTTCTTAAGATGGTTACCCGTCGAATTTCTGTGAGTCTTGAAAAAACTACGCACGTGTAGCGGTATTTAAGCTAAGGTCACGTGACGGCGTATTGTGACGTAAAATGCGGTTACAATAAAGAAAATAGCTAAAAATACTACGAAGCAAAAACTAAGGCACACGGGTGCCGTTACAACAGTATTTTTTTTTGTAAGAACCTTTTTTAGAACATTCTTAGGTTGAGAGTCAGTTAAGAACGTTTTTATTTTGCTCATTTGTTTTTTGAGGATGAGTAGTTGACGCTTATTTTGGCGAATAGAAGCGCGCAAGAGAAATTCACCTTCCTTCCTTATACTTATAGCGAATGTTGCGAACCTTGCTCGTTTTGTCTTGTTAACATTTTGATTCAAAACCAATTACACTTAAGTACTGATTGCGTATTTCATCTATACTTATATCAGTTGTGACTGGATTGCCATTGTAGGCCACAGTAAGCATGAACTTGGCCCTATAAACATGTTGCACTCCCCCCACCAAAAACAAATAATAAACCAGGTGTCATTGTACCCCTACCTCCCCATAACGGCCACTTTATTCTGTCACCAAAGTTGCCGTTGTGCAAAGGTTCAACTGAAGTAGCCAAGTCAAGTGACTTTTACCAAAAAAAATTATAGTTTCATGCCCTAGTTAACTATGTGAATTCTGAATTGATCGAAGTTAAAACGCAACTTTCAAAAAACCAATCCATCTAAATGGTTCTTTTCTTTACTTAACTTTACTTGAAAGTTGATCCAAAAACTAGTCTCGCTCTGCAGTCCCCCACCCCCCCCCCCCTCCCATTTTACCACCATAACTATTTTCAGAGTCAGTAGTAGAGTCGTGTTTGACAATCAATTTAAACAGAGACGGCTGCTTCGCCTTCTTGGCAGCTTAGAAGATACACAGAGCGAAACAGTTGAGGACCTCACAACTGAGAAAGTCGCCAACCGTACTGTGCTCATTTTCTCCTTGCCATGTCAGTGTCCACTGCGATTCCGTCACAGACATAATTTTACACTATGAGAAGGGTGAAACATACGTACGATCTACGATACCGAGAAAACGGCTGATCCCTACGTCTGTAGCTATAGTGCTCACATCTCTACTACTGACCTTGAGAGATATACATGAGTGTTAATGTGTGTTTACTTAGCTTGGTGCTATGTATGTCCTTAAAATGGCAGGACCCACCCTTTTATTCTTTAGATTTTGATTTGAACATTTGATTTCAGGCCCAAAAATTACCAGGACTTTCGAGAAATGCGCCCCTGTTTCAAATAAGTGAAAGTGGAACAAATATCCACGGGATATTGTGGCGTTTTTGTTACTGGCCGAATCAAAATACTTCCAATTCGGGGCTGGGGCAATAGGGAGGGGGTACAGTGACACTAAGCAGAAATACAATGAAGTGACTGAGAGGAGGGTTGGCTAATGCACACACTCACACACACACACAAAAATCAAAACAAAAACAGGGTTGTATTGCACTCATTCTACGCGGGGAACTTGTTCAATTAGTCCAGTCTGGTTTCTTTCTGGTAATCAGTTGTACTATTCATGGCAAGTGCATTCGAAATTCTTGCAGTGTTGCGTCTATTTGAGACAAAATACAAGCAAACCAATACTCTCCGAAAATAAATACCGTAGCGTCCTCCCTCCTATCCTTTCTCAGTCAAAGATATTCATACCCAGACACTATTGATCAGGAGAGTTTCTTTGACACAAGCACCTCATTCTGTTGAAATATATTTTCTAGATACAGTCGAATCTTTCGTAAGAGACCACTCAAAATGCGAAGAATTAGTGGTCGCTGACGAGAGATGGTCGCACATGGAGGCTCGACTGCAGGACTAAATCTCGGTTACAAGCACTTCTCCGGCCTTTAAAGTCAAATCGCGTACATTTCGTACTACACGACAGCACTTGCGTACCCGAAAAAAAGTGTCGAAGATTATGAGATAAATAAAAAGCAAAATGCAAAACAAAATGATCGAGGTGTTCAAAACAACGATACAGCCTGCGTAGTAAGGGTTTCCGCTTAAGTTCGTTCAACTTTCTCAACACGAAAACGAATGCTACACAGGCTACACACGCGAAATCCGTAACTTCTGCCTGAGGAACAAAGTCCTAAGACCGAGAGAGATAATTACCTCACCATACTAATAAAATCGGAAACTTAGTCAAGTCGTCCGCGTGAAGATGATTTGGGAGCGAGGTGTAAGGTTGATTTGGAAAACTGTACATACCTCTGGGCAATTCCTAACTATATATGCCCCTGGCTACGAACGAATTTGCTTAATTGAGCTACCCGGAACTTCAATTAACCCTTTAGTCCCTAAGATCAAAATTTGAATTCTCATTTGTTGCCCCTATTCATTTCCTACAGGGAAGTTGATAAAATATCAAGCAAATACATCTTGTGTGATCATGTCCGTAATTCTCATGACCACTTTGTTTTACAAAGCATTGATATTACAAGGAGAAATTTGATGCTGATCACTCTTAGGGCTCAAAGGGGTAAGAATAAAGTGCATGCTACAACTCCGCAGTGTTACAAAGACCGGCCAAACTCAATCTTCACCGTTGTACACGTCGTCCGACCAAAAAAGTGCAGCAGAATCAAACTGATTTCACGAACCCTCTGTTTCTCGAGCTCCCGATAATTTAAACTGCAATATACTAACTTCCTCCAGTCAAACACAGATTTCACTCTCCCAGGCCCCTTTTTTCGAACCTTAGTATAATTCAAACCAAAATTTTTTCACCAGGAGATTTGAAAAATCTGGATTCCACTGTATTTTACATGAAATAGATTTTGACAGCTTTTTATCGAGTACCATTTACAGAGTTTGCCAGTGTCAAGTAGATATGACAAATAAGGTTTTTTTAAGGGTTTAGTTTGATTTATTTAGTTGGCTTGACAGTGAGAGGCTTTCAACAACTTTTGTGGGAGGAGGTGCAAGTTTCAAATTCCGTAAAGACGTTATCAATCAGCTGTAAAAAAAAAAACGAGTACTTATCAAGCTAGTTTTATGGGTGAGGTGGTTCTTTTAGGGTTCGTGATTTGCTTGCATACTTCAGTCGTCCTTTTTGCTTGAGTCAACATCGTCATTGTTGTTCTCCATCTCTGTAATAGCTAACACACCTCCTCCGATCTTTGTCACCTCGGAGAACAGATCCACGCTGGCGATGGGTTCGTAATCTTCCGCTGCTTTCTCGGCAGCTTTTCGGACGTGCTTGGCGACCTCTGAGATAGCAGTGTCGAACTTGTCTCTGTGCCTCATAACGAAGGGGCAAATAACAATGTTGTAAATGACTGTGGTGCCACTCCAGGGACCGGGGAACATGCACCAAACAAGCAAGAAAAACTTCAGTAAATAATACAGCGGAATCCACTCAAGAAAAATTTCCATGAAGTTTACTGTGCTAAAAACGACCCAATAGGTTAGCCATTTCGTACCATCGTTGACATTTCCGGACTCGATAGCTTTCACCGACGCATACGTCGGAAACACGAAGCCAAGGAAGTAACAGAGAAGGTTTGCAGCATAGCCAACCGCGAGGTAGAACAGTATGAAGCAGAGGCCACAGAGAAAGAGAGTGTTTCTTCGAACATTAGTGGCGGCCTCTAGCTTATTTAGCAGGTCCGTAAAAATGTTTCGCTGATCTAGGAGGTCATTAATGGCTTGGATGGAGACACTTTTTCGTACTTTAGCCACAAGGTTGGTACAAATGGCCAGCGATCTACTCCTGTCCATCATCCATGGGGATTTCAGTCAGTCGCGGATCAGCGAGCGGAGCTGACTTTTGTGACGTAACGTCTGTTTAATCAATTAATACCAAATTGTCATAATTATCATAGTACTGCACTAACCTATTGATAGCTAATTAAGTGTAGAGACGTAGGAATCATTGTGAAATTCATCCCAACTTCGGTAGTTGCAAGTTAGTCCGTTCAACTATTTGAGTCAAATGTGCGCCACGCGCACGCTGTTCTAGTTTATGTTGCGCGCGCTTAGCCTGAATTTCAGAGGATTACTTCTAGTCGTTACTCCCTCAGTAAGGTCTAAATCGACCGGCCGTTACTGCCGTCCAGTGGCGTCACTACTCCTTTGCTTTAATTCAGAGAAAAAGTAAAACACGATTTTAAACTGGAAAATAAAGAAATATCGTCCGGAAATGTCTACATGATACAGTATTGCTTTACTCTTTCGACCGTAATTAATGTTTAACGTTCAAACTGTCAAGTGCATGTAGCCTGCGAGCAAGCTCTCCTATTTTGGCAAGCGAAGCGAGCCTCACGAGAACGTGATAGGAGAGCTTGCTTGCAGGCTAAGTGCATGCAGTACTCTGAACGAATCTGTTGTAATTCAATTATCACGCAATGAGATAAATACACACACGGAACAGAGTGTGTATAAAATGCGAGCCAGCGAGCCATTCAGTCCATTGAAGACTTATTAAAAAAAAGAAAAAAAAGAAAAAATCAAAAACAGTACATTAACTGAGAGCTAACCGTTGTAAATAAGTGTTTAACCCTAAACAGCGCTTAACCCTAGCCCTAAAAATGAGTGCTTAACCCTAATCCGTAAATTGAAAGCTTAACCCTAATCAATACAATGAGAGCTTAACCCTAATCAGTATAATGAGTGCTCAACTCCTAATCTGTAAATATACAGTGTTCACTCGATTTTTACTGATGGCTTTTGTGACTTACATGGTTCGCGGGCTCGCAGTTTGTCAAGACCCCACGGAACACTTAGTTTAAAAATTAAACAAAACAATTTGCTTTAATTGAAAAGACTGAAACTATTTGTATTGGTCTTTCATGAAGAAGGAAGAAAACAAGGAAGTAAGAGAGAAAAGCTAATAGAATTATACACTTGACGGTGGAAATGTAGAAAATGAACAGAAAGTAATTTATCAAATACAGCAACAAAATTGACTTAACCACAGGGCCCCCACACATTGTTATTTTATAGTAAATGTACTGGATTTACCGTTTGCTTGACCTATAAGGATATGTTGCTAAGTATGCCTTAATCAATGACAAATAAACGTTGAATTACCTTACCCGTGGTATATCGTCGTCCTTTTGCCTCAAAAGCGGTTTTTGGAGTGATTTTGAAGGATTTAGAGTTCACAGTTTACTGAAACGGCTAGCCGGCGAGCAAGATCTCCTATCTCCTGTAGGAGAGGGCCCTGGGAACGAGGTTGAGTAATCGATATCAATCATCGATGAATATCGATTTCCGATATCGAGCGATAGAAATCGATGAAGAAAAAAAGTTGTGACTTCGATTAATATCGATGATTTTCCGAAAGAAATCGAAGGTGATTTTTTATTGATTGTTATCGACTACTATCGATTTTGTTAATCGACAGGAGCTGGGGGGCTCCTGTAATCGATAATAATCGATAAATTATTTTTTCTGTGACTTCGATTTCTATCGATTCCCGATATCAATCGATATTAATCGATTTAATCCGCCGATTAATCGGCGGATGAAATCGATTGATTTCCGGTATCGATTTTTATCGATTAACTACGTCTGGCATACCATACATTTGATATATATACTGCTGAATTAAGTGCCGGAAAGGAAGAATGGATTCAAATGGTCACTCTAGACAGATTTTAGAGATAAAACATTTTTCTATAGAAAAGTATAACAATTTTTCAGTCAAACCTCGGCTGCCATATGGTACCGTGAATGTTGATGTCACTTCGCCATGTCTTTAAATTGTTCCCAGATAAATTAATTTTCTTAAAAGTCACTAAGTTTGGTCGTCATAGCTAAAACCAGGCTAAAACGGTTTTAAAGTAACTCAAGCTTTGGAGGGCCTCAAAAGCCCTCCACCCCTGTTTGAATAGCACTTATTCTAACTCAGCCAGTCAGTTTGGTCGTGCATTGAATTTTCTGTGGCATTGTTTAGTCTTTAACAACGATAGACTGAACAAACTCGACTGTGGGTTCTCGCGGATTACCTCCCATTAATCTAGCCTGCGTAGCAAGCGTTTCCGTGTGGTTGCGGAGCAAACAAAGACCGAGGAACGACGAGGAACGGTATTTTCGGTTTTAGCCGTGCAAAAATTGGAACAAGAGCCAAAAAATGATAAAAGGGGGAGGTCTTGATCGCCCCATTTTTCGCGCGGTCTTTGACTCTCGTTCCTTTCTTTGCTTCGAAACCGCACGGAAACGCTTGCTTCGCAGGCTACCATTAATCAAACTGAAAATACTTAAAAAAGAAATGGACGTATGTGTATAACAAATAGGTTACATTCACGTTTATTAATTTCACGCCAAAGGGTGCAGTGCTTTAATAGCCTGAAAAGATCTGCTTTTTATTTCACTTGGTATTATGGTTAGTTTAGACACTTATGAAAACTTCTTAATAATTAATCAGTGTCTAATTTAAACAAATAACGACAGTTTAAAAATTTCAGAATTTACAAGGAATTGTATGGAAACCACTCAAGTGTGATTCGACTGGGTGGCAAGAGTTGTTTTTCTCGTACAAATCCTTTTAATTTTCGGCGACCGTTGCAATCGCTATTTTTGAGATATACGGCTGAAAATGTACCGGTTATCTAATTCAGCTCGTGCTAACTAAAGTTTTCACACACGAACTGTTTTCGTGTTTACCAAAGTTGATCACGTGATCAACTAAGGAAAATACCATAACATACCATAATTGCAAGAAAATTGATGCTACCGACATGGTTATAGCACTGTTCAACTTGAAACTAAGAAATTCAACCAATGCTTCTGTTGCTACAGTGAATTGTGCCACTCCGGTGATTTCTTTTCATAACCAGTTCAAGTTGGCTGTACGTGCTATGATTCTCTTCCGTATAAGGCAAAACGTATTGTTTACACTCTAAAGTCGCCAAGTTTTCTTCCCCTTCAGCAACCACTACATAACTTACGTCTAATTCCGGATGGTCAGGTTACTTCGTCTTCTTCATACTCGTAAATTGCGGATAAAAACTTGAACACTGACAGTCTGTCAAAATATTGTCTTTCATGAAACACTAAACACTCAATGAGTGACTGGTTGTCTCCCGAGGGACCAGACTTTAAGTGATTTGTTATATAGCTGGAAATTTTGAAGCTGGAAATTCATTAAACCTTGCTGTAACGGCGGCCGTCGGTGAACAGTGAGCTGTTACCCTCTGACGTCCTAAATTTTGCGATGACGCTCACTCAGAGATTTTAGGGGGAAACAGTTGCATTGTGAGAGGTCATTTGACCTCGAAGTATTGACCAATGAGAGCGCGTGCTGTAGGGAAAAGTTTCCAGCTATACAACCAAACTTGTTACTCTATGTAATAAATGTATTATTATATAGATACTGATGAAATACCAGAATTTTTCCTTTTACTAAAAAGTCATATCTTCATTGCGCGCAGTGAAGATACCATTTTTATCTTTCACGTGTGAGGATACTGGTGTTGCCATGGTTACTAACATACGCTTTTGCTGTTATAGAATTTTTCTCTTCTTCATTAGAATTTTGACTTTTTGGAACAAAAAATATAAATATTATTGTCTTTGTTCCTCCTTTATAACTTTATATCCGAGTTTCATATCATTTTTGTGACAGGCGTTTTGCGATAGGTGACCACTTTAATTGCACTATTTTGCTGTTTCGAAAGTGAATAAAAAAAAGTTGTGTTTTATGTAGGAATTTCATCAGTATCTATAAAATAAACAGAATATTACATGGCCGCTTGGGGATACGACTTTTATCTTCTCGTGCTGAAAGCATCTCTCACGATTGAGCGAAGCGCACGAGTGAGAGATACTTTCAGCACGGGAAGATAAAATTCGTATCCCCGCGCGGCCATGTAAACACAGACATGTAGTAAGGTTACGTTTTTGTTTTGATAAAAGCCATTCGGCAATTATTCGGCATAGCAATTAGAAATTATCGGACAGTTAGCGGAACAGAAAAAGCTAGACAAAATTCGAAGAATTTTGTTATTATTTAATTCCTATCTAGAAACGAAAACTGCATGAAGGCCGGAGCGGTAATTTGACGAAATTTGCTTCAAGGGTGGATCGCTTAAAGGGAAATTGAATATAGTCGACTTTGTAAAATATACCCCATAAAGTAGCTTAAAGTCTGTAAATGCTTTTTTTAGCGCCCGAGGTGCTTATTTTATTCTTTAGAATTCAATCTTTCTCGGACAAGATAATACTTGTTATTTGTTTCAAATGGACAACAACTGTAGCATTAAACAGAGCCGTTAAACTGTGCTACACGTTGGCTTTCAAGACTCTGTGCAAGCCTGTAAATCGCATCGCTATCCTCAAGCAAATTACTTTCAGCGAAGGCCATATGCATGTTTTAAACAATCGACCTACTTAAAAACCTAAATAGCCTAAATTTCTGATATTTGCGTTTTTTACCTGTTTAGACAAACTAGGGAAAATGCTGCTTCATACTCGCGGCTTTTTACTGTATCAGCAAGTATCCTGCAAGCATGCGCAGATGCCTTACGATCTTCCTGTTAATACTAACAGCTCGTGATTTTTTCAAAATGAAATGATTGAACAGTAAAAAAATAATGATCACGATTGCCTCAACATTAAATGCAGTGTTGAATTGTTTTAAGTTTACGATAAGTAACCTGTGTATGATGGCCAAAGCTACCTGCTCAGCTTACTATCCGAAAAGTTCTATTTGCTATGTCGAATTGTCGCTTTTTCAGTTTCATAACAAGAAAGTAACGTGACTACAAGTCTGTAGTCATGTTTTATGAAAGCGAATAGTTTGACAAACTGTCAGTGATCAAGTTTTTTCCGCCATTAAGAATTGTTTTTATCACGAGTACGACGGGGACGAAGTAACCTGACCATCTGAATTAGCAGTAAGTTATGTAGTGGTCGCTGAAGGGAGAAAAAACTGAGCACCTTTGGAGAATAAACAACACGTTTTCGCCTTACACGGAAGGGGGTCACAGCACGTCCAGCCAACTTGAACTGGCTATAAAAAGAACTCACCCGAGTGCTACAATTCACTGACAACAACAGAAACATTGGCTGAATTTCTCAGTTGCAATTTGAACAGTGCTCTAACCATGTCGGTAGCATCAATTTCCTTGCTTTCCGTTGTCGCTGTTCTGTGTTCAATGTTTGCGGTCTCTGCTTCCATACAAACAGGACTTCGTTTGGATAGTTACTCCGAGGATCAAGTCAAAGGCTGCTACATCCATAATAAGACACTCGGCGTTTGCTTTGAGCTGGAAAAAGACTCAATGAGGATTACCAAGACAAACGGAGAGGAGGTTGTGTTTTACACGAAACTTGACCATGACATGGTCTACTACCAGATTTTGGACCAAGGATTTATCGGGTCAGTTTTTTAAAACTTAAATTTAATTCCTTTTTTGCCACTGCACAAACTACATTTTTCAGTAAACTCAACTCACCAGTAGCTCGTGTAGTTCCGCGAAGGTTTTCAACTTTTGAAATCATTCCTTTGATCTAAAGAATAAGTACGATGGAAAATTATGGTAGTTTATGTTTTGTTTCCTCTTTGTAAGACCTTAAATTTTTCTTCGGCGAGGAATTTTTCCTTCCTGCGAGATTTCTCAGAAACGTCTGGGCGAGAACTGTCTAAACTCTTCGAATAACATCAGTGGCAAAGGTTATGGGGACTCCCAAGTGTTTTGTCGCTTTTTTCAGCTAGCTTACAAGGTTTTTAAGGTATTGTATGTTCGATTCATATCAAGGTCCAGCCGAATGATAGTTTTCTTTTGTGTACTGATTTGAATTTTAATTTGCCCAATTTATTTAAAATTTAGGCATCTCAAGTGGGAAAATCGGTTGAACGTTCTGATCACAGCTTGCTCTTTTCAAAAAATCCAGGGGACTTACCAAGGTGTGGTTATAGTGCAGATCAATAGTGGTTTGCTTTTAATTTACTGCAAAAGGGCTGCCATTGGAAACTTAAAACCTTATTAGGAGTCAGACAACACGCAGTATGGGTACGGTTTTGATTTCACCATTCAGTTGTGCGATCATAACAGCACTATAGCTTATAGTGTCAGCTTAGGAACCCCATTGCGTACCCTGGCTCCAGAGGTCCGTTCTCGAAATACCTAAGATGAAATATACCGTGCTCACTGTTTGAAAAAGCTGCCGAGACGCTTCGCCCCGAACTATCAGGAATTAGATAAAAAAAAAAAAAGCCTCTGGTACCTATGGTACCCAGAACTTCATAGTAGTAGGCTACAATATTGAAGCAAGATATTAGGGACCTTAAGATCCGACGACGGCGACGGCAACGGGAACTTCAAAAAGCAGTGGCTGCCGCCACTGCACGACTTACGACTTGAAAATGCCTAATGTCGTGTTTTATAGAGCGCGTAAACAAGCAGCGACGAAATTTTGTCTTTCTGAACTTGGATAAGGCTGTTACAAATTCAACTCCATAGGAGAGTTCCCATGCATTTGACAAAGTAAGCGAGTTTAACTAGTCGCGATGACGATTGAAAAACCGCGAATTTCCCACGCTACCACGCTTTCCCCGCTGTCGCCGTCCGCGCTTCTTAAGATCCCTATTAACAATGGAAATTACACCTGAAATTAAACATAATCGAGTTCAATTTTTCTAAATGTTGAGATCTTACACAAGACAATTGTACTTTTCCTTGCCAGGCATGGGCGGAACATGACTTACGTTCCAGACTACATTCCCAGAATGCCTCAAGATCTCCGTGAGTATCTAAAGCAAATAACTGAGGGGTCACCTACGGAGCGTGAAGCTGTGAAAATCCATTATCAAGAGGCCGTTAGCGAGCTACACTACGTCCCTGGCATTCAGCTTCTGGAACTGGTGTCACAAGGACTGACGGACAACTCTACGCAAGTGGAGATTCTAAAGCCATTTCATGCTCTGTGTTTCAACCTTTTGAAAGCTGCTAATGTAGAGATCCCGCCCGAATTAAGAGCTTTGCATGACCTTAATGAAGACCCCAGTCGGCAGAGGCGATGCCAAAGCTTGAAGTATAACCGTCACAATAAATGCTTAGGAATGTGCGGCAAAGGATGCTGGTGTTGGAGGTGGGTGTGTGGTGATTGCTGCTGGAATAGAGGATGTTATGAACACGATGTTTGCTGCGGACATGATTGGTGGAGTACGGAATGTCTTTTGCCATTTTTCCATCGCTTCCGTTGCTCCGGCTTTGGTGGATACCCAGGCTGCCTCTCTTAGAAATGAATGCGACAACATCGCAAATGAGGAGCTTACACCAATTTTGTTTAACGCTTTTGAAGCTTTTTGAAGAAAAGGCGGAGAAATTTTAATTTGTAATTTTGATTGATCGCTTTACAAGTTGTTAGAAATTTTTTTAAGTATGCATTTGCTTGAATTAATCAAGAAGTTTTAATGATTGTACTCTGTGGCGAGAAATTAATAAGCAAGTACTTTTCTAGTTAAATGTTGGTTCCATTTTGTAACTTAACCTATCTGTTATCTGCAAATTCTCAGTTCACTTTAAAAATGGAAAGTGGTAGCTTCACATACGTCATGTTGGTAACCAATTAACCCCATGGAGGTCCTTCACACCGTCTTTGTTAAAAAGACTAAACATCTGGAAAAAGTTATATAGAGCGGTTTTCATTTGAGTGTCGAAAAGTAATTGGTTTTGTACTTTCTACACGATGCGATTGGCTTAAAAGATTCGCGCCACCTTTTCATCCAATCAGAAGTAAAACCAAAGCCAATTGTGACGCGCTCGCATGCATTTTCCCGCGCTTTGCGTCAGCCACATGTAATTACTTCGAGTTTTGATTGGTTCAATGTATTGTCTGTGTCTTATGTGATTGGCTAGAGTAATTACTTTGGTTTTGGTTTTACGACACTCAAACGAAAACCACTCTACTATTAGCAACTACAGAATACAAGCAGGGTCAATATCTTAAGGTCTTGAGCAGAAGTGGCTCGGTGGCTCACTAGTCAAGATGAGACACGCAGATGAGTGTTTATAGAACGAGAAGGATATAAGACATATAAGTGTAAGACAAACATAAAAAACATAAAAAAGACATCTGAGACATAAAAGTAAAAGCTCTAAAGAGGAAGTGAAGGTATATATCGTCAATCGAGGTTAGAGTTTTAAAGAACAAGTAAGGTATATGTTTTAGTGGCTCGGCGGTTCGCCCGGGGGGGAGGGGGACTCCGCATATGAAAGGGGCGGGCATGCTCGTCGGAAATTTTGAATTAAACCCCTAAAACAGACCGATCTAGGCGTAGCCCAAGCTTTTTTTGACCCCTAAAGTTGACCATTTTAAAACACAGACAATACACATATCTTTATATATTTTCACGTGCAACCGTAAACGAGACCTTCACGGCTAAATATGATGGCGTTTTGCCCAGGACACCCTGAGTGAGACCAAAATCCGAAATTTACACCCCTAAGCGAGACGACGAGCATCCCCACCCCTTTCATATGCGGAGTCCCTCCCCTGGGCGGTTCGGTGGCTCGTCAGCCGAGGTTGGAGTTTTAAAGAACGATAAATGTGCATGATGCATATTTTAGTGGCTCGGCGGCTCTCGGCGGTGGCTCGTCAGTGACTGCCGAGCCGCCCAGCCACCCGAACGAATATATACCTAGGAAATTGGCCCCGTTTTCTGTAGTTATGCCAAAAATTCAGGTCAATTCAATTCCAAACTGACTAGCTGAATAAGAATTTTAATTTCGGAGTTAAAACCCTCGCAGGCTAGTTTGCGGAGATCTCCTCTCGAGCCGATCGGGATCTCGAAAAGCGGGCTAGCCGCCTTTCATATAGCAAAGCAAAATTTTATAAGTATAAAAAGGCCTACGTTATGTAACCGCAATTAAACATGCATTCGTACGCAATTACGAATCCTTGATTACTGCTAGATAAATACTGTCTTCAACAACAGGGTCCAGTCAAGAGTCATATGGCTCTTGGTCCACTGCAACCTCGTTCCCAGGGTTCGAGGCAAGAAGCAAGAGAGAGAAACCCGGGACTGAACGAGGTTGGGTCTAATGCTTTCTTTAAATCAATTAGAATACCACGAGAGAACCGACGTTTATTTCGTCAGTTTTTATTGCAGAATGCCAGATTTACGATTTAAGCTATACTGTGCTATCCAAATTCTTCGATATAGCAGGTCATCCTAGAAAAAATAACTCTTTTAAAACATTTTGTTCAAATTTAATAGAAGTGATACATGTATTGGTGTATCATGATCATTATTCGCATCAAGCTTTTTATTTTGCAGGAATACAATCCCGTAGCGAAAATCTTGTATTTCACCTCCTCGTCTCTCCTTTTCCTCGATATAACTTTAATTTTCCATGACTTTCAAGGACCGACAATTAAATTCCACGACTTTCCAGGCCTGGAAATTGAAATTCTTAAATTCCATGACCATGCAGGTTTTCCATGATCTGTGCGAGCCATGCATCTGCAAACAATTAGACTTTCGAGTCTCCTCGGATAAGGACGAAAACCTGTTTGAAAAGAGTAGCCCCCCCTCCTCTCCCCCCCCCCCCTCCCCTGTTGGTGTGGCTAACCTTTTCTGGGCTGGGTGGGTTATATGTAAGGAGAGATCTTAACTTAGGGATAACCTCATGATCCTCTTTCAGGTTTCGTAATGGCTACCTGTGAACAGTGTATACAGGGGATGTATGTAAGTATTTAGCCTGTTCCAGGCCTTCAGATAGTAGAGCGCGGTGTTTAGATGGCGGGGAGAGAGTTAAATCGTCTACGAGGAAGGGGAGGCTGGAACAGGCAGGTACTTATTTGATTAGCACCATTTGAGTTGCTGTTGTTGAAGTTACTGTACATATTTTGATTATACATGTATTTCGGCTAAAGCTCTATCATTCCATGATCATTTCACGCACGTTCTTAAATAGAATGAAATTACTATGAGGTGAAATTGCATTGCCTAATTAGCGCTCTGATCGGTCATCCATCAAGGTTGTTCAGTTTTTACTGTAATTCTATTCATAAAATTTCTTCATGGTTCATAGAGAATTTCTGGGGAAAAATCAAGGACTTTTCAAGGACCGTACAATCATTTTTTCAAGGACTTCTTTTCCACAATAACATGAAGTAAAGACCTTTAAAATGCATAGGTGGAGGGGGGTTCACTTATTGCAACACCTTCCTTCATGAAGGCAAGGTTCCTAGGGTACTTCAAATAACAGAAAAAGAACTATGCCGGGAACACTGAAATCATAAGAAAACACTTTCATGATCACCAAGAAAATTTGTGTATTGCTGTGCTTTCAACCATTCCTTTGCGTAGAACATTTTTTTTTTAACAAAGGTTATTTTTATTCAAAGGAGCTTTAAAAAATATTCAAGGACCGTGGAAAATTCAAGGACTTTTCAAGGATATCCCACAATTTTTTCAATTTTCAAGAACTTTTCAAGGCCCGTGCAAACCATGTAAATACACTTGACTCCCGAATACTCGAGCCCTCGCAAACTCGAACCTCGCGCTAACTAAAACCAAAATCGATTTCCCCTTGATTTCTTTCATAAATTTCCTGTAAATTAACCCCCAGTAACTCAAACCCCCCACGACTCGAACCTCCCGCCTATAAATGAGTACCATGAATTTAAAGCAGGGAGTAACCTAACCTGTTCCAGGCTCCGAGATGGTGGTGGAAAGTCGTCCAGTAATAAGAAATGCGAAAAAACGCGCGAGGGCTGGGGACTCCCGCCGCCACCGCCCCCTTTCCCAAGTCGTGCGCGTCTTATTTTCGCTTTGCTCGTTTTAATACTTTCCCACTATACTATCTGAGAGCCTGGCACAGGCTAGGAGTAACCCTGCTATGGAAACTGGTGAGGACTACCATCCCGTCTAGGCGAAGAACAGTCTCTTCTCGCAGCCTAATCCCGTACAGGAGGACGAATATGATATTTGTTTCAAGTGTAGACTTAAGTTACCCTTCGGTATATTGGGGTAAAAATTGCCTCCCCAATGAAGTATAATTACAGATAGGGACGGTGCGCTTTAATTTACCGACATTGAGCGTTGATGTGAACGTGATAGGACTGCCCGGAACCGACCGTGTGATCCCAGCATATCACACTACAAGGAAACGAAAAAGAGGCGACAACAGTTGTAAGTCTCCTGTCGATCGTGCATCTTCAGAGCATTGTCATTAGTGAAATCTTTACCTCATGATTCTCTAGTCATATTTTTGCAATGGACCAGAATGGCATTTTCGTTTGTGATAAATAAGGACCTGTTTACGGATAAAACATTTCTCACACTCATTACTAACCCTAACCCTGGTAACTGATAAATGATGATGGTTGGGCCGGGATCGGATCATTTGTATCTCGGAAAAGTATTGTTCTCTAACATTTTCAGAAGTCTACAGTGTATCTTGTGCGGACTGGAAGTTTATACGGTTTGAATGAAGAGAGTGTCCATCATATCCAGTATTGTTAAAAACATAGATGGTCTAAAATAAAATAAAAAAACCCAAGATAATGCCTTGTTGACTTTTCAAAATGTTAATTTATCTAAGATTTATTTGGCGGCGTGTTTGTCTTTCCAGAGTTATGATGACCTTGTGTTCAGTGTTAAATAACAAGAGGGATGCCGCGGTAATGAAATTCAGCAAATTTTACTTCAAAGTAAACTAAGTCAATTCACTTGTCGAGGAAGTAATATAATTAATCCGTACGACTTAGTAAGTAACAATTTTATATCTCAATTATTACGCTTGTCAAAGGAAGATAACGTGCAATTGATCAAAGTTTACTTTTAGGGTTATTTTGTCTCAAATGTAAAAATATAGATAGAGACATTTGTCGGCCGCGTTTGCTATTTCGCCCCTTTTCCGCCTTTCTACAATAAAGCAAACAGGCTGTTATATATCCAAGATTTCATTTTTGTCGATGTTTCCGTATTTTTGTTCTTGTGTAACAACGATATTAGAAAAATTCATTTTTTAGGAAATTTGTGAAATTTTATGAATATAGGTTTTAGTTAGCGATATTTTGTGATAAATTTACCAAATTCGTTTGCGTAACTGAATGTCTGAATTAAAATTCTCCTAATTAAAGCGCTCTTTGTTGCCGGTTAAAACGCATTTGCTAACCAGAAGAAGCAGTTTGTGAATGATAACTGTCGATAGCTGCCAATATTGAACTCAATCCAATCAAGCAAGTCAACCAAGTGTCATGCCTTCGGGCATATTTGTCAATCAAAATTACAGAAAATCGAACAAAAGATGAACAAAAGATTGCATTTTAAACTTTTTATCTTAAATTGGTCGGAAATTTCGGAACAAATTTAAATTGTTGATTATTTTATCGGTACAGCAGCTTAAGAATTACTATGGCATATCCGAAGGATTGATCGTTAAAAGTGAAAATACAGGTTGTTTTAAAACACACCAGCTCAACAGGTTAAGGAAAAAGTCGAATCAACAAATTATATGAAGCAAAGAAAATGGTCTGTGTTGAGAAACGCATAATCTTTTGTCTCCAGGTAGAATATTTATGACATAAAACGCCTACTAAATCTAGAATTTAAAGACTTCATATCCTACAGCTTTGTAGCTTTGAGTGTATTGTGGTCTGATATCATTTTCACAAAAGGACTTCTTTAGGGGGTTCGAAAATACAAAACAACAGGTTTTATAATGACTAAAATATCTAAACAAAACCCAAAGATGTTAATCACCTGCTAAATACAACAGAATGAAAACAAACACTAAAATCGCTAGTTTCACAAGAAAAAGAAAGGTTCGATTTAAGAATAGCTCTCTCCGTGTATTCCAGTCGTATTATTTTCTCTTTTACTCGTTTTATTCTCCCGCGAAAAATTAAATGAACGCGCGCGCTCGTGCCACGATATGCAAATTAAACGCGCTCTTTTGTCCGTTGATGAAAAGTGACGTGTACTGTTTTAACAATACAATATTTTCTCAGCTGACGAACACGCAATAAACCAACCGAACCGTTTTTATCTAGCATCAACAACCAGAAAAATTAATCATAGCTTTGTAGGCTTCTACCAGCGAAGGTAAACAGTTTGGAGTGAGTTGACTTTCGAGGATGGGGTATGGACTCAACCGGTTTGTCACTCATGTGGATCAGAATTTAATTTGTAGTATTTGCGCGGGGGTCTTGGAAAATGCCGTCATTACGCCTTGTGGACATTCATTTTGCGATGAATGCTTGCATATCTGGCTCAATCGACCTAACACCACGACATGTCCTTCTTGTCGATCCGACGTTTCTGATCACGATGTGATTCCGGTTTTGGCTCTCCGAGGAGTGGTAGAGGGACTTGCCGTTCACTGTGACAACGAGGAGAACGGTTGTAAAATGGTTTTAAAACTAGATAAGCTTAAAGCACATTTACAAGCGTGTGAATTTGGCCTGATCGAGTGCGGAGCCTGCGGAAAGAGCGTCAAGCGACATGAGTTACCAGACCACCATGCCGACTGCGAAATAATCAAAGATTTGGTTGCGAGACACAAGAAACGTACAAAGGAGGAGTCGACCATTGATGGGCTTACAAGGCAGATCGCTGTGCTGGAGTTGGATTTAAACAAAACAAAAAGATCATTGATGGAATCGGAAGGGGATGTGCGACGTGTAAAAATAGAACTCAGAGAATTACAATTCCAGTTGGAGATGAGAATGTATGACGAGAACAGCGAATTTGATCCAGACTGGGACCCCGATTACAACTACGGCTACTCCCCAGCAAGCATCGCCCAACTCGCCAGCCTCGTTATGCGCTATCTACTGAACAAGCCCTACTATGTCGACCGAAATCGCATTTTTAACGCGGTTAAACGATGTTATGATTATTACCGCGGCTACGCTGGATATTCACAAGACGTTCATATGCTCTTGGCTACTAGTTACGCCAGCAACTGGTTCACCGAGAACCAAAGATCAAACTTTGATTCTTGGCTGCGAAATTTGGCGCGGGAAAGGCTATTGACATCTGGCTAGATATTGCGCGGAAGTTTTAAGAATTTAGATGTGATTGTATCAACGCTTTCAGGCGCTAAATTTGCATTTTTTTCGTTAAATTATAAAACAGTTTTGTTGTCAATAAATAAAGAAAAATTTTCAGTAAAAAGTATAGTTAAAATAATCTCACCAGATATTTGACGGTTTGTATTGATTAAAAGATTTTAAACCACGTTAAATCCAAGTCAAAGAGAATAATTAGGCGCTGTCGGTTCTGTAAATTAAAGTTATTTAAATGAACGATACCTTAGCGTTGTGCAAGCTAATAAAGTGAGATCGATTAAAATTACATCCAAAAGAAAGCTGTTGTGTTTTTGCCGAGAATGGAAAAAAACAATGATAATTTGACAAATGATGAGTTTTAAATAAATGGGAAGGAATTTAAATCTAATGAATCTTTCCATTGTTCATGAGATTTGGTTTTAAATTTTTGCTGGTTGGAGCCGCTTTAATAAGACTACGAACGCAAGATTGAAACAGAATAACCTTCTAGAAACAGAAACCTGAATTTAGAAAACGAAACTTTTGCACCTCTCTGTTCAAAATTTGCATTTATACTAAGGATCAAATGACAGGAAAATGTGCGCCACAGCCTTTGATTCACTAAAACTCGATTTATAATTCCAACGAGAAAATAAAAGGAACGTGTTGACAAAACAACCTTACCGTGAACTTCCAAAACAAAAAAACCCGCGCAGATGAAAAGTTGAAATATTTGACAATACACTTGTATACATGTCAAACAAAGTTGTCCTAACTTTCAGTTTTGCGCGTCAAAATTGACAACTGCAGCGATCGCTTACAGCTGAAGAGGATGCAGTTATCCTGAGCCTCTTATGCTGCTAATGCTTAACTCTATCGAACGAAGAACTGAAACAGGTACATTTTCAGTGTTGCCGCGAGTATTTCGGTTTGTTGGGTTGGTGGTGGTGGTGTTTGGAAAGGGAAATATTTTTTTGTGTAGGATTTAAACTTAGTTCACACGGCTAATAAGTAATTTACTACCATCACTCGGAGTTTTTAATTTATAGTGAGCAAAGAGGAAAAAAAAAAGAAAAAATATGACGAACTCGGTTTTAAGGCGCGATTCAGTATATCGTTCTTCACTTGAAGCGAAACAAATTCAGGGGCGGCAGTGAGGTATAAAAGTTCAAGCGAAATTAGCCTGTGCCAGGCTCTCAGATGGTATAGTGGGGACATATTAAACGAGCAAAGCGAAAATAAGACACGCGCGACTTGGGCTTATTACTGAACGACTTTTCACCACTATCTCGGAGCCTGGAACAGGCTAAAGCGAAATGCGAGGTCTAAACGAGGCCGAAATATGATGATATTTTTTGTTCTATCGTCTACACGGCAGCAAATCTAAACTTTCACTACAAATTTTACAGCTTTTAAGGCATTGTTCGTACCGTAGTAGGAGGGCTTTTGATTGGATGAGCAGTAGCGAAGCCAACAGCAAATATTTGGTGTTCTTAATATTAAGGATTTTCCTTATTACAATCTACTGGCTTACTATTAAAATGTGAACGTAGGCTTTTATTTAAAGTGGACGTTCTTAACCAGATCAAATGTTTTTTCAATCAATTTGCTTCGAAATGCGAGGCTTTTTTATTTTTTCTGATCTTTAGAAACCTATGAAATGCTAATAAGATTTGTTTGTGAGATCAGTAAAACATTCATATGTGCTTTCGTGGGAACAAAGGGAACACAAGATAGACCGACAAAAGGCGGCTGCTATTAAAAACCCAGGTAGCCACCTTGTCTGCTAGTGATAAAAATAAAACGGAAATTGGTTTTGAAGTTGTAAAAGCAAAATTAGGTTTTTCTAAAAATCCAGGGGCAACAGCGATAGCGCTGTCGGCGTAGTCTGCGAGTAGGCTCATTTGTGCGAGTTCGTGCAACTAGTGCAAAAACAAAAAACACTGAACAGTTTTTGTAGCCGGAGTGCAAGCTTTCGGGGGGCGGGGGTAGGAAAAAAGCTCTCTCCTCCCCACCCCTGCCCTCGCCGCCGGGAGCACAGCTTTCTGGGCACTGTAATCTAGGGCTTTCCTCAAGTAGCTCAGCAACTTTTTGGGAACTTCTTGCATTTCGAGCAACTTTTTGCATTCTGAGCAATTTCTCTAGTTATCTTCCAATTCTGAGAGTTCGGAGCGGCTTTTAGGGCTTAAATTAGCCTTTCTTCGATATTTCGTAATGTTTTAGTAGACAATTTATTAATTTCCGGTAAAAAAGGAGCCAAATTCTCCCCCCTGGGGCAGAATCTTCGGCGCAAGATAAAAAAAATAGCTGGGCTGCTCGGTCAGCGGTTTTTACAGAAAATTCAAAATGGTGAAGGAAGCTAACATACATACCCGACCAGATACCCGACTGACTTGAGCGTCTCGGGTGAAGAAGGTCATTGAACAATTTTATT
This sequence comes from Porites rus, assembly GCA_964035705.1. NCBI lineage: Eukaryota > Metazoa > Cnidaria > Anthozoa > Scleractinia > Poritidae > Porites > Porites rus. The sequence continues at coordinate 6,746,682 of OZ037998.1, forward strand.
GGCCCATTACAGTTTTTGGTTTAAATTGAGCGACAAAGTTATTTAGCAACGCTGGTTACGCCGGAAAATTGCACAAAAGTACTTAGAAATCTTACTTTTGTTGTACAATTTGAATATTTTAGCATCAGACCAAAAAAGTTTTTGTTTTTTCGAGCAACTTTTGATTGTTTTTTGAGCATCTTTTTGAGAAATTACTGATCTCGGCTACTGGAATTAGTAGATCCTTCCACGAATTTTAAAGTTTGGACATGGACCAGTTAGGTAAATTTTGCGATTTTAGGTTTATACTTGGCTATATCATCGCTGGCTTTAAACAAATTACTTGCGAATTTTGGTAAGTTTACAGTTTACCTATTATAAGCCGCTCTTCAACAATGTACATTCGCGATGTTTGCTTACTGGTCCTTACAAAAACTCGTAAAAACCAATAGTCCATTGGCAGATTAGTTTTTCAGATTAGCCTGAAGACGTTAAATGATGTAATAATCCCTGCAATCAATTACTCCTATTAGTCACCATTCACGTTCTATTTACAACCGCATGTATCACTTGAAACACCAATATCTAAAGCATCGTCCACAAGTATCGGGATATTGTTAAAAACGGAGATTTTTTTCTTTGTTTTCGAAATAAAAAACGCGCGTTCACACGTAGCGTATTCGAATCGGTGCTTTATGATTTATGAGATCACCGTATTCGAAAACCTCCGTTTTCGTCTGTTCGCACGAGAACGATCAGGCGGAATTTTCAAAAGTCTCTTCTCTGGAGAGCTTTTTGAAAATGCATTTTCGGTGACCGTTTTCATGGGTACGCGTGGACGGTTGGCAAAAACGTAGAAAAAAATCTCCGTTTTCAAATGAAAAGGGATACGTGAGGACGAGGCCAAATTACATAAATAAACATATAAATGCTTTACGCGCTCATTCAAATGAACAGTAATCAGATCGTGTGTTTCATACTGCAAAGAAATTACACTATCGCACTGTATCGGCTTTGACCATCCTAGCCTGTGTACAGCCGCACCTTCCATCAGGAAAATTCCTCTCTCTCAAGGGGAGAGGGTAGCTCTAGACAGCCTTCGACTGTCCATACCGAGCCCTAGAAAACGTTTTTGCGGTCCATTGCCGCCACTTTTAAGCTTGTAAACATGTCATGAATGAGTAGCAACTATTGAAGCGTTTTTTAAAAGCCTTCGGGCACTGAAACTACAATAACGAAGAATAAAGAAAAATTAATACTGGAAGGGGAGCATACTTTTTTCCTTCTGCCCATTGTCTACCTAGTTAAAACATTTTGCAAGAAAAATGTTGAGAAACATCTAGTTTTACATTAGAAAAGTCCCTTCTTTTCATTGCCTGAACAGTGTTAAGAGAAATGGTACAAAATAAAAAATGTACCCTACCATATATAAATTACAAATGAAGGAATTAACTTTCAGTAAAAAATTTCCGTCCGTGACTATACAACAAAAAGTATGGAAATGATATAAGAATGAAATTTGTGACACATAAGATAGTCACACACTAGGATGCATGCTAAAAATAATTTCAATTTAAGAAAAGCCTAAATTTCCTTTAAACTTACTTGTGCAACGTGAAATTGTCAGCAAGGCTTCATTTTAGTGTTTCCCCTACTTCTTATGTTACAAAATTTCCAACTGATGATTCAAAGCTCTGTGGCACTGTGAAAGCCATCAAGAGAATGATACAAGAAAGGCGAAAATACCCCTTCACATACTTCTGCCATGCAGCAACACTGTTAGGCCACTAAGAGACATGCGGCAGGAAATATTGTTGATGAAACTGTTGCATAATAAAAATGACACCACATTTGGTGACTTATAAGTTCTACTTGCAGACATTCTTTTTTCCTAGTAGTTGACGCAGCTTGTCATATCGCCCAGACACCGGTTGAATGTTACCATATATGGGATCCAGCCACATAACTCTATCTTCAAAGCTCATCTTCTGCAGCACTGTGCTGTTGGTGTAGAATCTTGACAGTGCCTCCAGTGGAAGCTGTACCGAGGGTTTAGGAGGAGGTGAAAGCTTCGGCTGAGTACTGGACACAGCCTCTAATGGCTCCTTCAGCCACCAGCCAAGACTGGTCTCAGGGAAATCATCTTCTTCTTCGTCTCCATCATCCAGCTCACCTTCATAATCAGAGATCACCTCACCTTCTTCTAAGCTATTCTTCCTCTTCATCTTTGATTTGCTTGTTAAACTGCCTCCTGAGGGAGGGTGATGTGAGGTACCACTTGCACTGTACTTTCTGAAACGTTTCAGAAGTTCCTCTTCTTCTGATCCACACTGAACCCCAGGGTGGGAGGGAGAGTAGCCAGGGTTGTCTTCCTGAGCGCTGTCTTCACCCAAATCATACTTTGTTCTCTTAACACCTGCAGATCCGAGCTCTACTGATGTACTCTTTCCACCTGTAAGAGGGTAAATAACAAAGTCATGAAATTCCTAACCCTTTAAATTCACTACAAAGCAAGAATGTTTTCTTCCACAGAAAATTAAAACGTCAGAGAAAAAACAATCTTCAAGACAAAATCAAATGAAAACCCTGATGCAGTTACAGTAATCGGACCCACTAGAACGAAACCCTAAGCAAAACTCAGGTTTAACTATTCCCCTTTCCAGTTATAGTAATATGCATGGGACAGGATCTCAATATGAAATAACCCTGGTATAATGAATCATTCCATTATTCATTATTGTTTGCTATTATTACTTTTTCAGTGCTTTGGCATTTCACTGTCTATTTCAAATGAAACACATTGGTTATCAGTAATAATTCTTTTTACCATCTTCCTCAACTTCCATATCCTCTTCTTCTCGGTCCAGCTCTGGTCTTTTTCTTTTCTTGGTTTGATTCAATGTTCCCCTGTTTGCAAGTCCTCTTGTGTGTCTAAACATAGCTGCTAAGTTGTCAATATGCTGATGCATCTGCATCGGTGGAAATCCCATCTTAGCTGAGTTGTCTCTTACACCTAATAGAAAAAAGTGTGTGTAGCAAGGCTGAGCTATTAGTCAGAAAAATTGCAGAGAGCCTAACTCTCTAAATCTGCAAAAACTAGGGTTGCCAGCATATTTGTTCTGTGCAAAAACTTTGATGTTTCTAGTTTTGAAGGGAAAAGGTAAAGTTGTAAGGTACTACCAGACGCTGCTAAACCCTCTCAATAGTGATCATAATCAAGTTTCTCCCAGTAGTAACCAAAGATGATCAAACAAACAGGTTATGAGAATTAAAATCAAAGTTTGGGATTTTCTCCCTATTAAAAAAAGCAAACATGCAGAGACCAGAAGAGTTTGTCTTACACAAATATTGGGGATTTCAATCTCCGATATATAGCTGCTTAAGAGGTCATCTGTGTTCAGAAAATTTTTTGCTTTAGCTTCACAAGGGTCCACTAGTGATGGAAGAGTAAAAAATTTATTTTGAATTTAACAAGGTTTGTGTGAACCTGGTAGCCTCAAGCTCAATTTTCTTCTTGTAAAATATTGTCAAATCCTCTGATATACCTGAATTGAATGACTTTCATAAGCTGAACAAGCTTTCTAAAAATGCTACAACAGTAAATATTTCACCTTCTGGAAGAGGAACATTGAATCCAGGATACTCAATAAGAGAAATGTGAACATCATCTTCTTCAACCACGTAATCATCAATGTTACCATCCCCATCATAAAGAAGTAAGCTTGGTCTTGCTGCCTTTGGTAAATACCCCGGGGGATAACCACGATATCGCATTCTATAAATGTACAAAGGAAGGTCTTCTTGACCAAGTCCAAGGGCTTCTTTAAGGTTGTCACTTATTGTTCCTGGTTTAAACTCTTCAAAGCGCTTTTCAACTGATTCTTTACCATGGTACCTACTTTTTGTGGATTTTAAGTTACCAGTTATAGGGGAGACAAATTTATTGACAAACTCTCTCTTATTTGCACTAATTCTGGCAAAATCTCGGGGTTCAGGGCAGTCTTGAACATTGTGGCCAAAGTTGCCACAGTTAAAACAAGCTCTGCTTTGTTTTATCTTTACCCTCGGCATCTCTTCATCATGGGGCAAAACACTGAAATAAACCTGTTCATATTTTGGAATATTCCATCCGTCACTAATGTTGGGATTATAGTCAATCAGAGGAAGCCCACAACAGTCTATGCAGTATTGATCGTAGTACTGAAGAGAGCTTATAACAGCCATCGATGCATTGCAACCATCACCTTGGCTGGTAAGCTTCTCCAGTTCATAATTGAGTTCAAAGATAGATGGTGGAAAATTCTCGCTACCAAACGATTCTCTCTCGTCGCCATTCTCGGAGTTACGTTGCTGTAACGATTGCACAAACTCCTCGACTTTTTCTCTGTTTCTTATGGATACCCTGTTATCAAAAAAGACCGCCTGAAACAGAGGTAAACATGCTTCCGGCGTTGAACTTTCGCTTCCCGTTGTTGGAGCATGAGCGACCCTCAACATACTGATCAAAGTTTTCAGAGCTTTCTTCAGGCGTACATTCTCTTCTTTTAAGGATTTCGATGACCTTTTCTCATTGCAACCCTCACGTTCTCCTATGACGGTCTTTTTCGCCTTTTCTTCCTCAAATTCTTTGAAAAGAAGATCTTCATCGAAGCAATCGTTTTCGCCCGCCATCTTTGAAATGTACCAAGGCCCAGTTTTTGCTCGTCCACCCCCCGTGACGAGGCTCACCTAGTGGGTACGCTGTGTAAGCGGAACAGTTTATTACAGATTTTACTTGGAGGTTAGCAAGCCTTTGTTGTAGATCGTGGCAGATGATGCTATATCGTCTGCAGTGCTAAAACTCAACCCATGAAGAGACTCTGGTAAAAGGCTTGGGAGGGCGAGGCAGAGGTGGGGGAGGGTACGCCCTAAAATATGCTACCTAGCCACACACGTGTGTTGGTACCAAAGGGTATCGTTTTCTGCCCTTTTGATCCAAACTGGGCATAGACTTAAAAATGTTTAGGTCTGAAATACATGCACGTTAAGGTAAAAATGAAATGTTATGTGCTCCCTCCAGAACCAGGGTTTGGAATTAGGCCCTTGCAGCTCGATCGTCAGTCATGTGGCGTAAAAAAGCTATGCTGGCTGAAATTATGCAAGAAATGCTCTGGTACAAGACAAACAAAGGAAAATACCATTTTGAATGATACATAAAGCTTTCTTTGACATGTCCCAGTTTGTTTCTTGCATTCCAAGCATAGTGTTTTTGTATCATGTGACTGACCCGCTCAATATCCCCTAACATCTTTTCGCACTAGAAGGCATAGTCTAAGGATCAACAAAATATGTATTTCAAAACTTTACACAGTTTGTATTGGTGGTAATAAAAATTGTTTTCTAACATAAAAAGTCCGGAAAAAGTATTTGAAGAATGGCAAAGAGCGAGGTACTAAAAAAAACTCTTGACTCAGAGCAAGACACTAAGCCTTCATTGAGAGCATCGCCTAACCCCTGCAGTAGTAGTTCCTTTTTTATGAATCAGCTACTCTGGGTTTGAAAAACTTAACAAACAGCCATGACCGCTTGATATTCACATAACCGACAAAAGTTACAAGTCTATAGAATAAAACAATGCTCTATTGTCTTGCTGACTGCATTAAAATTAATTTATCCAAAGTTTTTGGTCTTCAGTGAGTCTGTGTTAGGTGTCGCCTTGATAGGGTTCATCATCACTCTGAGACCAAGTATCACCATCATCATCTCCGAGGTTACCATCTAAAGCATCACTCACTTCACAGCCCACGTCAATCGACAGAGGACAGGCCTGGGCTACATTACCTGTAGACAGAACAATAATTTAAAGGAAAATCTTCTGACACAATGATAGAACTGAGTTCTTACTGTAACACCTTGACAGCCTTATTCTTAGTTCCATGTATTGCTAATTTCATATAGTCACACCGTGAAATACAAAAATGAAAAACTATTCAATAACGTAGAAATCTTGAAATCTGATTGAAAATAATAAATTATATGCAAAGATAATTGCCAGCATTCAGGTCAGTGCATTCCCTGCTAGCAGAGACGGCCTCTTTTCCCTGGTACTCAGTGGCTGTAAGGCAAGGAGCCTGTTTGCAATAAATTATAGCAATATTTGCAATATTTATTATTGCAAAACAATACACCCCATTATCCTAAAACTTTGTGAAAGTAAATAAGAGTAAGTACAACGGAGCTCAATAAAAAGGATTAGTACTTTTTTTAATTTTAGAAAATGATTACTGATGTGTCACATTGTGACTAGTGCTTTGTAATAAGAAGCCCAAATAATCTAAGTGAACTTAGCTACTGCAGTACACATATTTACTTTGCTTATGTAATACAAAAATTGAAGTTACAAGTTAAAATGGTTTCAGGTAAAAAATATATTAACCTAGGTTGATTCTCAATAATTGATTGATTGGTTGATTCTCAATTTTCTTCATCTCCTAGGACTAGGAGAAAAAGGAAATTGTGAATCAACCACAGTTAAATCAAAATTAGCCTAAAATCAAATTTGACCTGTAACATTATCACTTTAACCTTTATAAATCACCAAAACATTCAGCCAAAAATTAATAGTTACACAGGGCTGCAGAGAACAATCATTGCTTTCATAAAGGCAGATGCCTGACTTTGTCATTACTTTGGTTCAACAAACCGAAAAATATTATCCTTATGTTAATTTTTCGATACATCTGGTCTGGTTTTTATTACCTGACACAGATTTAAATCTCACGTTCAAGATGATAAGCTGTAATAATAATAATTATTATTTATGTTTTAAAAGCCAAACATAATGTCTCACCAAGGTTGATATTTCATCAGACATGGGTGATAAAGGATGACCAGGCATGAAAAATTGTCTAATGACTGTCTGTTGTTGCAGGTTTGGTTACAATACTATTCATTAAATACCGTAAAATTCTGAATATAAGCCCTGGGACTTATATTTTTCAAAGGCCCTCTTTGAGGAGCTTATTTTTGGAGGGGTTTACCTACGGAGGGAAATTTGTGTTTCAAAATCGATTGGGCTAGCCTTATAGTTGGAAGGAAATTTACTGTTTTTGCTTTGTTTTACTTTGTATTTGAGGGCAATTTCCAAGTACAAGCCCCTGGGGGGGCTTATATTCAGAGGGGGGATGTAATGGAGCGTTTTTTGCGTTACAAGTTTGTGGGGCTTATATTTGGAGGGGCTTATGCAAGAAGGGGCTTATTTTTGGAATTTTACGATATTACACTATTTAAAATAAAAGGCACCAACTTACAGACAAAGAAAGACGGTGCAAATCTTTTGCTGATATTTAACCTCGATGACATTGCAACATTTCTTGATCCTTTTAATCTTAAAAAATGTACAAGGAAACAGAACAATAAAATAAAACGGTCATTATGTAACAACAATGGACTTGTAAAGCTCAACGGGTTTGTGATTTTCTTTATTGAAAAATGCAGTATACTAGGAATGGATTAGATTGATGCTTTGCAAGTGAAAAAAATCATTCCCAAATCATAATAATAATCATTACATCATAACAGGTTCTTATGTTGATTATTTATGCTAGGATTTCAAGGACATGATGATGACCATGAGGGTAATCTTGGTAAGAATAAAGAAATTTAAATAAATAATTTCACAGGCAGTTTTATAATAATAACGCTACTTACAATCCACTCTCAGTACTAACAAATGATTTCAGCAGTGGCGATGAAGAGGCTAACATAGATCCTGTTGAGTAAAATAAAGAGCATACCATGTGGCACAAAATTTTTGCGGGGGTTTATTTTTTGCGGATTGGCGATTTTTTGTGTTTTGTGGGAACTAATTTTTGTGATTAGGACAGATTGGTTTTTCTTGCTGGGAATTGTACTATGGTGGGGGTACAAATTTGCGTGTACGTCCAAGGGTTAAAATAAATGAGAAATGAATGTACTCCCTTTGCATTACAAGTAGCTAGACCTTCGTGTTGCTTGGATGACCATGTAAAATGGCGGTCCTATTTCCAGTTGGAGATCAAAAGAGAGTGTCCCTAGTCAATACTTTTGTGCTAAGTGTATTGACACTCAAATAAACTGCATTTTTTTCTGTTAATATTAAACCATTTTACACCCCTAGTGATGCTGTGTATTACATCATTAACTTGTGCTTTTCCTACTGTTGACTCTCTTAACCAAAAATAATCATAAACTATTTGCTGACAATTTACTTGTTGACAATATCACTAGAATTAAACTGAGTGACAAAAGGAGAATGGAGGTCATCAGACACCACAATGTACTGATCAGTGATGAAAAGGTAAATTCTCACAACGGTACCGTCGATATAGGTTGGGAACAACCACATAATACTACAGAATGCAGGGCTACTCAGCTTAGTGAGGAGAAGAAGCTTTAGGTTAGTTGATAGAAGGTCTAATAACTAGATTAAAACAACCTGATTTATAATCCGGTTAAAGGATATAACGTCGGCTCATCATACAATGTTCACAAAATACAATCACTCCACTGCAGGAAAACTTACTTTGTGAAGTATGCTTCGTGATGCATGAAGACAACTGCAAAAGGTAATCATATGATTTAACTAAATCTTAAAACTGAAAACACCACAAAAGACATGATCTCAGAGCTCACCACAGTTGAAGAACGGGACAGAGAACGAATGCAACGTGCAGCTGTAGCCGCCATTTTGAAATATCCGCTGAACACAAACTCGCATGTTCATGCAGTAACATGGAAACGAGGTTAGTTACTCGCCAAAAGGTTGATGGGAATTTATCAAGATGGCGGCTGCTGCACGTTGTGTTCGAACATTTGCGAGAGCTTCGGTTCAGATGTCGGTGAGTTGGCTTGATCAATGATGTTAGCATTTCTAATACAAATTCCCTAACGCTGAGATGTTTTTTTTCAGAAAACTGCTTTGTCTGCGAACAGTATACCAAAAGGTATCTTGCTTATTGTTGCTGTGCTGTTTACGTTGTGAACCGTTGCAGAGCCAATAAATTGACAAATTATTACATAACCTAAAGTTATTTCTTTCACTTTTTAGCGAGAAGTATATCCTCTGCTGTTGGAAGATCTATTCTTAGAGACTGTGGATTGTAAGTATGCTTCCATTGCAGTTCCTTTGTATCTTGAATCGCTTCTCTCATTTTCTGTATAGATCAAAATATCAGCTGGGGCTACTTTTTCCATAGAGGGAGTGGAATCGTATGATAATTGTCTATCATGTTGTAAAAAAAGAGAAAATATCAACAATTTCTAATTATATATTTGTATAATTATGTCAGTAGTATAATAAACTGGTGGTTCATGAGGTGTATATCTGTCTAATTTTGTAAAAACGTGGCCATTAGGTTTTTGCCTAGCACCAGGCCAGCCCAGTGTCCAAAAAAGTAGGGGGCGTGCCATCTTGGTGGGTACAGCTGGATAGCGCAAGGACTGCCTTAATAGTGGGTGGGTGGTTCAGGCCTGGGGAAAAAAAAGTAGTGGGGTAGGGAGGGGACTATTTTGACACAACCCCTTCAGTAAGCAGCAGTTCTCACTAGAGGCTTTGACTGGTAAGTACCTTGTTCTTACTTTGCCCTAGCCAGCTGAATCAGGCCTCTGCTGAGAATGATTATCATGATAATTACAGAGCTCAGTGGGAGGCCACTCCCACTTCAAATTCAGTGTCCATCCCTGTATATTAATCAAACTTTGTTACTTACTTCCTTTTTCAAAATATCAATTTCTATCTCTTGCTGCCCTTGAAGTGAAGTGTACATGATACTTGCATTCCCTCCCCATCCATTTGCTTATTTTCTAATTTCTGGTTATTAGCTTGGAGATCCTGATAACTCACACTCCCGATAACTCGAACATTTTTGGATTTCCCTTCGTTCAAGTTATTGGGAGTCTACTGTAATTATTATGAATTTGGCTGGGGGTCACCTTCTTAGTGGTCCTTTATGAAACCCTGAAGATTTATTTGTTTGTTTTTCTTCGTTACAGACTCAACACAATAGCCAGAGATAATCTGTGTAAAAATCTAGCCAGAAGACACACCAGACTGTCAGCGGCTGTCAGTAAGTTTAGACATTTTTTACATGTGTGAGTTCATCATATGACATTTCAAAGAAACATACTGGAAGTTCTTAGTCATAGCCATTATTATAATCACACATGACTTGGACAGGATGCAGTGGTGCAGTTCCATATAATTCCCCAACATCTACATCTTCCTCATATTCAAAACATTTCCCATCAGCAATAAATGAGCTGAAATCCTTCTTCAGCAATAAAAGTCACAGAGGTTTGTTTTTGAAGCAGGTTTACCCTTAAGCATTGATGATAACAAGGTACTTCATTGTTGTGAAAACATTCGATAGTTTCTCTTTGTGATGGGCCTGCAAACTAGTTTTACTCTGATCGGATTTTTATTATCAAGGTTATTGGCATTTTAGTGTATGGCAATTATAATATATTAATAAGCAACCTTTTAGAAAAGGTGTACGATGAATAATTTTCTGGCAAAGTTTAAAGGCATTTTGTTTTTTCATTTAGAGGGCTCATCACTGAATAATTTGCCTTTAATGTTGCATGACGGAGTTTATTTACTCTTGATCTCAAAGTCCAGTCAACTGCTTTCAGAGCCCCTTTTCTTATTCCATAAATGAATATTTTATGGGGGAACACTATGGCTTGGAGCAAGCTTTCTAATAATTTTGAGAATTGTCAGAAGTGAAGGGGACTCACAAAATTATTGGTATAAGCAAAAGTGCAAAAGAATGAAGTGCTATTCCCCACCTCAATCATCTGGACAGATAGCTTGTGTGATCTTCAACTTACGTGGTTTCCAAATGGAGAGCTTTTTTTTGCCCAGGGGACATTCGGGATGCCAAACACCTTGCTGTTCGCCATGCCAGAGGAACTAGAGTCTTCTCCTCGTTTATTAAACGGCATTACTTCAAAATCTGAGAAGTGACTTTGATGCCCTGAGATTCTTTCCACTTTATCCCCTGATGCCAATAATATATAATTTCAAACAGTGTCATTAACATGCTGTTTGCATAGACAAATCACATGATGTAATATATTGTGGGCATTATATACTACCTATTAATGGAGAGTGAAGTCATAACGGGCAAATCTCAGACCAAGGTCTTGGTTTATGTCAATACGTCAAGGCGGAGGTCTGAGATTTCCCTGTAATGACCGAATGGACAAGGTTAATAAGTTATATATTATATGGCCTTTTCGTTATGGACCTGAGCCTGCAATCAATTAAAACCAACAACTGGTCAGTGGATAACTTTAAAAAAAAATACATCTTCTCAGTGAGGTGCACACTTGTACCATCAGGTGACACTGGTCAGCAGATACCCTTTTTAACAGCTGTCAATTGACCATAACATGGATGTCCACAATGATGTCCACTATCAAGTTAAACACAGATTGTATACAGCTATTTCGAGAAAGGTTGTCGGAAAAAATGTGCACTGGACAGTCCCGAAAGGTAATATGGGATATGATTAATACACCCTGTTCCTGACGACTGTAGCTGTTGAACCTACTTTTGTTGCTTTCCTTTAGCACTCGCAAACACATTTCCAAGGCCTTTCGTGCCAATTCTTTCAAATTTCTTTGAAAAAAAGAGAACTCAAAACCACCCACAATGCCTTTCAGGATTGTCGTGTGCACTTTTCCTGACAACCTTTCTCGAAATAGCTGTATGTCTTGAACACCTAGCTAGTAATGCCCGGTCATTACCAGAAAATAATGCCCGTTTATTACGAGAAAACAACCAATCAGAGCGTGTATACTATTGTAGCCAACACATCCTCAAGACAACTATTGGAATTCATATTCATCTAGTGCCATGGCTATCAGAGGAAGTCATAAATGACTGTGTGCTAATTGCAATTATTTTTAACTCAAATTTAGATCAAATCTGGTTTACTTCTGTGGCCGATATAATGTGTGAAGAGGATGAGGGAAATGGGGATGATGAAATTGCAACAGAAGTTGTATCAGATGAGGATGAAATATTGAGAGTTTGTCATACCCTGAAGGCCATGTGACGAATGTAATCTAACAGATTTGCAGGCAGTCGGGGGATTCAAAACTGTAAATGCATCAAAATGGCCTTGTCATCACTCTGCAATAACAATGTTCTTTTGAAGATTCAAGTTCCAGTTAGTCACAGGAAATTAAAGTACACGTAATGAAATGAACCAATCACAACTTGTAGCAAAGTGAAACTAACCAGTGAAGACTGTTGGAGCATGCGTTAAGCTAAACTTTGAGTTGACTGGCACCATGAGGTTACTTCAAGCAGTACTTTTTAGACCTGTAGCACTGTCAATTGTGCTGTAAAGGGGATTGCAAGTTTTGAGTCTCAGCTAGATGCAACCGTTCAAACGAAAGCTGCCAAACAATGCTTTCCTTTAGTACTTTGCATGGTACTCTACAAAGTTTTGATTTTGTGTTCTCTTGGAGGCAAAATTTGACCTTTTTAGTACCGTCCAAAATAACTGGCAAAGAGGTTTCATTTCAGTTGTCACAGCAGTTTATCCAAAGGCTATTAATAAAATCCATAATAAATTGCTGTCAATTTTGTTGTGATTTGTGATTGGTTCAGTTACTATTACGTATCACTATTACTGTGGCTCACCTGAAAACACTGCTTTGGTAGCAGACACTTTTTCTTTTTTTACGTTTGGAAGCAAAGTTTAAGGCATTATTTTTTAATTCTCATAGGTTTCGTGGTGCTTAATCCACCTCCCCTGGTAGAAAACTGCGAGACAGATGATGACAGTTTGGAGGCGGTTTGTGGAGATGATGACGAGACATTTTCGTGCTGTAAAGATACAATACCGGGGCTCTGAAAACCCTGAAATTGTAACAAAGAACACGAACTTTACTATTTACCTGTCAAATGTAATTATTGTTTTTATTCTCTGTCTGTAAATCAGTTAGATGACGGTTTGTATTAAAGATTGTCTTTTATTTCTATTATAGTTTAATTCCTAGCCTGCGTTTCAGCTAGCCCACGCATCGTCTCGACCATTAGTATAGTCTTTATACAAGTGGTTTAGACTGTCTGCGGCACAGGCTATGAAGTCCCTAAAGACATCTCTAGCAAAAACACAATGTTGACAACAGATTTGTGACCTTTAACTATGGCTTTATTTTAATAAATTGCTTGAAAAACGATTTGCAGAATCCTGTATAGAATCTTTTATAGGCTCAAACCCTGGCGCGCCAAAAACGCTAATGTGAACTGAAGTCCTTTACGCAGCTTGCGTACTGATGCTCACATATGTCCTAGGCGTATACAACTTCGTAAGGGGTTTTAGAAGGGCTTATAAACGGGTGAGCTTATATCCGAGAGGATAGAATAGAAAACGGAAGCGTTTTAAAACGAGCTACATAGCGGTGCTAATCAAAATATATATTTTTAATTTACTCGCTTTTTAAGCTTCAGAACGTCGTAAAAAAATCGAATTCATTTCAATACAAGCTAGAGGGAGGGCTTATAACGGGGTGTATCTTTTTTGTGTGAAAGGTAGATGGGCCTATAAGTGGGAGGGGGTTGTGTGTGTGTGTGTGGGGGGGGGGGGGGGGCTTACAATAAGCGGAAGTTTAAGTTATCCGAGTGGCCACAAGGAAAAAGTTCTTTTGGTCATGTATTGACCAAGCTTGTTTGGTCAAGTAGAGGGTCATAAAACGCAAAATAGGGAACTACAATTGGGGACAAATTAGACTCTGCCAGGAGCCCATAACTCGAAGCGAACAACTCCCATACTAAGTCAATAGGGCCATTCATACGAGGAAAAATAAGACGCGTCTTACATAAGACGCGTCTTAAATAAGACGCGAACTTTCCGTATAAACGGCACATTTCGTCTAAAATAAGACGCGGCCTAGCTAAGACGCGTCTTATTAGATAAGACATGCTCGTATAAATGGTACAGTTCGCGTCTTATTTAAAACGCATCTTATGTAAGACGCGCCTTATTTTTCCTGGTATAAATGGCCCTAATGTCACGGCGTTTTAGGGACGGACTATTACAAAAGTTATGGGGGGGGGGGGGGAGGGGAATTTTCGAGCCGCAGGAATTTTTTTCGTTATCAAATTCCTTGCATTAATTTTTTTTAGGCCATAGCATGAATATTTTAATTTTAGGATTAATTGGCGTGCAATAATTTTTTTCATTCAATTTTCCCTTGCGCGAATCTTTTTTGTACTTCGCCCGCGCCCCCCCCCACCCCTCTACGTAAGTTTTCTAATGTTCCGTCCCTTACGGACCAGTGTATTGTCAGACACATTTTAGGGTACTTTTTTCCCGCGAAAATAGAATCTCCACTCCGTCGATAAGCGCATTCGAGGGATAAGATATCAAATAGGAAAACCTAGCCTGCGAACAGCAGACGCATTTCCGGTCGTCGTTTCTCATTTTTAGGTCTTGTTGGTTTTCCTGACTAAATTATGGGACTTACCGTAAATAAAATAATAAAAAAATAAATAAAGAAACAAAAGACGGCTTTTAGCTGGGTCCTGGGACGAGGTAGTCTGCTACACAGCCGTTTTTAGTGTCGTCACGCAACGCGGGGAGCGTTGCGTGACGACACTAAAAGCGGCTGTGTAGCTAGCCTGCGTAGCAGGCGTCGAACGCAGGCTACTGTGTAGCAGACTAGGGACGAGGTTGCTATTCAACTGAAGCGCATATATCGAGTTATATTCGGCATTTTATACCATTAACAGTCTATCGGCGCACAGTGTTGTACGAAAAGAACTTGACCTTTTTCTTTTGGAGAAAAGTGGAAAGTTCAACATTTTCACATAGAGAAGACTGCCAAAATTGAGCGGAAATCTCAAGTAATCGTGGAAGAAGCAAGGTAATAATAATGAGCAGTCAGTTACATGGGAATATTAACACTTAGCCTCCTAAGTATGCTTATTTCGTCGTTTTGATTATACAGTTGAGACCCCTAATTTCTGTAAAATCAGGTTTCATTTTCCTTTATTATTATATGCTCTCCAGCTTCTGGGAAACTCAAACGAGCGACCGGTCTGTCTGGAACCATATGGCCCACATAGTGAAAAATTATTTTATGGTTGGTCCAAGCGCTTTGCTTTAGCCGCTCTATCAGTGCGTTAACTATTTCTTTCACATTCCCGGCTTCGCATGCATTATTCCTATTCAATTCTCAAAACGAGAACTAAACTATAAATCCTTTGTTTTACGCCAAGAAATTGAAATCTTTGTTATCTCTTCGATTGGCGAATGGAAGTGTATATAGAACTGAGTTGTTGGTAATGAATAAAATATAACAATAGCTCTACTGGCTTTTACGGTGTGAAGCTGGAAATAATTTCATACACAAATTAACTAGAAAACAAAGAGCACTGGAGACTGAAAGTTGAAACCATTTTTGTTGTTTTATAAATGGGCATTGTCCCAAACCTCTTGCAGCCAAGGACACGGATTGAAAATGTGGCAATGATTTATTCATGTGCTCACTGAGAAGTCTTATTCGGCTCGTAAACTTTCAGCCAAATATAACTGATATAAGACCGCAATTAACCGGCATGTTACCACATTGTGTGGAAAGGAGTAATTAAGTTTTGACGCTTTTATGACGTCTGACTCCTTCTTTTTCTTTTTTTTATTGTTTTCATCACGGATAATATTTAAGTCAAAGTTAAAACTATCAGTTTCATAATTTCTCTATCTCCCCATATACCCCAGCTTTTGAAGCATTCAACTCACTCAGAAAGAATCGATCACGTCCAAGAATGGAAGAGAAATAGGGATCATTTCGCGGTCGGTATCATTTCGGGGGCGGTACACATATTGTGTAAAACCGAATAAATACAGCCTTCAGCTGACTAAATAGTCCATTTTAGAGACAAAGAAACATGACATGAGTTGACTTTTGATACTTAACTTCCATTTGATTTTACATTTCCAAAGGAAATCTATGTATAATCACTTATAGCGCTGTTAGATGCAACAAAATAACCTATTCTCTATAAAATTTCGCTTAGTGCCGATAAGAGATCATAATATTATTATTAGATCCTGTTGTCGACTAGCCTGCAAACAGCAGACGCATTTCCGGTCGTCACTTTCTATTTTTCGGAGGGAGAGAAGCGACGACCGGAAATGCGTCTGCTGTTCGCAGGCTAGTTGTCGACTGATATGAATATGATGTAAAGTAGGATATTGGACGCTTTAATAGGGCTCGCTATAAATCATTAAGACCCAACCCGAACTGAATCATTATATTGCTTTAAAAGCGTTCTAAGTATAGTTGAACTCGATATTATTGTTAATCATATCAGGGGCGGATCCCGGGGGGGGGGGTACTCCCATACATTACCTATACGGTTATGTGCCGCCCAACGGGGTCGTGATTTTGAAGCTCCTGATTTAGAACGGGGTAACCATTTCAGAGGCGTTTTCTAGAACGGGGTATAAAAAATTGTGGATCACGGCTTTATCTTCTGCTTAAAATTGTTGCTGATTATGAAGAAGCATTTATTTGATGTATAAGTCGAACAAATAAAGAAATGTCTTTTTAAAAAAACACGGCTATTTCAATTTACAAACTTTCTAGAACGGAGTATAAAAAATTGGCCCATTTCTAGAAAGGGGTATCAGTTTTATGGCGAATTCTAGAACGGGGTATCTATTTTAACGGAAATTTTTTTAGAACGGGGTGTCAATTTGGAATCCCGGGCGGCACATACCCACCCAAAAATTACCCAAGTGCCCCCCCCCCCGGGTGGCGGATCCAGAAAATTCAGAGAGGGGAGGCCAGGACACTTACCAGCTCTATTTTGGATACTTTTTATTTTTCTGAGACGGAATTCTTTAAAAATAATACGAACTTTCGTAGGAAAAGGGTCGGCTGCTGCCCCTCGACACACTCCTAAATCCGCCCATGCATATATCAATATTAGCAACAGCCAACAAGATAAAATATATATACTTTTTTCGCAGCTTGTAAGATCTGGGTGTAAGAAACCCAACACTATAAAAAGTCACTGATTTCAAATACTGGCATCGTGTTGTTGTTTTTCAAATTAAAGGCCTGGTAGATGAAAAGTATTGTTCTTTATTCAGTATAAGGTAGATACGTAAATAGAAAGTGACTAAGGTGGGAACGCAAAAATTACATATTTGCCCAAAAGTGACTAAGATGGAATCTATAATTGACCACAGAATTGAC
>OZ037998.1:6768901-6788901 GCA_964035705.1 Porites rus
CAAAAAATTATGATTTTAAATTAAAATGACATGTCTGTGTTATAGATTACACGGATGTATTCAGTTGATCCAACTCTCAAGAACGAAAATTCTGACGTGACATGCACTAGTTGAATTCAAGGTAAATCTCTGTATGAAATGTTGACCAACTGTACCAGAAATTGGACTGCTTGGAGCCTGTCTTGTTCTAATCGCAGCCAGCGCGATTGCAAACTTACGTTTACGATCAAGGGGCCTGTTTATCGCGGCTCTCGGCTTCACCGCTCGCTGCGCCTGTGCATGGCTTACGGGTGGAGGAAGTTGAAAACTGAAAAGAAAAATTTTCTCAAGGAAGTGTGACACTCGGTTGTGTTACTTTAATAGTCGATTTCATGAATGCGCATCTTACACGTACTCGTAGGGCATCGCGCTGGTTATAGATGTCAGATGAATCTATCGAGCCGTTTTTCGGCATTTTTAGACGGTAAATTCGCTTTTGGCGATGAACGGTTTGGAAACACTCTACGGTAAGTCACTTTCCTCCGTTTCTAGATCTGCTTACAATTTATGTTTATCAATGGAAATCTCGCGGGGCTTTTAGATGCATGTGGTTGTTGTGAAATATACTGTAAGTTTCTCACGTATTTTTGAAATATCTGCTATCAACAAGGATTAAAATTTCGCGTTTTCTTTCGTAGAAACTGAAAGCGAGAGTTCAGAATACCCGGCCACTTACAGCGCTATAATAAACATCTTTCAAAGGCCGGTGATGCATTGATTCGTCATATTAGATGAAAACTCTAGTCAAATGTCTGTCTTAAAACCTTCCAGAGAACTAGTAATTTCGAATTGTTTATGTGTCATTCTTCGCTTTTCAAGCCTTTAAGTAAAAACTGATATGTAAGGTACCGCATAATCGGTCGACGATATTAAAGTGATGGAAACATGGCTGGCAACATGAATTTGTCAGTGACCCAGATGGTATTCCTTTCATTCAGGGTTGAAAATACTCAATTGTATGTTCGTAATTGTCTATATTGTTATTTTCTGGATCTCTTTTATCTTTTAATTACGATCTTTTACGTATGCTTTGTGTTGTGCTTATGTATATATTAGAAGTTACGTTTCACTATTTTGCGATCTCGCGCTTCAGTAGCCTGCGTTTCTCTCGCGCCCAAAACTTCCTTTCCCAAAACTCCCTTTCCCTTCCCTTTTAAAACGCCGGCCACGCAGGCTAGCGCTTCAGCAGAACGACAGTGAGTAGTCTGCGTGGCCGGCGCTAGGAAGTACAGTCGACTCCCGATAACTCGAACCCTCGCTAACTCGAACCTCGTGCTAACTTGAACCGAAATCGATTTCCCATGGATTTCCGTCATACATTCACTGTAATTTTACCCTCAGTAACTCGAACCCTCGATGACTCGAACTTCCTTTAATTCGAACCAATTTTCGTTTCCCCTCAGGTCATTTTCCATATTATACTACTACATGAGAAATTTCTGCAATTTGGTTGGCTTAGAGCAGTGGTATTTCAGCTTAATTTGAAACACCTACATGAGAAAATTACAAACCTTTTGTGGGTAGTAGTATAAACAAATAATAGCATGATTTGTACGTGATATTTGGCATGAATACCACTCTTGATATTTCAAAATTGTCTCAAATTTCATTCGCCTAACGGCTCGTGAAATTACGTACAACAATTTTAAAATATCACTCGTGGTATTTATGCCAAATATCACTACAAATCATGCTATTACCTATACTAATTTTACCCTCGATAACTCGAACCATGTTTTGAGCCCTTTCCCTTAAGTCGTGAAAAAAGCCGTCTATATACCGCGGACTTGCGAAACATTGAATTTTGGATTTCCTATTGACGTGTTGTAGGAGTATAGTTTACTAGTCATCGGGAGTCGACTGTAGTGGGCGAAAGAGAGAACAGGCGCGTGCGAGGGAGACACGCGAGGGGTGAGGGAGCCTTGTGTCTCTTTCTCGTGCGTTTTTTCTTGTTCCCACTACTTCTAAGCGCCTGCTACGCAGGCTAGACAGTGAGTCGCCAGTCGGCCTTTGAGTGATACTGCTGGGGGGGGGGGGGGGGTAGTTAGCTTTCAAGTGGGGTGGGCAGATTAAAGTTTTGTGTTTCCATCGAAATATCGCGCACAAAAAAAGCTTATGTAATCTACTTTTGAGCTTCGTCACTTCTCTGTAAGGATTAATTTGCTGCCATGTTTTTATAACTACCCACAAATAAATTTGAGTATGAAGCTACTGTACTCACCGCAAAGATCAAAATAATTCGTTTAACAGAGGAAATTTCAAGTTACAGTGAAACCTGTATTAAGCGGATGCCCTCTATTAAGCGGACGCGGACACCTAAAAGGTACCTGAAATGGTCATTTCTATTGTTGCCAACCTGTATTTAACGAACACTTGTAATTTTAAAATTCCTCCACCCAACATGCCAGACACCGGAAATGCGAAAGATTGCCACCCCTAAATTTTAATATTTTTACATTAAAAACGTGACTTGACGAACTTATTTGATTAATTTCACTGTACAGTGTTGTTTTTTATTTCGTTTTGTTTCTATAGAGCTTGTTTCACTCATCTGAGTTCTTCAAATTTGAGTTGCAATCTATGTTTATGGTACTATCATCTGTAATAAAGAAATTAATGCAAACATATTTCGTCATCGTCTCTAGGACTATTCTGAACGTTTCCACTGTTCATTTGAATGGTATTTGACTCCTCATATGACGTTATCTATCGAAACCTGTATTATGCGGGCACACTGTATTAACCGGACACTACAGCATTCCCCGAGGGTGTCCGCTTAATACAGGTTTCACTGTTAGCAGAGCAAACTGGCCGATAAAGCACATAGTTTGCTGAGCATAATAAGGGGAACCATAAGGCCCAAACTTCCTGTATAAATGGCAAATGAACTCGAAGATATCTCGAACTAATTCCGAAGCAACATTCGGAAGCAACTTCGGGACCTCCGGGTGTAACTTTGAAACATTCCTGAACTGCGCGAATCATTTACTTCGCACTCCGCCGAAGTAATGAATAAATGTAAGGTCATCTCTCATTGCTCTCTTACGTGCATTAAGGTTGTCACTAGACCCCTTCGACCGTAGCCCCTTCGGACACCTCGTGTAATTTAGACAACGTAGATTTCCTCTTAACTAATTAGGGTTAAGCATGGCCTCCCACGCAAACATTCTTCGTGGGGCAGGAACGCGTGACGAACCCCTAAGAACGTCTGCGTGTGAGGCTAGGTTAAGCACGGCACAGAGTAGGGTCTAGTCTGCTACACAGCCGTTTTTAGTGTGGTCACACAAGACGGCTGTGTAGCAGACTAAGTAGGGTCAAGCACTTCCTTTACTGATTAGGGTTAAACACTTCCTTTACTGATTAGGGTTAAACACTGCCTTTACTGATTAGGGTTAAGCACTGTTTCGAAGCTGGTTAGGTTCCTTTTTGGGGTTGGGGTTGATGCTATATGCAGTTAAATTATTTCCCCTCCATCCACGAAGTCCCCAGTGGTCTAGTAGTTAGTGTGGTATACTAAGTCTTCTGTGTTGTGGGTTCAAATCCTACTGCTCTTTATATCAATTTGTTTTCTTTTAAATTGAAGAGACTTGCACTTTCATGAACATTTCCAGCTTGAAATGTGTGATATAAAAAAACGGTTCTACCTTGTGTAAATTTCATAAAGGGAGAAAGGGGCTTCGGCTGATGGGATCTATAAATGCTGACCGTGCAGTAACGCGTAACCTTCGGAGCCGAAGGGACTGGGTTCGATACCTGCTATCGCCCACTTTTTTACTTTGTTTCATAAAGCGTTATCTCAAGGGGAATTTGATACTGATTTGAAGTTTAAATAAGATATTATGCTCCGTTATTTTAAAAACGTAAGGTGTTTGCGTTCGTGAGGAATGGTCTTTAAAAAATCACATCACAGGAAAAGTGTTCTGTATTGACTTAGTATGATAATTCTCGAATTGTTTTAGCCAAATTGATTTCTTTGCTATTTTTATCCATTCGTAATAGCTTTATGTGTTGATTGAGTTTGTAATGAGCATTTTTTAATTGTTGGTATTATTAAACATTGAAAATCACAATGTGGGAAAATGCAAACATGAATCTGTGACAAATCTGACACATATGTCAAAAATTGGACGAAATTTGCATAATTTCCAGACAACTGGCATTTTTAAAATTTCATCTTTTGGTAATTTTGTTATGGTAGTTTTGTGCTAAAAAGCACTTATAGCATGTAACAAACAGTGACAAAAAGTGTACATGCCGATTAGAAGTCGGTACACAACGTGACTTCCTTGAAGAACGATTTTGTTTTGCAAGCACATGCATGGTTTTTTACAGATTATTCCAGCATTGCCAGTAAGCTCATGTCCTCTCAGAGGACTATTTTTAATGTTTGTGTTTGTAATGCATTGGGTAGATTGTGGGCACAGGCCGGCCATCCTGGCCGAATAAGCGAGACGTCTTTATCCTGTTTACCTTTTGTAGCTCAAAGCGTTTATTTTTTCTCAAACGTTTGTTTGCATAATCTCTCGGCTCGGTGAGAGAGATACCCCACGAGCGTGGTCTCCTGTTTGTCTTTTGGAGTGAGCGGATAAAAGGAGGCTTTACCTGAATCTTTTTATACGCTAATTGTGCAAAAATCCACGCTTCTTGTCGGAGCAGTTGTTTTGTAGTCTGGTTGGCATAAAATAGTTGAAGGTTTGTTTTAAAGTGGAAAGTGCACTTAGCTTATACCCGGCTAGATTACAAGCACTTCACTCAAATATTTAGAAACAAATAACCCAAAAAGAGCATAACAGGATTTAAAACACCAATTGGCCGGAGGCAACCAGTTGACTATTTACAAGCTTTGAACTCCGGACAACGGAGAACAAATCCAGCAAGGGGCCAGAGAGGAACTCGAATCTGGCACCCCCGGATTGCGAGTCCGACGCGCGCGCTGCCCACTCGGCCACGCTGCTTCTTCATGAAATGTCGAATCTTATTCTGTTGCGTGAGGCAACCTTTGCACGCTCATATTTTTAAAGGACTTCTACTTCATAGAAGAGATTGACTTGAAGATTTAATGATCACCTTCTCTAAAAGAAAAAAAAGCTGGCGGTTTTCAACGTTTTTCATCAAAATTTTTAAGCCTGCGTTGATAATTTATAACGCAACGCTTATCATGGCCTACAAGCCGTCTCGTTTAGTTATTGGCAGCTATCCCACTCGTAAGTCTGCTTGGAAACTAATTTTGCTTTGTTTTTCTCATGAAATGCTATTTAAAGTAGAATGGTAGTGTATCTTTGGGTACTTGAGGCGTTTGTTACTTTTTGGCGTGAAGCAAAGGTAGCTGGTGTCGTTTGCACACAGATTATATTTTGCCTGCCTTAATCAATCTATTTTTGTTTTCCTTTCAGTGATCATAGATGCCAACCGAGATCTCATTGAAAAGAAATGGGTATGAAACGAAAAATTCTGTTATCGACCGTCCTTTTGGCGGTTGTGATACTCTTCACAGAAGTGTTTGTTTTGAACGATTACCTTCCTTCAATTAAAAAGCATCATAAGAGACCGGCTCGACTGTCTAAGACTGAGGAACTAATTCATTTTAAGCCTGACTCGCGCACTCGGATAAGAAACAAGCCGGTTTCAAGAAAGAAAAATGCAACAGTGCTGAATGGACCGAACAGGTTGAAAACCGAAAGTGTTACTCAGAACCAGAATGAGGTTAACCTCATACCGAATCGGCTTTCTGATGAAGTGAACGGGATCGACAATAGAATAATACGCAAGAAACTTCAGGTTATACCAGGAGGTAAAAGCTCGAGCGTTACTCAGGTTAAGTTAAAGAACCAAAAGAGTAAACGAGCGAAATCAACGGCGAAACGTGTAAAGACAGGTAAGCGTGTATTAATTTACACGCCGTTGTTTAAAGATAAGCCGTGGCAGGGCATCAATGATACATACGGATTCACTCATTATAGAGGGGCGCCCTGTCCAGTAACTAACTGCTTGCTTACATATCGACACCGTTTGTTTCCCCGTAGCGATGTTGTTATTTTTCACGGCCAGGACATGCCAGATACGTTCGAGTTGGAAGAACTAAACAGCCGCCGCCCTAAAGGACAAATTTGGATCTATTTTGTCCTGGAAAGTCCCTCCAATGCAAAGAATACTTACTTTTTTCGAGACATGTTTAACTGGACAATGACCTACGAGAGGAATGCAGATGTCTTCCTACCCTACGGTTCGTATGTTACCCTCAAACCAGGTGAAAAATCTTCT
Organism: Porites rus; assembly: GCA_964035705.1. Lineage (NCBI taxonomy): Eukaryota > Metazoa > Cnidaria > Anthozoa > Scleractinia > Poritidae > Porites > Porites rus. Next base: position 6,775,202 of record OZ037998.1, read on the forward strand.
TACGAGCAAATTAACCCAAATAAGAAGGACCGTCTTGTGGTTTGGACAGTAAGTAACTGTGGTGGATTGCGCGACTGGTTTGTCCGAGAACTGAAGAATCACATTCGTGTTGATATTTTTGGTTCTTGCGCTGATAGCGTGTATCAGCCGCAATTGCAAGACGAGGAATGTGAAAAAGACTCTCCGGAATGTGAAAATCTCCTTAAGCGCTACAAGTTTCAGTTGGCATTTGAGAATGGTAATTGCGTCGATTATGTTACTGAAAAATACTGGGGGGGACCCTTAGAACTGGGGATTGTCCCTGTGGTTTTAGGAGGCGCAAATTACTCGGAGATGGCCATTCCAGGATCATATATCAACGTTTTCGACTTCGATTCCATAAAGACGTTAGCCGACTATCTTCTTTATCTTGATAAAAACGACACTGCTTATATGGAGTATTTTGTTTGGCGGAAGCTGTACAAGGTCGACGGATACCTAACCGGAGCTACTTTTAACAAACACTATCCTTGGACGTGCGATATATGCGCAAAAGCTCAGAATCCAAAGCGTAAGAGTTACAAGAGGATAAGTGATTTCAGAGATTCTTCAACGCACTGTGGATTACACGAAGACAAATTATATGAGTTGATGAGTCCTGACGGTGACAATGACTTCAGATCCATCGAAAACCGGGAAGATAGTCAAGAAGATGATGAAGAAGAAAATGAAGACGATGAGGAAGACAGCGCTTCGGATAAGGAGGAGAATGTAGAAGAAAATACAGATAAGATGAAAGAAAATAAAGAAGGGAACGACGAAAGTAACACAGTTATTAAAAGAAGAAAAAAGTGAAATTGAAGGTAATGGATTTGAGAAAAAGGCTAAAAGAGCGCATAAAACGAAAACAGAGAGAAAGAAAGATGCAGTTATCAAATAGTTTAATTTACTTCATTTATTTTTCAGTTTTCTGAAATACTGAATTTTTAATGATGATATCCCTTTCCCACCTTACGCCTGCTAGAAGGTCCTCTTCCACGTTTTCGCTCCCTTCGGAGAAGTTATAGGAAACTACATGAGGATTATAATACGGACTAAAGGTGGTCGGCTTCATCTTGTAATGATCGCCATCTCATTCGCGGTGGCTAGTGCTATACATGCATTTTAAACTGTATTATTTTATTTTTTATTTTTCTGTACGTCTTTGTTCGTGTTTATTATTTCTTTTAGTGTTAACTTGAGAGAGCAAAGAGGGGGAGCGTTTAGAAAAGTCTGTTTAGGAAGGGTTCATTTCATCATATTCTAGAATACTGACACACCGCAGAAAGATTGTTTAAAATCCCCTGCGTAAAGATTTTTGAACAACTAGAATTCTTCACACATTTTTATTTCTTAGCCAGAGGTGGACATATTACGTCCCATTAAATTCCCATAAAATCCCATTTATCTTTACGGAAAACGTAGCCTGTTCCAGACTCCAAGATAGTAGGGAAAGCGGATCGAGAAAAATTGCGCGAAAACCGCTTGGGGACTGGAGAGAGACGGTATAGTCCCCCTTCTCTCTTTCCCGCCGTTTCGCCATTTCACTGCTCACTCTCTTTTTTTGCTCGTGTGTAGTGACCGAGAACTTGACACAGGCTACGAAAAACAGAGTTATTTGAATTACTGAAAGCACCCCTGTACCAATAGAGCTTCGTACCAGAACGAACGCAAAGAACGAAAGCAATTAAAGGTTTCGAGGAGCCTGGTGACAGCAAAGCCCTCCTGACTAACTCTTCCTCTGCCATGCCCGCCTGTAGATGTCACGCTGGTTCCAAGGGTCATTTTTTGTCACACTGTCCTCACGTAGTGAGCGAAAAGAAGGACCTGGAAATGAGCATTTTTTTTGTACAAAGCTATTCTCGTCCCCAGAGCCTCCTGGGGGCCTGAGTATTAGGTCCAGGAGACTCAGGGAACGAGAATGGTACAAAGTGCGCTCCTTTCCCACCTCCCACGGAAGAGAGATGGGGTAGGAATCGAACCTGATGAAGTCCCTGGGCAGTTGTTTTTGTTTTTATCCAAGTGAAGCCTCGTCTGAATTGTCATTCGAACGAGGTGTAGAAATTAAAAATTTTTTTTTTTTAAATAGACAATTATACAAGCTTAATCACAGGTAGCCCAAGCTCACTATGAGAGCCGTGAACAACATTATCCTACTTAGCTAATTAATTATTCATACAGCAAGAAAATTATAAGACGTTGTATGGAGAAATATTCTTTGCTCACTAAATTAGCAAAATGTACATTGAATATCGCTTTGAAGCTTACCTTTAGCGTCTTCTTGTTTTTCTTTGTATTCTGACTGCATTTCAGACCTTCTAGGCACTGTTTAAGGCCTTTTTTTGCAGCGACCGTTTTTCACCCAGATGACAGTAGAGAGAAGAGAAGAGAAGGTTGGCAAACCTCTCTTGACCGGCTCCGCTCTCGGCGGCGATAAATTCCGTGACATTTGCGACATGGAGACAATTCCGCCAGAAACAGATGTCCTGATAAATAACGCACATTTTCCATCATTCAGATCGCCAAAATTCCCATTTCGAAGGTCCTAAATCGCCAACGAAGTGGGCAATACACGGCTGAGGTGAGGCGAGTCGAGAGCAGACCCGCAACGGACTCCAACCGTCACGTCGACAATTCAAACCGACGCGGGCTGGCAGGGTCAAATTGTTCAACCGTCAAAGGACAATTGGAGCATTTAGCCTACTGGGCACAGTAACTGATTTTTCACTTCTCACATTGCACTCCGGGGTCGCGGAAGTCAAGCATCGCGTGTGATAGTGACATGTAATATCAAAACATGTCGCGTTGTTAATGTTTTGATCTCTACTCTTCTTTTTAAAAAGCGTGTGACAATGGTTTTTTATGTATGATTTAGAAAAAAATAATACCCTGGATTCGCCTTGATTTATCTTCAATTCTTAAAGTTGACTGCATAATATTTTTCATAATATATATATTTTTTATTGTTAGGGTCTGTCGTAATTTTGAAATTCACGAGGGCAGCTTCACTTCTACACTTCAGCTTCACTTCACTTCTTTTCCTGTTCCGGCTTGTCCACTAACTAATAAATTATGACCCAATGAGGCGCAGTTCAACACAGCCCTTTGTTCATTTGTTAGACTGAAATGAAAGTTGTTTTGCAAAATGAAATACTTTGTAAGTGCATGTTCAACGAGAAACAATGCAATCTTTTGATTACAAAAATTCATCCTACCTTTCTGCCATGATTAATAGTAGCGTCAAGAAATCCAATCAATACAAAAATAGCTACTACAATTGGAATTCATATTTCAGAAATAGTTTGCTTGGGCTGTAAGCAGCTGATGTATAATTTGATCTTGAAATTGGTGTAGCTAATGTGGCAGAATTACCAAGAGAAAATTCAAAGAAATATTTATTTACATATTTCCTTTCCGTAAAAACACTCACAATAGATAAGAGCACCTGCCGGAAGATCCTGCCCCCAAACTTGCTACTTACTGCCACTTGTTGAAAAAGGGAGGAAAAATAGCTAACAACTGTTTACAGCCGTAGTAATTCTTATTGCAAAATTTTTTTTCTAAATCATAAATAAAAAACCATTGTCAAACGCTTTTTAAAAAGAAGAGTAGAGATCAAAACATTAACAACGCGACATGTTTTGATATTACATGTCACTATCACACGCGATGCTTGACTTCCGCGACCCCGGAGTGCAATGTGAGAAGTGAAAAATCAGTTACTGTGCCCAGTAGGCTAAATGCTCCAATTGTCCTTTGACGGTTGAACAATTTGACCCTGCCAGCCCGCGTCGGTTTGAATTGTCGACGTGACGGTTGGAGTCCGTTGCGGGTCTGCTCTCGACTCGCCTCACCTCAGCCGTGTATTGCCCACTTCGTTGGCGATTTAGGACCTTCGAAATGGGAATTTTGGCGATCTGAATGATGGAAAATGTGCGTTATTTATCAGGACATCTGTTTCTGGCGGAATTGTCTCCATGTCGCAAATGTCACGGAATTTATCGCCGCCGAGAGCGGAGCCGGTCAAGAGAGGTTTGCCAACCTTCTCTTCTCTTCTCTCTACTGTCATCTGGGTGAAAAACTGTCGCTGCAAAAAAGGCCTTAAACAGTGCCTAGAAGGTCTGAAATGCAGTCAGAATACAAAGAAAGACAAGAAGACGCTAAAGGTAAGCTTCAAAGCGATATTCAATGTACATTTTGCTAATTTAGTGAGCAAAGAATATTTCTCCATACAACGTCTTATAATTTTCTTGCTGTATGAATAATTAATTAGCTAAGTAGGATAATGTTGTTCACGGCTCTCATAGTGAGCTTGGGCTACCTGTGGCTTAATATATTATAAAAAACTGAAACTTTCGAGAGAAATTAATGAAAAAAGAATTTGTTATAACTTCATATATTTCTGTAAAAAGTTGTGAATTTTTTATCCCGCATTTTTTTAAATTTGTAAGCGAAAGAAAATTGTACAAAATTTAAGAAACTAGAGGTAGTGTATTATTAATTAAACGTTTTACTTCTTTCTTATTGTCTTAGTTTCTTCTTGTACTATCATGCGTGGCAGGCGCCAGTTGTTTTTCAGACGATTTTGTTAGTTTTTGAATAGAGCGAGGGGAACACACGAAGGGGACAGAAAAGGAAAGATGCGCGCGCGTCCTTAAAGTTTCTTCCTTGCCGTTGCATGCTACGCAGGCTCGACCTCGGTGAAATCGGATGTGACGTCACCCGTCAATTCTCTATCGTGCTGTCTAATTGGGTTCACCAGAACGGGTGGGGAGCTTTCTACGGCCTTTTTTAATTAAAAAAACGCTCACTAAAAGATGGCAAAACCCGTTGATAAACGACTGGTAACCAGGATACCGGGCCTGTTTATCCTTCGATTAACTATTACGGCTAGAATGTAACTGAGCGTGACTTAGGTTTGGTTAGGGCTCGGTGAAAAGGAATACGGACGTTTGGTTTAATTAGATCTGAGCACAACAACTACCGCCATTTTTTATTCCGTTGTGGGAACCTCGTTGCAAATTACTTATACGAAGACTAACGGTGGTCTTGCAACGTGCCTCATAAAGTTTAAGAAGCCGAGTTTAGAGAGACTTGTTGCGAGGACCAATGTTGCCTTGATCTTGAGTTACATGATGGAACAAAATATGTAACCTTACACATGAAACGCGCCCCGCGACATTCATGGGATACGCCTCTTTAACATGACTACTCGTGTCTTTTTTAATCATTAATAACGAGGAAAGTTCCCAGAAGTTCCCTTGGTAGTTGATTAGTCGTGAAATAAGTTGTAAAAAGTGAATATGGTATATTTAATTCTTGGTTGGCAACCATGTTACAAGGCGGCCATGTTGGGGGTCAGTACAATAGAATTTACGTCAAATAGAGTTTAGTTCCCAGAGGAGAGAAATGCATTTGGTCTTGACCATCAACATGGCCGCCGTGACGTCACGTGCAAACCAGCAATTCGGTGAAGAAACAAAAAACTGCTCGCAATGACATTTACGTCTTTCCCCGGAGTGAATTGAAAAAGAAACCTTAGGGGAATAATAGTTTCTTGATGTTGCGGGCGTGTGCAATCACCAAATGACGTAATACCAAAGATTCAAAAAGACACTGGGCCGATGCCCACACCACAAAACAAAGGCGAACCAACCATGGTTTCCGCCACACCAAGAAACATCCCATTATCTGGCACTCATTACTTCAGGATCAGTAGAATTTTTTTTAAAAAAAAATTAATTATTCATCCACACCACCTGTTAAAATGGCTGGTGGCATTTAAATAAAAGGGGATGCATTCACACATCCACACAAACAAGTAATAATAGAAAACATGGATTCGTCCGTTCATGGTTCCGTAAGCGATTACCATTACTTGAGAAAATTTTTCGACAAGATGAACCAAATGAGAAAAGGTGAAGTTCTTTGTGACGTTGTGCTTATGACGGAAAATGGGAGATCAAAACTGTATGCGCATAGAAGTGTTTTGGCAGCAAGTAGTTCATATTTTTACAACCTTTACACTGGTACTTATCTTTCAAGGTATAGTAGAGAAACTGTTATCGGGGGAATTACAGATGATACACTCAACATCATTCTGGATTATATATATTCATCTAAAATATTGCTGGACCAAGGGAACGTGGAAGCAATTTTGTACGCTGCTTTCCAGCTCGGATTAGAATCTCTCGGACAGCTGTGTGAAAAGTTTCTTCTTCGCAAGCTATGTGTTGAGAACTGTATTAAAATGACGACTTTAGCCAGATTATACTCACTTGAAACGCTCCAGAGTGAAGGACAACGCTTGATAATCAATAATTTATTGAAAATTAAAAACTCTGGAGAATTTTTTCAGCTATCAAGCAAAGAACTGGTTCAAATAGTATCTGACGATGATTTAAATGTGAGAAATGAAGAACAAGTTTATAATGCGATTCGAGCGTGGGTAAGTTATGATGTGTCATCGAGGCAGCCTGAATTTGAAAACCTTTTGAGTCATGTGCGACTGCCATACATCAATCGTAAATTTTTACTTGGCACAATCGACAAGGATTCTCTAGTGACCTCATCTTCGGCAAGTAGAGAATTGGTGGCCGAAGCATTGTCTTTCAAGATGGCGAGTCACAGAGATAAAAAGCTTTTCCACAACGAAAGAACTAAACGAAGGTAGTAATTTTATTCCGCTGTTATTTTTAAAATTTTGCGTTCTCAATACTGGCTCGTCCTCAGTCCCTCACAGTCGCTTATCTGAGGTATTTCAGAGGGGAAAGAAGGGACGGGAAGCCGGAGAAAATCTGTCCATCATGCCCCCTCTCGTCTCCAACTCCCCATATTGAAGTACACCAACCACGCTTTGCCTTGAAAACCGAAACACAGGGTACTAGAGTTTTCTTTTCTCGCGTGTAGCGGGATGCTTTGGGGTAGGAATCAGACGCGCATGAAAAATTAAAGTCTCGGATAACCATGGTAATTAACTAAAAAAAAAACCTTGTAGAGGAGGCAGCTCTCAATCCCGGGGGGGGGGGGGCGGGTACTGCCATATTTGGGCTATATAGGTATGTGCCGCTGTGAAGGGTATGGTTTTCAAGCAGTTTACTCTAGAATAGGGTATATAAATCAGAGCGTTTGGCTCTAGAATAGGGTATCATTTTTCAGGAAACTGATCAGTTGGTTGCAGATTTTATCTAGACTAGGTAAACAGCTACTCAAGGATAGGGGGGATTTGGGGAGTTTACTCTAGTATAGGGTAGCAAAATTCAGCTGAACTAGCTCTGGTATAGGTCAAGGGTTCCAGGGTCCCAGCGGCACATGCCCACCCAGAAATTCCTGAAGTACCCCCCCGGGCTCTCAATACAGCCCCAACGTAATGTGGAAGCCAAGACGTGTCTTAAAAGGAGCAAAACGGGCGCGAGGAAGGACAAAGTACGAGAAAGTAGAGGGTTGTGAACAGTCCAGTGATTTTATACCTGACAATTTTTACTCTATAATCCGTTTGTGTATGTATTGGCAATCTTGTCCCCAGATAGTACTGATTGATGAGACATTCTGTGGATGCGGAGGGGACTGGGTTGGCTGTGTGTCGAAATTCATAATGGGGCTGTCTTGCGGAACAAACTTGGACCTAACCTACTGCGTAACGTCGTATATTGTAATTACCAGTAATCCCTTAACCGTCCCACATAGCATTTCGACTTACATGTAAACTGGCCCATGCTTAGTCTCACAACCTCAAAGTGGCCAAAGATTAAATCATTTTTAAGCAGGTTTTGCTCAATTTATATTTAAAAACGGCTGCAAAGAATTCATTCGCGCTGATCACCTGTAAAACCAATTAACCATCCTCTGTTTGTGCAACCTCGTTGTCAGAGTATCGCCCACTCGTCCCTCCCTCGTTTCAGGGAACGGAAGGACAAGAGAGGCCCGGAGCGAGGTTGCTGTTTGTCTTGTTGGCTCTGCTTTTTACAGGGCTGCTTCCGGTACTGCAGGTTTATTTGTTTGTAAGACCAAAAACGTCCAGATTGTGGAACAGCCACTGACATGACGATCCGGTCGTGGAATGCAAATCAATAGAGATGGAGAAAGATGCCGCTTCCGGTTACCTCGTGTATTCAGGGATACCGTGTTTATTCGATTAACCGCCCTAGGCGCTTATTAAATTTTTGGACCTTGAGAGTGGGCGCTTATTCGAGGCTGGGCGCTTATTAAATTGTCACCATTTTCAGCAAGTGAAGTGTGTTTATTTTGCAACAAAACAATAAATGCTAATGACAAAACGCGAAGAAGTAACAAGGCAAGGTTTCTGTAAAATACTCCGAAGAAAACTCCGTCCTCGGGGAAGTCTCTTATTAGAATTTATTCACTCAAGTGGGTGGGGTGGGGGTGAGCGCTTATTTGAGTTTGATTGGGATAAGGGAGTGGGCGCTTATTCGAGGCTGGGTGGTTATTAACTTTTTCTGCCTATAGGAAGGGGCGCTTTTTTGAGGTGGGCGCTAATTCGAGGTTGGGCGCTTATTCGAATAAATACGGTGTTCGTGATTTTACGCAATATGATAAATATTGCTGTTTTTTTCTTTATTGGTCTTCATGGAATCATCAGGTGGAAATCTCACTTGATTGACGTCATCGTCTTAGTTGGAGGCGTCGTAGAAGACGGCGTTCAGCCTTGCTGCCACTGCTTCAATCCGCTGACCAATAAATGGCACTACATGTCTCCAGTGATTGACAGCCGGTTGAACTTTGGCCTTGCCCGGTTACAAGGATGTTTGTTTGCGGTGGGTGGCTCTACGATTGGAGAGAAAATGACGATGCTTTCAAGCGTTGAAAGATTCGATCCCAAGTTTAACTCTTGGGAGAAACACGCTCCATTGAGCCACGGTAAGAAGGGAGCGAAGGGAATTGTGGGGACATGCAATGTGATTTTCCACACAAGCTACAGGTTAACATTTATAGAAATGGAAAGCAGAAGCGGAGACAGAAAGATTAGAGACAGAAGCGCAAAAAACAAACAAACAAATAAACAAAAACAAAAACAAAAGCGGAAGTTCGATGGAAGCAGGGACAGAAATAATGGAAGACTTCAAGGTAAATGGTTTAAAGCCAGAATGTAGCGGATAATGAAACGGTCATTGTGAGTCAACGAAAAAACTTTTTTCCAGAATCCTCTAGAAATTGAATTGAAAACATACTACATCAGTAGAAACCTCAAAACTAATGTTGAGCAAACAACTGAAGACTTCCGCTTTTGTTCCTTCGTTATGGTTAACAGGAGGACATAAAGTTGTTTCTATTCGGTTTCCTGTGTTTGTTGCTTCGTTTGTTTGTGTAAACCTACGATCGAAGCCCCCACCCCATAACAACGTTGATCCACAGCAAGGGGACATGTTACAAAAGGTTGAGTAATACTAGAGTGTCCCAATTTATGGTTCTGACTTAGTTTAGGCTTACTAAAATACCGTAGAAGATAGATGATACTGGCTTTAGCGTGTGTGAAAAAGAAAATTGCTAGAAATTTTTTTGTTTATCAAAAGCATTGCAGACATTGTAAATCAAAACCTTGGCAGTCACGAAATTAGTTATAAAGCTCTCTGGTAGATTAAGTCGCACTTCAATGTATCGGCAGGTCGCTTCAGCCACGAGACCCTGGAACTTCAAGGGAAAATATACGTTGTTGGAGGAGTTTTAGAAAGAAATGGTCAAGAGCAAACGATGGAATGCTATGATCACGTGACAGACAAGTGGACTTCACTTTCTGCACCCCGTCAGAATCGTCATTCTCACTGTGCGATGTCACTAAATGGCTACCTTTATGTGATTGGAGGTACGTTTATGATATTTCTGTTTAAAACCTATTAGGTTTATTGCGGGTAACCAGAGGAGCCCGCAATCCTGATCTCTAAGTTGCTACTACGCATGCGCGGTAAGTATGTAAGCAGCATTTGTTTGGATTTTCTATAAAAATAAATGAAATGCGCAGAACCCATCTGATTACGCGCTATTGCACCTTCTATCACAAGAAACCCACGCAAATCACAGCGTTTGACCTTCTTTTGATCTCGCACGCATTCCCTAACCTTTGGTTATTACTAGTTTCCTAGATCAGTTACCGCGCAACGACATTGTATCGCCCCAAGTAAAGGAATCAAAGACAGTCTGGAATTCTGAATTCACGCTGTGGAATTCGGATTCCAGGCACTGGACTTCCGGATTACGGAATCCAGATTCCCTTACATGGAGCGAATGGTAGCCAATCGCTATCACAGACCCTAAGACCCATATTTTCGTGTTAACGGATTTACTTAAGACTTATACCTACTACTTCTGACAGTCTTTTTACCACTGTACAATCTCTGTAGGAATCTCCAAAAACAACAACGTTCTTAAGACAGTGGAAAGGTATGATCCTCAACACGACAAATGGCACAACGTGGCGAACCTCAACATCCCGCGGAGTGGAGCATGCGCAGTAGTACTGATGGGTCAAATCTTCGTAATGGGTGGTGGTTCAGACGTTCGTAAAATTCTGAATTCCTGTGAGATTTACGACCCTGGAGTAGATAGATGGTTTATCGGGAAAGGTGAGTCCTTCCTTTTTTCAAGGGCTAACAACACGCATCAATAAACATGATGAACTGTAACTATATATAGTATATCTTTTATTTTTTTGTTATTTTGTCTTTTTAAGTAGCCACACCATACCATGTCTTATTATGTAATTTCCGGTCATTATTTTACTTCATATATATTTCTGTAAATTCGTGATATCTCAATAAACCTGATGAAGACTAGTATTGGCCAGTCGAAATATCGCAACTTAACTCTATTTCACGTTGTTTGATCAGTCCCTGCAAAAGTCGTCTTGACTGTAACGTTTTCAACGCACATCAGTTTGATCCGCGTCGCTGAAACACCCGGAGGGTACTCCCTATAATGGCCTACACGGGGATGCTCAGCCCGAAAGGGGTACCTTTCTCAAGCTTCAGATGAAAGGGTCGGGATTTCGTTAGTTGAAGTATTGGAAAGGGTAGGGAAATCCGTCATTTCGGTCCTTAAAAGGACCAAAAAGGGCTAACAGACGTATTTGAGGGACGTGAAAGAGACAAGAAAACTTCGTGGTTTAGTGATTTATTCACGTTAAAAAGACGTTGAATTTAAGGCAGTTAAAAGACATGCAAAGTTCTAAACTAGGTAAGTGAAACGGGTGCCATTTTTAAGTCGCAGGCTTAAGAAAGGAGTACCTTTTCTTTCAAAAATGGTATACAAAAGTGTGAGGGTTGGACCTAGGGGCGGAGCCTCCCCGTATAAAACGTTGTCGAGTACCGCACGTAGCGCACGTCCTCGTTGTCATTTTTAGCCTCAAGCTTATTATTCTTTTGTTTTTCAGATATGAAAACTAAACGTGATCGCGCTGGGGCCACGGTCTTTGGTGGAAGAATCTACGTGTTTGGTGGTTCCTATGGTAACGTGGCTGTGACGTCAGTGGAGTGTTATGATCCCCGTGAAGATGGTTGGTCCGTTATAACTGAGCTGCCCTACCCGCGATATGGATTTCGGTGCGCAACAACTGCTGTCACAAACGACATGATAGCAGACGTGCCTCCTGCGAAACCAAAAGCACGAAACCAAGAAAAATTGATTTAGAAAGTTACGACATTGCATTGCACACGAATGAGTTAAAAAATTCTGGTTTAATTAGCCTTTTGGTATCGTTCCCGCTGGACTTAGACTGATAACAGGCCATCCAAAGATCGTCAAGGACGATTTATTCGAACCGAGATAACCGATTCACGACTCTTTTAATGACTCAAATACTTACACCATTCAATCACGTTAAGAGTCTGTACGGACAGTAGAGAGATTTAGAATCACGGTTAATGCAGACGGCAAACGGCAGATTCGTGTTGCGATTTCTCGCACTAGGAAATGAGCGTATAAAAACTGTTCACAAGAATTTCTACGGATGAATCTGACATGAAAAAGCTTATTTTTTAGTAGATACAGTTAACTCTTGCCTTGCGAACACCTCAATAATACGGAGAGCAGCTAAATACCAGGCAAAAAATAAATTAAAGATGTTTGATTGAAAAACAACTCCCGCTATTACGGACTCTTGCTATTGTGGACACTGACTCAAGGTCCCTACAGTACGGTGTCTGCTACAAAGGGAATTGACTGTAATTACAATGAATAGACAGGTAAAGGGATACATAACTTGACCAAAAAGGGCAAATTGGTGTTTTTCGTTTGCCGTGAACGTGATTCTAAGGGCTATTTTAAATCTCACTTATAACATCACGACTTAACCGACAGACAGCCCCAATATGCACATACAAATTCTCCAAACTGACCTCCATACATTTCTTTAAATAATGAGTTGAGAGAATTTTATAAAAGATCAATGCATTTTCACGTTGGTGATCACTTTATCAATTCTCATAACCGTATAACTTGACAGTGTATGGATATCGTTAGGAGAAAATTGGTCTTGGTCACCATTGGGACTTAAAGGGCTAATGAGGTCACGACGTAGTTGACCTATTAAACAAATAAAAACATTATTTGAGGAAAGAAAATCGGAAAAGGAGAACAGAGTGAACCATGGAAGACCTGCAAAAACCTTCAGAGAGCGCACTGCAAAAACCAAACCTCTAACCACAAAGAGAAGCAGAGCAGCATACTGTATTTACTCAAACTTTTGTTTACTTGTGAATTAATTACAATTTGGGGTGCATATTTTTTTCATAGAGACACTGCCCACCTAGACTAGCCTTTGCTGTTGGTGGGTAGTGAGAAAATAAAAATGTAAATTTGGATTAACCAATAAAAATGAATGAATGAATGAATGAATGAATTTTGCAAGCTATTCTGATGTCTCAAGTGTATAGCCACAGGTCCTAATTTGATCTTATTTTTGCTGTCAGATGATCTTAGAATACCAAAGCGTCCCACTTTGTGGTTAAATAACCCTCAAGTCTGAATTGCCTTGTCATAGTAGATTTATCTCTCCACTGGAAGTTTTGTCCAGGATTAAGCTTTTTGTTTCTCAATTTTCATCTTCTTCTCAGCCAATTTTCTTTCTGCCAATTCTTTCTGTAGTGCAGGGGCCAGTTTCGGGAGAAGACCTATCAAATAAATATGTAATCATAAAAATCTTTAGTAACTAAAGATTTTAGTCTTTAGTGAAACTGTTTCACTAAAGATTGCTGTCAGTCATCGGGGTATGATTTTAAAAGAACATTTCAATAGAGATCCCAACTTTGCTATCCTATAATACACCAAACTTCCAAAATCTGTCCCTATCCAAGGGTTGCTTTTTTCAAGAAACTACTGAGGTCTACACTTTCTTGGCCAATAAACAGAGTTGCTGGTAAATATTTCAATTTGCCGATTATATTTTCTTGGAGTCGGAATTCCCAGTTTCTCTAGTCTAGACTAAAATTTACAGCCAACTGATCAGTTTCGTGGAAAATGGTGCCCCATTCTTGACCCAAATTCTCTGATTTCTATACCCTGTCCCAGACTGAATTGCTTGAAAACTATACCCTTCACAGTGGAACATACCGGCCTATCTAGTGCCAAAACATGTGTTGCCAAGTGAATTGTTTACCTAATCTCTGCGATATCTTGATTGCTTTCTCTAACTTTCGCTGCTGTTTTCTGCAAACACCTTTTAAAGAAAGGAA
>OZ037998.1:6793901-7028901 GCA_964035705.1 Porites rus
CAGAAGCTTACAGACTACATGGCAGCTGCAATTGATGGAAGTCAAGATGCCATGAAAACATTAAAAAGACTTGAGGTGAAAGGAGTGAAGTCATAATCTTTTGCCCCCATTCTTTTTTGTGTCTGAATACCTTCTTATAGGAAGTTAACCCTTCATAATATTGAAATTTGCATTAATTTAAGTTGCGTTAATTTCTTGAAACATTAATTTCTGTGTCGTTAATTAATCGGAGCATTAATATTTCTATGAACTTAATTTCATAATTTTGGATACACTTCTGACATTCTTGACACTTAGAAAAGAGGAGTATTCTATCAGGGTGGAGATCTGCTAGTAACTATGAAACTGTGAAGAACCCAAGAAATGGCCAGATTTCTTCCCTTCACCCCCTTCTTATGTTTAGGAAAAGTACCACAAACAAAGTTTCCATTTTAGGTTATATATTTAACTTTGTTTCTGTTGTCTCAACTAGTTTAGTTTCTTTGTGAGCATTGCATTAATTTCCTTCATTTTATTACTTCATTGTTACCCTCTCTTTTGTGTTCATTTTCTTCATTTGAAAGTCGTTTTACACTATAAATTCACATTAATTGAAGTCCTGTTACTTCATTTTAATTGCCTGTAATAAGGTAATTGGGTTCCGCTGAGCTGTATCTCAGGCCTAGGACTCTTTGATTGAGTGAATCACAAAGGCAGGGAGGCAGCGTGGCCAAGTGGTCAGCGCTTTGGACTAGCAATCCAGCGGTCCCAGGTTTGAGTCCCGCTCTGGCCACTTGCTGGATTTGTTCTCGGTCGTCCCGAGTTCAACAGCCATGCTTGAAAATAGCCAACTGGTTGCCTCCTGCCAATTGGAGAGTTTTTATTCCTGTTATGTTGTATTTTAATTATTTGTTTCTAAGTATTTGAGTGGAGTGCCTGTAAACTAGCTGGATAAGCTAAGAGCACTTTTCTCTATAAACAAGCCTTTAAACCTTTTTTAAACCTTTAGCCCCCATGAATACGCAAGACTGTCATATCTCTTACTTAAAAGTGCTGCGTGGTTTAATCTCTCTGGGATAAGCGCTGGTCTGCCAAGTGGGAGGCTGCTAGTTCAAACCCCAGCCAGACCAACCCTCAGGATCTTTAAATAACTAAGCAGAAAGTGCTACCTCTGTGAAGACAACTGCAAATGGTTAGGCTCTCTAAAGTTTAGACCCTGTCTCAACCCTTGCATGTGTAAATTCTGTGGGATGCTGAAGAACTCACGCAATGTTTACAAAAGAGTAGGGGACATATCTTCCCTGGTCTGGTGGGCTATCTCTCATGGGGGAGGGGAAGCATTGTTGCAGTGACCCTGCCAAATTTGGTGAACCTAAGTAAACTTTTCACCTTTTTTCCCAAATATTTACAGCACAAGTTTCATGTTAGCGTTAAATATTTTTTGTAACCTTGCATTTTAGATCTACATAAAAGACCACCCTGAAGTCATTGTGATTGATCCAATGGAGTCTGTCAGTAAGCTTTTTGACAGAACAACAAGCTACCGGATTATGAAAGAATGTGAAATACTAGAAGAAGGTTAGTTGAGATTATTGAAGTTATTTTAATTTGTATTCTTGTTGTTTGATGATATTGTTATTGAAAGTTAGTGAGTGCTACAAAATGTTTAGTGGTGAGCAAAAGATTTAATAATTCATTGTTTTGTGGCTAGTAATGAATGCTTTATTTCTGGAAGGGTGATATTGTGGTTCTGATCAGTTTCTATTGGTACAGTCTGTCTAATATCCATGTACAAAAAAAATGATGGGAAACTGAAAGACGGTATGGATATGTACAAAGCAAAGTAAAATACCTGCTGTGGAAGATTTTAATTTCTCACAGCTGAAATCCATTAGCACCGTACCGTGCACTGTTTTATTACAGTTAAAAATAAATGTACTATTTTTTCTTTGTTTGTAAACATAAGGTGTTTATGATATAATACGTGTCAAAGCTACTTACTACAGCACTCAAAAGGTTAGAATGTTTGGCTGTTGGATGCCTTAAAAAGACATCCAGGCTCTAAAATTTCCTTCAAATATACATACACTGTAGGACAGCTGAAGGAGGTTATCCCTACATTAAGATCTGTCCTTACAGATAACCCACCCAGCCAAGGAAAGGTTGGCTACACCATGAGGGCCTACATGTGTACGTCCCCTACTCTTTTTGAACAGTGGTGTGGCTTCCTTTATGTCCCACAAGAACCCGTAAGTGAAAGTACTGTGAGACGGGACCTACAGATTTTTGTCCTTATCCGAGAAGACTAGAAAGTCCAACCTTTTGCAGATGTCATTACAAAGGCAGCACTTTTTTTCTCAGTTATTTAAAGAACCTGAGTGTTGGTCCGGCTGGGTTTTGAACCCACGACCTCCCACTCATTAGACTGGCACTCTTCCAACTGAGCTAACCAGGTGGTGGTATTTATATACTATCATATCCTATTTGCATACTAATGTTGATATGAATATTTTATTATCAGGAATTACTGCATGTCCATTTTCTTTTTGTGCCATTTTTTTGTAGGAGTAAGAGTTTTTATTCCTAATTTCGTGCAAATTGATGCAATGGATCACAAGGAAAATTTGAGAAAAATAGAAAATGCTGGTGTTTCATATCCAATGGGTGAGTGACAAAAATCCCTTAAAAATAATAAAAAAAGTAATAATAATTTTCATAGAGGTGCCTACAATAGTTTCTCTATATACACAAGAAGATATTGCTTCATTGAGGAGGTGTACAGCTGTAAATTGACATTTGATTGGCACCTTGAACTCAAGCCTTAAATTTATCAGCTTCTCAAGATAGTCAATAGACATTTCTAATGTGAAAAAAAAGTTATAAATAAATAAGAATACTAAACAACTGCATATTTTTCTTGGTATGTGTCACACAATGAGACCATCTTAATTTTTTGGAATTTAGTCTGATAAAAAATAGCAGTATATCCATATCTGAGATGTTTCTAGAACCAGGTATGAACAAATGTCTAGATATCTGCAATGAAAATTGTTATGAATTCAGGAAAAGGAATTAAATTTTGGCCTTTACCTACTGAACTGTGTAATATTATTTTGAAATACCAGTAGTAGTTTGCAAGAATCTGTCTTATCTGTTTGCATGGGTGATACTGTCATGTTCCCATCCCAAACCTTTTATATTCAAGACAGCTTACCTATATTACAGTCAAAATTATCCAGTTAAAGGGACGTGAAAAGGACATGCCAGAGTTCACTCAGTGCTTCAAAAGCAAATACTGAGGTCACCTGAAAGTGTCCATATTAAAGTAAGAGGAAATATGTGAGCTTTCCATCTGGACATAGAAAAGTGTCCATGATGACTGGGTGTCCAAGTCAAGTGGGTGTCTGCAGGGTAGCCAGGTTCCATGAGAGTAATTTGTTTTGTCTCTTTCAGTTTGTAAAACTGTCATTGGACATGGATCAGAATCATGCCATGAGGTATTATGAGATTTGTATTGTAGAAATGGAGAGAACAAAAAATGTATTAAGAAACATTTTTTGTTACCTGAAAGCACTTAAGGCTTTTCGAGGTTTCCCATGGACTATTTTTCCTTTTCTATCTTTGGTCTGTATAGTTGTGCTTTTAGTTGAACAAGTGATGCCTACTTATAGAACAATCTCTGTCTATTCAAATGTGTTTATGTATATATGCAAAAAGTTACTTTTTTGGACTGATTGAAAGTTACTTCATTTCAGATGGCAGTGATATTTAACGAAGAGGGACTCAAGGATCTAATGCCTCCTTGTGTTGTTCAACAGTTTGTTAACCACAATGCCATTCTATTTAAGGTAACTGTAATGGTTTCATTTCATGGTTGGTAAAATACGGCTCAAATGACACCTTTCTTTACAGCTTGTTTTAAGCAAAGCAGGTATCTTAGACAATAATTCAGAAAAACAGTGAATCATAGAGCACCAACAAAAAAATAAGTGTTTAAATGTGACAAAAGGCCGATCGAAACACACCAATGACGTTAAGAGTCTTCATAGCCAATAACATCACAGCTTAACTGACAGACGACCAATAACAGTGTGACTTAATTGACCAATCAGGTCAATATAACCAGAGTTTAATAACATCAACTGATGTGATACAACTCACTTTGATGCTGAAGATGAAGATGACTACCATACAGGATGTCGAAACGTCAGTTACTGTCAACAACAACAGTCCTATTCAATTATGTAGATGTAAGGGTATAACAACAGTGGGACAAAAAAGGAACTTTGCTGTAAAGTGCAGCTGTGCAATGACATGTGCATTTTATTTTGTATCGTAAGACACAATTTGAAGGTGATGGCATCATTTACTTATGGCTTCTTTCATTTAACAGGTTTTTGTAGCAGGGAACAAACACTATATTGTAAAGCGACCTTCAATAAAGAATTTTTATAGTACTGATGGTAAGTTTCTTTAGTCTTTAGTAGTTGTAGTTCCGGATCAATGAAGGTTTCTGGGAAACTGCCCACCTACCCCTCCCAATTTTCATGTGTGCTCAAGTATTTTGTGCACTCTACTATCCCTGAATGAGGGCCTCTTAGTTGGGGGTGGGGGGGGGGGGGGTGCATTTACAGTGTATGTTCTTTGTCTGAATTTCAAATATTGTCGTTTTTGCATTTTGAGGAGTAGGCTATGTCCCACTGTTTTAAGGCCATGTCACTTGTCATAATTTTATCCTAACAGGGTCTCCTGAACATGAGGGACAAACTGCATTCTAATACAGAGCTGGCACTAAGATTTATTAGAATTGCTGGCTTTGTGAGATTAGTAGGCAGGGAATTGAACAACTAAGAAGTTATTATGGTTCTATTTTCCTTTTGTTTCTTATGAAAGGAGACGGGGGTCATGCTTACAGTTACAAGGGAAAATCATGTCAAGTTTGCATGTGCATAACCATGTACTTACTCTTATGATAACATGTCATTTTTTGCAACAGCTAAGGACAGAAAAACAATATTTTTCTCATCACATGATGTTTCTAAACCTGACTCTGGTTCATATCTTAGTGAGGTGAGTGTAAAATATTTGACTTTTGTTTGTTTTTTGGGCAGTGCCCAAATGAAGTTGCAGGGATGGTCAGATTGGCTTCAAAGTTGCAGTAGGTCTGTGGACAAGACTGAAATCGGTAGTAAGAATTTGTTATAGTGGAAGCTTGATATAACGAAGTCCTTGGTATAATGAACAATTTTCTTTACCCCAGTAATTGTAAAATATATGGAAAAGAACCTCGATATGACAAAAACTTGTTATATAGCGAACTAAGTTTGCCAGTCCCTTGGCCTTTTGTTGTATTGAGGTTCCATTGTATACGACTTGCTTCGCACTTCTTAGCCTTAATCTCATGTTTGCATTAGTATTCTTATTTGTTTACTCTCAAGTTTTTCTGTGTTTGATAACGTGCACTTTGCCCAAATGAATGCTTTCAAAGCATCTTGTACATGTCCTGCTAAACAAATTCATCAGCCACATTAAGTTAAGTAAAGTAAATAAAGTTATAATCTTTATTTAACAGTGGCACTTTTATAATGCCCAAATTTTCGACAGTCTCAGCTCTCATGACCATGACATTGTGTAAACAAGGTCAAGTCAGATGGGGCTTACACTTATTCCAGCCTCCCTCCCCTCTCCTATAAAGGCTATCTTTGGGCTTTTCAATGGTATTTTTTAAAGTTTTGTTTTTTCATTAAGTGCCTCTGTTTTTGACTGAGTCAATCCCTTTTTGCAATGACAGCTGGATGAATATGACAGTGAACCTAACATTTCTGCCCCTGATGAAAGTCTTGTTTTGAAACTTGTCAGGAAACTTCGACCAAAGTTGGTAAGTCTTGTTTGTACATAAAATCTAACTATCTAACTAATCTAACTTTAAAACTAACATCTAAAATCTAATACGTAAGAGAAAATGTATGAGAACTGCTAAAATTGGGCCTGATCTCAGGTCATGCACTGTGCAAAAGCCTTTGTGCATTCAGCATCATCACCTACGATAATACCAGCAATGCTTATCAAAGATATTTTCCAGAATCTATCGTTGTTTCTTTTTTTTAACTCAGAATTTAACCATGTTTGGTGTCGACATAATTGTTGAAAAAGGAACAGGACATCATGTTGTCATAGATATCAACTATTTTCCTGGTAAGTGCAGTTGGTTCATGTTAAGTACTGTTTAAGAAGCGAGCAGGAGTGTATCGCCGAGAGTTTGAAACCTGGTAGTACACGACTGCGAGTTTTTTGAATGGCTTCAAAATCTCTGATATAGATCAACTCTTTCTTGCACTAATAATTCTTGACTTGGGGCTATTTATGTCTAAAAAATTGGTCGTAAAGTTTAGCCGTGTCTTTATCAGATATTTAAGACACTCATTGAACATTAATTTTTTTGGTTGTTTCCTTTTTTAGTTATTAATAAGTTTTTGAATTTTTTTTACCCTTCTGTGGTAACTGTTGGTTTCACTATTTAGATGTTCTTTTTCATGTCTTCGTCTACAGGCTATGAGGGTGCACCATCATTTCCGCTAGATTTCGCAAAATATGTACATGAATTACTGGACAAGTCACAGGAAAAGGAGAGGACATCTACAACTCCCATACTTTTAAGTTGACACCAATAAAGTTATTATTAATTTCATTCTGTTATTACTTATTGTTATGAAAAATAATTATAATAATAATGATGTGATGATGATGATGATAACAATATCGTTTCAAATTTACTAAGAGAGAGGAATAAAAAAGGCTTGAGGTACATTTTTACAGTAAGTCTCTATCTATTTAGTTTGCCACACAGCCGTTTTTAGTGTCGTCACGCAAAGCAACGTGTTGAGTGACAACACTAAAAACGGCTTTGTAGCAGACTACTGGTACTATCTATTTAGCTAAGAAAAATTCTTTCGAACCCCTGAGAAAGTGGCCTTTATAGGGGTGAAGGATTGTAATGTGACGCCATTTTCATTGGAAAGAGTGGAACATTTTAATTTATTTTTAAAAATGCTTAATATAGCATATTTTAAAATACTTGGCAGAACCAAAATACAGTGGAACCTCGACATAACGAAGGTTTAAGGAACTCGGCAAAATGTGTTAGTTCTCGTGACCTTCTATTTTGCTATTTACTGAGTGGGGCGAAAAATATCGTTCGTTGCAATGTATATGATCTTATATCGGCACTGTACCTAGGGCCATTTCTTGAAAGGCCCGGAAACTTTTCGGGCTCGAAGGCAAGTTTTAAAATCGAAACCCGCATAAAAGAACAAATGGATTAAGAACGCTCAGGCTGAAATTTGGTCAAAAAAGTACCATATACATAAGAACACATTCAACTTGAAAAATGAAAATTGTTCTGATATAAAAAAAATTGGCAGCCAGTTAGATGAGAATAACCTAGGGTACAGTCAATAGTTACATGGAAAGGGGGAAGAAGGTGGAGCTGGTGCATTTTGAATTTGCTTGACTTTTGCTAAGTTTCGAGTTGTTTATCACCAGAACTGCTATCCCTTTCCCAATGTAATATTATCAGGGGCACCAATATGGACTTTCACCCTTAAAAGGTCACCTAGAATTTTCGGGAGCCTTTTCTCTGGCTGAGGTTTTCGAAAAGTTACGTTTTGATCCCTATAATTTTTGCATCACTAGACTTTCAGCTAGGAAATCCGTACTGATGAAGAATTTTTAGGGGATAAAAATATGCCTATATCTACCGTTTAAAAACCAAAGTACATTTAACAATGCTATGTTTAAGTGGTTTTGAACTATATTCTCGTTGCGCTCCCCTGATATTATTGCCTTGATTAATGCAGTTACGGTTAGTTCCATCCGTTAATGAATTAAAATGTTGTGCTTGCACATTGATTTCATCTGTTGGTAGTCTATGCAGCATTTAATTTTTGGAAACAATTGTAAGAACACCTTAAGAACATTTTCAGGCTGATTTTGCAGAAAACACCCGATATATAAGAACAAAATTAGCCTGAACCTCCAAAACACATTTTCTTTTATGCGGGTTTTTACTGTACCGAAGAGTTCGTTATAGAATGGTTCCACTGTTTGTCAATACTAACAGAAACCAAGAAAGTTTAAAACAAACTTGTCAAAAAACAGAGTGGATTAATATGTAAGGAGTTCTTCAGTTTGCATATCGTTCGCTCTTTAAAGGGGCAATGTCACGCTATATTTTAAAAAAAGCTAAACCTATTTTCGTATCAACTAAATTCCAAAAATAATAGGCCAGTTTTGTTATTTAAGACTATAAGTCTCTTCGATTTACCGTATTAAAAAACTGCCTGAAGGAAAATATCCCGATCGATAAAATTTTAAATGGTTGAAAAATCACGGTACAATGTAGAAGAGGAAAATAAAAAATAAAAATATTGCGTATTCTTGTTCTTTCGCAACGCTCGGGTCGGATTCACGCGAAGGAGATTAGTGTTATGCCTACAAGTCACCCAAAAATATTGTAGTACTCCTTGATGAACTTTTTTTTCGTTTGACATCTTCATATTACGGCTCGACATGAGCATTTTGTGTGTGGATAGAGACACTTAGTAGTGATTTCTGCACAGAATTGACCTAAAACAGCAATATCCGCTTGACATTGCCTCTTTAAATCGCCGTTATGAAGAGCTTGTTTTAGCGGCTGGGACGTAATTCATATCAGTGAATGTTGCGTTTTGCAGGGTCTTCATCCACTGGAGCGCTCCCTGAGCCTTCCATGATGCGGGGCGGGGGTCGTTGCGCTTGTAAACAGGTGGTCATTTTTGAGAGACAGAGGCTTAAACAAGAATGAATTCTTAGGCTGTCCGTTAGAGCAGAAATGTGGGCATTGGAGAGAGGCCGTAGTACAGAGGTTTCCGTTAGTAGCCTGTTCTAGGCTGGAGCGAAAACCGCGAGGGGGCTGGGGGGAGACCGGGAGCATAGCACAGGCTAGGTAACTAGACGTTTGCTGTCAGTCAGAAACACCAGTTAGATTTGGGAGCTTGATACAACATTTGTATTGTTTTACTATAAGGGCGCTTACCGGTATCATTAGTCAGAATGGGCTGGCCACACCAGTTCATTTTTTTAAGAAAATCTCACCATTGATCAGGGCGTCGGTTGTTCAAACGTTGGATAGCGCTATTCACCGGATAAATCACTATCCGACGGATAAGTATTAAGAAAACCAATAAGAATTGCGCTATTCAGTAAGAAGAGATTTATCCGGTGGATAGCGTTATCCACCCTTTTGTACAACTGGGGCCTGGATTGTCCAGCCAGATCAGTCTGTGGTAAATAGTATGCATGTCAGTGATAGGTTTTTAGCAGACGCCCTCGCTTCTCTTTCATGTCCAAAATGATCTTTCCAGTCGGCCAGTTCTGATTATTGGTAAGCGCCGTAAGTTTCACCCATTCTAGTCTGGTGTCATTTACTTGTACGAAGACAAAAAAAGTTTATTACTTTTGAATGTGAGATACTAAATAGATACTTTGAAATATGTTGACCAATTTTTATGGTGTGACCACAAGTAACCCAGGTAAAATTTCCAACTGCAACTCGCCCATACTATTTGCATTGTAACGACTTTCCGTTTCTTCATTAAATTCTTCTCCGGCTTGTCCATATCCGAAATATTGGGAAAACTCAAGTCGTTTTCGTCTTTGCTGTCTTGTACATTAATGCTTAGATTTTTGACTTCCATACCGTAAAATTCCGAAAATAAGCCCCGGGGCTTATATTTTTCAAAGGCCCTTTTTGAGGGGTTTATTTTTGGAGGGGTTATATTCGGAGAGAAATTTGCTAGGCTAGGCTAGGCTTATACTGGGACAAGAAATATGCGTCTAAAAATCCACTGGGCTAGCTTATAGTTGGAAGGAGATTTATGTTTTCTAAACCCAGCCATGCAAGTACTTTGTCTATATGAAACGAGGAAATCCAAGCCAAGACTGAAGAGTGAACTACGCAAACAGAAATATACTGTGGCACTTTTTTTTGACTGCAATCCTTTGGCAAACGTAATAGTTCTTTGGCAAATACAAAAGTTTATGTGTTACTGTACAGTTTTTACTTTGTCTTATTTTGAATTTGAGGGCAATTTCTGAGTACAAGCTCTTGGGGGCTTATATTTGGAGGGGCAATTTATCGGATGGCTTTTTTTTTTCGCGTTACGAGTTTGGGGGGCTTATATTTGGAAAGGCTTACTGACATGGAGGGGCTTATTTTCGGAATTTTACGGTAATACGCTCTGTTTTTCCCCCAAGTTTTGCATAATTTATTGTTTTCAGATGCTAAACTTTGTTAGTTCAAAGAGAGAGAGAGAACTGTTTCTTTGAAATCATCTTTTCCCTGTGAATATGTACTCAAAATAAATAATACATACGGGTAAAATCACACGACATACATTGGGAAAACAAAAACTACAAGCTGAAGAGGGTCTATATCATTGTTTACCCGAGCTACTACGCATATGAGGTGAAGCGCTGCAGCCGCCCTCTTTACCAGATCACGTGCGTCCCATTTTCCCTTACGTTCGCGACTTTGTCCATCAGATCGTGAGGTGATCACAAATCTACAAGTCGCAGTCCAGGCTTAGGTACATAATTCCCAAAATATGGCCAAAAAATTCTTTCCGCAATTTCCCGAAAAAAGCTCTAAAATTCTTTTCGAAATGTTCAAAATTCTCCAAAAAATCTTTGAAATTCTCAAAAATTCTGAAAAAATTTCGGCCTTTTTTTGATAGCGAGGGCGAGGACCCCTTTTGGTCAGGAGCCCATTACCCGGAGCGTTCAACTGCCATAAATTCGTGTAACGGCTTTTTTACAAGTGAGTATATTTTTAGATAAGCTTTTCCCGTGAAAAATAACTGTTCCACGAGGTCAATTCCTCAATTTGATCGTCGTTTAGACTGTTAGTAGCTCGCTTGAACCTTTTCACAGTCGGCTATTTCGAAGATGGTTTCGATTTAATTGCCCTTGCGTGAATTATGCGTTGTCGTCGATGAAGTAGACGTCCTGGCTAGGTTTTGCAAATCTTGATCTGAACTGCTAGTTTCCGTGTAAATACTGAAATTGTCGCTGGAAGCACTGTCAGAAGACTCCTTTGAGGATTCCTCACGTGTGTCCGCCATGTCTTTTTCAATGTGAAGGAGTTGTCCTAGTTACGTATTAAAAGTTTATCATTGATGACGCAATCATGCTAGTGATTGGCTTTTCGAAAGGAATAGACGGGAAAAGCTTATCTAAAAATAAACCTACTTGTGAAAACGCCGTTGCACAGCGGGCTCCTGTTTTGGTGAATAACCGCTGATAAGTTGTAGTGTAGACGACTCTGATGAAAAGCCGCTGATTTAATTTGTTGTGCTCAGGCAGACAGTGCTCTAGACACTGCTGTAGCATGTAATCGGACTGAGCCCTCTCCTAGTCAGTAGGAATACAACAAAAACCGTTTTGTCAACGTTTTTGCCGTGAAATATTGCCAAAATTTCGGGTGAATGTTCAAATTGCTCTAAAATTCTCGAATTTGTCGATTTTCCCCTAAAATTCCCGCGATTTTCTAAAATTCTTTTTGACGTCTAAAATTCTAAGAAAAATTCCGGAATTATGTAGCAAAGCCTATCGCAGTCATGGCTTTCGCGTGTTTGCGTGTGGTAAAATGGGTGAAAACACTGCGTTTTAGTTTGAAAAATCATCAGGAGTGGTGATGCTCGCGAACCCGTGCATGCATTGCACAGCTGTCAGCAGAGCCTTTTAGATGCCTTTCACAGTGACGTCATCAAATTGTAAAGTCAAAATAGCGAAATTTTAAGAATTCTTATTTACACTAGGTTGAAGATAAACAAAAAGTAAATATTTGTACAAGTTTTCATTCCCGTGGCGTGCTTCATTTCGAAAATACAGCAAAATTTGAACTTCCGCGTTTTCACAGTGCGGGACACCAAAATAAGAATGCTGTCTCGTTGAAAAAAAGTATCTCCTCTTGATTTTCAGCAGTATAACCATTCCAAGTATTAGAAGATATTTTCATTTGCACGTATGCTAGTTCTCGAGTGAAAAGAAAGAGCTTTTATAAAAAAAGTGAACTCCAGATGTTTTTGTTGATTTTCGGCCGCCATATTGGTGCACCAAAACTGCGCACCAATATGGCGTCTCCATACAAAGCTCTATAAAGGTGCGTGAAACGTTTCGGCAAATAACTCTGAAACTGTGGGCCACAAAGACCTGAGACTTAGACAAACTGTTTAAAAATTAGTCTTCTATAACCTTTCATTTTCTTCGCTTCTTCCACTGGAAGGTTTCCAATTTATTTTTTTGTTGTTGACAGTGAAAACGATCTATACTTTCAGCTGACGTTTCGCACGTACTGCGTGAATCGCGAAAACAGCGGGCCTGCTGGTGCTCGCAGACTCCTTTAATAGCAGGGCCAGCATACTGAGAAGTGAGAAATCATTCACCTCGGGGGCCACATCACTGACACTCGACTCAAGGAGACTTCCTATTTTAGACTTTGAACACCAGTTTCGTTATATTCCGTAATCAATGGATCGCACCAAAAGTAAAAACCTTTTTGTTAGATGATATCATAAAGATTAAAACAACAAGAAGTCATTAAAGAAATTTCGCCTAATATATTTGTATTCTGTGGCTCTTAGCGATGTCATGTTTATTCTGAAAAATACTTATAACTTACCTTATTATTCAACCCATACGCTAAAAAAAACGGATCGGGAAAAAAACAAAAATAAAAAGCACCGGAAGTTGCGTGACACTCGTGAATTGTCACCCGTATTTTCAACCAATAAGCACGCTAAGTTAGACAATGGAAATCTATAATTTGATTCGGAAGGAAAATATAGATGCAGTGACTCACCTCTGTTTTGCCATTTAAGCACGTATAAAAACAGTCGCACATAATATAGTCTTTGACGATGTCGTCCTTGGTTCACAACCATCTTCGAAGGAAACGAGTTGGCCTCGTGCTCACCAAGAAAAAAAGGCTAAAACCGCTTTTTGTTGCGTTTGTGAAATTGTGTCGGTACGCATATGCATTTTACAATATTCTCTCCCTAAACTACATCGCGTATATATAAATGATGTATTACCTTTTAATGGTTTGTTTCTTTTCAGGGAGACTGGAATCGACTTAGTTGAGGTAAGAGTTTTTGTAAAACAAGGGAAGCGGATCGATCGAGCATTAATCACGGTTTTGCTTTAATACTTGCAAAGTGCAGGTAACGTTAAAATAGTTTGAAGGTAATTACTCGGGAGATTGTTGTAAATAAAACCGCTATCATCATCCAACAAGGTAAACGTTAAGTTACATAGGGAAAATTCTCTCACTCTTCATTCGATATTTTTTATTTACGTGATTATTTCGAAGCTTATATTGATCAACTCGCTGTTGATTTCATCAGAGCTCATGAGTAAAATTTATCGACCCTTGCGACGTCGAAATAAAGCAGCCTGTTGTTTATGCAAATCGTATCGACGCACTTGATATTCGATTGGCATAATTTCCTTCCTAAGAGAAATGCCCCCAGGTAGGGGGTCCAATACTTCACTAAAATGTTGAAACACTTTGGCTTGTTCGATAGTATGACAGCAATTTTAAGTAAAGCTATATATATA
Organism: Porites rus; assembly: GCA_964035705.1. Taxonomy (NCBI): domain Eukaryota; kingdom Metazoa; phylum Cnidaria; class Anthozoa; order Scleractinia; family Poritidae; genus Porites; species Porites rus. Next base: position 6,807,537 of record OZ037998.1, read on the forward strand.
TATATCCGCACTCTCACGGGTGTCTTCTAGGCAGGTTAAAAACTCCGGCCAGAGAAAGAAATACAGAAGTTAGTTGTTAAGTAGGGAACCTTGGGAGGTATGTCATTCATACCGAAGAGCGCTTACTTTCATAGAACTTTCGATGAAAAAAACTCCTTCAAATGGAACTGGTATATTTACCGAAAACAGGAACGAGATTGAGTTGTGTCATTTGCAAAATACCGATAAAGCTTTCGCTTTCTCTGGAGAGGAAGCCTGGCATGGCACTGGTATTAAATTCACACAATTCGGCCGTTCCGGTATTAAAATCGATGCCTTGGAAAAAATTACCCTTTTCCCGTGCAAAATTTGTCACCAGAATGAACCCTTTCTTCTTGAATTCGTACCGGAATCAGGAGTCGATCATTACCGGGCTTTCCATACAAAAGGTATTAAATGAAGCGCTCGAAGTTTCTAGCACACACCCGTCTGAAGAATGGACCGATTTGCCTGAGTGGGTCGTCGATCGGTGAACGCTTACAAGGGTTCTTTAAGATCGTTTTTAAAAATATTTTGTAGTAAAAAACAAAACTATTTTTTTTCTCTTAAATTATAAAGAATATTTTTAGATTTATCTTCGGGGAGTTATTTACAGGGCCAACCTCTCTTACACTTTTGTAAATGCTTTCAAAAAGTTCTGTCTCAAGAGTCTGTTGAAGTTTGTAAATGCAAATTTATTAGCCGTCTAAACGTGCAGGTTCAATTGCACGTGCATGATGTAAGCGATCTCGTGGCTTTCTCCTGAGTGGATTTAAAGTTCATAACCTCGAAAGAACTTTGTAGGACTGTTTCACGTCAAGCCTGGAGTCAAGTAGTGTTTTATACCAATTTACTTTTCCCGCGCTTTTATAAACATGCTTTTGAAGTCACTCGAGGCATTTCGGTGGTTGCCTGCGTGCAAAGGAAATAGGAGACGTCTGCACGCAGGCAATTTCGGTGGCGGATGCGGGAAGAGTCTTACGCGTTAAGTAGGTAGTTCAGATGATAGCTTTTCATAGTACATGTACTTGACTTGCATCTGAAATTCCAAAGGATGGCATACACAATCTGGTAGCTAAAAGATGAAACTTGCGCAACACTTTGCCGCTTTAATAATAACCACAAAAAACGTTCAGTATTCAGTCATTAGACAGTTTAACCTTCACGTATACGGCAAACGACAGATTCAAGTTGAGAATTTGTTAAAATAGAAAATGAGCAGATAAAAACCAGCTCAGAAAATTCTTATGGATAACAAATTATGTGAAACTACGGTCGACTCTCTCTTAACGGACACCTCTATAAGACGGACACCTCTGTAAAACGAACACTTAGAGTTGGTCCCTGCCTTTCTTTACTCCCTTTATTTGACTCTCCATAAGACGGACACTTAGTGCCGGTCCCAAAGGTGTCCGTCTTAGAGAGAGTTGACCGTACTCATTTGTGTGTAGAAATAATGGACAGTAGGCGACAAGCAAAGGGGAAACTTGGTCACGTGGTACAAATTCGCGTTTGCCGTTTGACGTAAGCGTGATGCTCAGCCTTCCTATTGTTTTCTTTTCGTTCTCGCGGGAATGGTGAGATCACTGACAGTCTACACTGCAGTCGGAAAAGACACCGCAGAGCTGTGAAAACGAATCAAGTAGAAATGGTCTTAGAAGTGGTCTCTGTTGGACTCACACTGCACTGCTATGAGAAAACCGTTTCTGAAGAAGAATTTGGAATAGAATTCGCGATGTAGCTAGACTACGAGTAGTCCGCCATTTTTCCTCAGGGTTAGGAGAGCGAGCGAAACGCGAGCGCGCGTGAAAATCACCCCACGCGAGAAAAGGCGACACGCGGCGTGGGGTGATTTTCACACGCGCTCGCGTTTCGCTCGCTGAGGAGAAATGGGGGACTACTCGTAGTCTACAATGTAGCTTGAACCTGCAGCAGTTTCATTGACGCCTCGCCGAGTAGTAGAAGGGTTTTTCTTTGCTTTTTACTTATTATCTGTAATATCTGATTTGCAATACAATTAATTTGGCACGCTCGCTACGACTAGCGTTTTTGGCTAACTGCGTGCCAAGAAATTGTACAAGCAATATTATAATAATAAATGTCTTGTCTTGTCTTGTCTTGACTTTTACCACATTTCATACAAACAAGCGTGATACTGCCAGCGTTGTAGGATCAAAAGAAACGCCTGTGTTACCTTATTAATCAGTCAATTAATTAATTGATAATGGAACGTTTTACGAGACGCAACATGAAAAATGCATCACACATTTCGGTTTTATCAGGTTGAGTTAGACATACCGCTTGAGGAACAAGGTCCATTTGATCTGATAATACAGAAGGTACCAGACTACCTGGGCAAGGCGGTTGGAAAAGAGCTGGGCAAAGACGAGGCTTTGCAAATGTTGCAAGGAATAAAGGTCAGTAAGGGATGGTCAGTCAGAAAAGTTCTTGGGGTGGGGGGGAGGGTGCGGAATTTCAAAGCCACGTGAACTTTGTTTTCGTTAACATTTCCCTTGTATGGTTTTTTTATAGGTCAGTGCATGAATATTTTTCAAGGGTTACTTGGCGTACGTTATTTTGTTGTACTTCGCCATCCCCCGTGAGTTTTCTAATGGTCCATCCCTAATCTACCGCTATAATTCCCATTTAGTGCTGGTGAAAGAAATCTTCGCACATTGTGTAACAACAACAGCGTCCGTATGGACAACATTAAAGCACCGTGGGCGAAAATGTAATGAGTGAAAAATATTTTAGTGGGGTCGGGGGGGAGGGAGGTGCCCGACCACGGTACTCGCTGGAGACTGATATGAGCACACCCTTTTGTCAAGTACCCACGCTCAGAACTCGGGCACAATAGTGGGCACCGGGTCCCTGTGTGTACACCGTTTTTGTCCGGTGTGGGGCAGCCATTGCCAAGGTGCCCGACTGACGGTACTCGCTGGGCGCTGATGTGTAAACACCTTTTTTTTTCATGAATAATTCGGGTACAGTGATTCGCATTTTTCAAGTGACTTTTTTCTACCCTCGTCGGCCTCACGGCTGCATAAGGACCCTAATACATATAGAGTGGACAAGCGTGTAGCTTGCGATCATGCCTGTATCTCCATCTGTTCATCCCCTCCCGAAAAAAAGACAATAAAATAAATTAATTAAATAGTAGCGCCTATTTGCTAGCCTGCGTAGCAGGCGCTTGGAAGTAGTGGGCGCAAGAAAGAGCGAGCACGCGAGGGAGAGACACGCGCGCCCGTTTTTTCTTGGGCTTGCTACGTAGGCTACCTATTTGCAGGTTTTCAACGCACAGCAGACGTCTCTAAATTCCATTTTTTCAATGAAATATGATAGATATGACGCACAGACTAATGCTGTGATCACGTTTTACCGGATAGCTTCACGTACCGACACGAAGAGCTATAGTGTAGTGTGAACACCTATCCGATATGTGACTTCACCGTTTTAGAGAAAGCGTGGCGCAGCATAGCTGCGTTACAGAAATCGCGCTGAAATCACCGTTCTCATGTGTCAAGAAGCCCTATCCGGTATGGTTTTCGTATCGGCGCAAAAGCTATCTCGTATAGTGTGAACACCTATCCGATATGTAACTTCGCTTTAGAGAAAGCGTGGCGCAGCATCGCTGCGTTACAGAAATCGCGCTGAAATCATCGTTCTTATGCGTGAACAGAAGCCCTATCCGGTATGGTTTTCGTATTGACGCAAAAGCTATCCAGTATAGTGTGAACACCTATCCGATATGTGACTTCACCGTTTCAGAGAAAGCGTGGCGCAGCATCGGCGCAAAAGCTATCCCGTATAGTGTGAACACCTGTCCGATATGTGACTTCACTTTAGAGAAAGCGTGGCGCCGCATCGCTGCGTTACAGAAATCGCGCTAAAATCATCGTTCTCATGTGTCAACAGAAGCCCTATCCGGTATGGTTTTCGTATCGGCGCAAAAGCTATCCGGTATAGTGTGAACACCTGATCCGATATGTGACGCTTCACTTTAGAGAAAGCGTGGCGCAGCATAGCTGCGTTACAGAAATCGCCCCGAAATCACCGTTCTCATGTGTCAACAGAAGCCCTATCCGGTATGGTTTTCGTGCCGGCGCAAAAGCTATCCGGCATAGTGCAAACATAGCCTAACTCTTGAGCTGTTCTTTTATTCGTCTGGGCCGGGTTGTTCAAAGCTGGGTTAAGATAACCCAGGGTTTATAGTGCAAAATTTGAATTCAGATATGAAAGCTTAAAAAGTAGACTCAGTTTAATTCTTTTTGTCAACAAGTTGATGATTAGATGTTCTTAAAAACAACAGAGAAAATTATCCAAGAAAATGCTTTTGAATAAAAGAAAAGGAAACCCGGATTAAATTTAGCCCTGGGTTAAGCACTAATCGGCCTTCGAACAACTGGGCCCTGGAAGTTCCGCTGCTCACATGATAAACTGTTCGTTTTCATCAGCTCTATGCTAAAGATCACCCCGGAGTTATCCTGCTCGATCCACTGGAGCCAGTTTGTAATTTGCTTGACAGAACAAGAAGTTACCAGGTCATGAAAGAATGTGCTATTACTTCAGAGAAAGGTAACGTTTGAATTAATCTGCAAGCAAGCTCTTCATTTGGGGGAGACGCGAGAAGTCACGCGAGAACAACACGCAAAAGGAGGCGCTCGCCATAATAGACGTCTTTAGCTTGTATGTTTTGTTTTTCCAATGTAAGTCATGTGATAAAACTCAAGAGAACTGTCTCCTTCAATTTTCGAATTATTCCCGTGCATATGTACGCATAATTTCTGAAAAGAGAAAGTGTCAAATTCCCCTGAGACCTCTATCAGGAAAACAAAACGTACAAGCTAAAGAGGTCTATTGGAGAGCTTGTTCGCCGCCTCGCACGCTACATTTGAATGTAACTTTAACTTTGTCATATGTCTAATTAAGCACGGAAATGTTAACTTTTGTAAGGATCTGATTTAAATCTCCCGCCTTAAATATATTTTTTAAAATGCTCAAAACGTAAAAACTACCTACACTTTGCCCGATGTAAATTACTTGTTTTTCGTAATATTCTCAGCCCTCAAGGATTTTAATTTGTTTTCATATTTCTTTCTGTTTTTATGTGTTTCCTGACTGAACCGGAAAACTTAAGCTCAAGCTAATGCGTCATGATTTTCTTAATTTCCTTACTTTGTTGTCGGTTCTCTTCCTTAAGTTATTTTTCTTATGTCTGTTTATACTTTCCCTCCTGATTTATTTTATTTTAGGGATAAGGGCGGTGGTGCCTAATTTTGTACAAATTGACGTGTTGGATATTAAAGAAAATTTGATGAAAATAGAAAAAGCAGGCATTTCGTTTCCTATGAGTAAGTTGACGTTACTTCGGTGTTGTAAGTTATTATTCTCTTTATTCTATATTCCTGATAACGATTATAACAAAGATTTAACGTAAAGGCTCTATCGCTCTCTGAATGTTTTTTAAGCAAATACAAAAGGAGTTCATCATGTTAATAACCTTATAGTTCATGTTAGTTTTTTTTTTCTCCAGTTGTCTTGTCAAAAAAACTTATAAACGTGCGATTTTTGGAGCAATAAAGAGAGTAAAGTAAAGTTTTTTTCGCTTGCGGGTCACATGACATTCTCGTCCTGTTGTCCACCTACAAACTCTCGCAAAACAATACTTTAACATAAAAGATAACCTGCGTAGCATGCGCTATTTAACAATTATTCGTTGAGGCCGAATGAGTTCTGAGTCAATAGCCCTTGAGGCCGAAGGCCGAATGGGCCATTGACTCAGAGGACATGAGGGCGAAAGGAGTAATTGTTTTAGTAAAATCCAACTAGTTGGTCAAAAATATAGAGACAAAACAACTTTAGCTAGTTAAAGCTAGACTTTAATCCTCTTTTGCCGCCAAAAAGCCGGCGCTTTCCGCTACTAGTGGGCTATAACATATAGCCTAGTAGTAGCTCAACCAATCAGACTGCGGCATTGATAATAGACCACTAGTTGGATTTTACTTAAAAGCAATATGGGCGCAAAAATGGACGGGGCGCGCACGGGGGGACACGCCAGGGGTTCTCTCCTCGTGTGCCTTACTCGCGCGCCCCGTTCTTTTTTGCACCCATACTATTTTTTATCTGTCTGCTGCGCAGTCTACATAGAACATCTTGGTCAGGGATCGAACAGCTGTATAAAATTACTTAGCAGATAACTAGTGTAAATGGACCGCGAGGTTCACTAAGGCGCAACAGAGCGGCCGTAAGGACTGAGTGGGCAGCTTTTCGTGGAGAGGTCACCGGACTAGAAAACAGAAATAAAGGACTTTGGACCGGAAGGTCCAACGCACCTCCCCACTGGAAGAGGAGCGTTGGTTGACGACACTAAAAACGGTTGCCATGGAGACAAGAAGTCCCAGTTATCGAAAACTAGTTTTATAGTAAGCCTTATTATCAATTGGTCTGTACGTTGGTTCACTTTATGTCGCTTATTTCAGTTTCTAAGCCAGTGATTGCTGATGGATCTGATGTATCTCATAAGGTTAGTCGTATTCCCTGACTCTATTTCAGTTCCTCCGGGGTAGTCTTGTTGCCCCGGCCTCTTATTCAGCTCTGATCTCTGATCTCTGATCTCTGAAGAGGCCACTTGGTGTCATAGGTAGGCTGGGGAGGGGGAAAATGAAATGTAGGCGCGAGGTGAACAATTTATCATAATCCACCGCCTGTTTTCGTCGTAGGAATTACAGTAATACTTCTATTTGTAATTACAGTTACGATTATTGTAGCGTTTAAGTGGCACAAAAAGCACGGTACAAGAGATTTGCAACAAAACCTTCGCGTATTCTTATTCCGCAATACGATCAATCGAACTAAGCTTTCTCGTACGGAATCGCTCGCTACGCGGGATTCTTTGGCTCCTAACTATTATTTTTTGTAACATGGATGGACTATTCAACCTACTTGTTGTCATTTCAGATGGCGGTCATATTTAATAAAGAAGGGCTGAAGGATTTAATGCCGCCATGCGTTATTCAACAGTTTGTCAACCACGACGCAAGACTGTTCAAGGTTGGCCACTTTTAAATGTATCTGACCTACTTATAATTTTGTCATTTCTTATATAAGAGTGCCAACTCTTCCAAGGACGATGATATCATGCCTTCGGTAATATTTACGTTCAACATTAGATTGGTTTACAATGAGTATTTTCCGGGAGGGATAAGATCCTTTGTATCGCGAAAATTTGGTAAAAATGAGTGTGTGACCGCTTCTTCCCGAGATATTTTAACTCGCGTCTCTGAGTCACACTATAAAACATCCAATCAGAAGAGTGGTTATAAAACTATCCCGCGCAAAAGATGTACCGCCGCGGCGTGGCTTACGGTAAACGGCAATCTTGAGTGCGACCACGTTTATATCGGGATCTAGAACACTACAAATAATGCCGATAATGTAACACGAGAAAAGTACCATGGAACATTACTTTTCTCACGGTGTGTGCAACCACGACTGTAAAGTAAATTAGTTTGTTAAAAAATCATCTAATATTTGTAATTTTCGTCCGCCGTACAGGTTTATGTGGCAGGTAATCATCGCTATATCGTTCAACGGCCATCAATAAAGAACTTCTACAACACTGGTGGTACGTGTGACACATTTTAATTAGGAATTAAGATTAAAATCATAATTCATAATATTGAGAATATTAGGAATTAAATAAATTTATGTCGAAATTAATATATAATTCCGATTCCGAGTAGTTCACTTCGGGCGGGAGAAGTTTGGAAAATACTAATTGCAGAGGAGTGATTGTATGACTTGTATTCCTTATTCTTGTTAGCTTTGATTGATTTTGAATCGATTGAAAAAAGACCATAAGTTTTATGTTTTTCATAATTACAAATCCTGCTCTATTATTGGTCAGAACAAGTATATTTCCTATTTCTATAGCACGCGCCTGACGTCATCATGCACTTTCTTTTTCAAAACTATGACGTCACCAGCAAGATTAGTATGTGCGCAAGTCATGAGAGAAGGAACGAAAAACTTGTTTTTCGTGAACCGTTGAGTTGTATAGTCCCTTGGCAATTTGCCTAGAACAAAAGTTGACTTCTTTCTTAATTTGACATCTTTGTTTTGGGTAGTAATTTTTCCCCTCAGAATGCAACGGTTGTCATAACGCTCCAATTACATTAAAAGATGATTTGTTGTGTGACAGGACGCTGCAGTCTTTACTGTTTTTGTTGAGCGACAAATCGCGTGATCGCCCTTATAAACAGCCCTTAATTTTGGCTAGTTCGTGCGCTATATAAGGTCAACTCGTAGAGCTTGCGCTACCTGAGCTGAAATGATACCGTTTAAAAGTCTTTTTCTGCTTGTTTTTACAGCCAAGGATAGGGAAACAATATTCTTTTTATCGAACGAAATGTCGAAATCTTATTCAGCCTCCTATCTTCACAAGGTAAGCCTAGTGCAATTGAATTATTTTGTTAACTCTGTTAGAAAAAGGTAGTGATCAGCGCTTGGTATGCATACCTTCTCTAAACCGTCATCCTCGTCTTTATCATTGTTTTTTTTTTTGCGTTTAGACTTTCTTCTTTTCTTTCTCTTTTGCAGACTTTTACTCTATTATTTTGTTGTCCAGGCTTATCTGTTGTTCTTCTCTTTGTTCTTTGTTCACTTGTTTTTCGTTTTACCATTTTGCCATCTTCTCTTCTCTTCTGTTCTCTTCCTCTTTTTCCTGCTATAACATCTTTTCCCAAATCGTTCTTTCTTCTCTTGTCCTTCCTTAGTCAGATCGAGTTTCGCTAGTAGTACATCGGCCGACAATGCGTCCTTCCAGTAGGTAGCAACCAACCTCGTTCCCAGGGTTCTCTCCTATTTCGGCGTCCTTACGAGTAGAAGAGAACCCTGGGAACGATGTTACATGGGTAGCAACAAGTGTACTGGCAGTGGGCTACAGCTCCTGCTGAATTGCGACCTTTCAACTGGGGGTTAGTAGTTTGCAATATAATCTTTGTACAGATTGTTGGTAGAGGAAATATGAGTAAAATACGGCTCGTGCTTGGGAATTAGCTCACCCACACGTGGGTTCGGAAATCTTTTTCTAGCTGATGGTAGAATGGAAAAGCAACGTGCCATTGTCTATCGCCATTATTTTCTCATTGAATAAACCTTTTAAGTTAAACCTAAATGCTGTTTATGTAAAGTAAATGTTATTTTTTTTTTCGAAGCGTAACTTTTCAACTTGGTTTGTTTAATAGTTAGATGAAGATGACGATGAAGACAGCTCTGTATATCCTGATGACAAACTTGTGTCGGACCTTTTAGATAAACTAGAACGAAAACTGGTAAGGTCACTGAATTACTTGTGAGTATACACGTCTTCTTGAAAAAAATCCATTGTCTTAAAAAGGTGCGCGAGATGATGAAGGTTACAGGGATACCACCTTTTCACTATAGCGGAGAAAACGTTTCTACAAGCAAATGACAAATTAACGTGCCGTATTCATTTTTAGGCCCAGTTTATAAATCGCACTTCTGTCGTCCGAACTTAATTGTTGAATTAAGTTCGACAAAAGTACGGCAGAGGCGCGATGTCTGAAGAAAAGTTTTGACTTTGGTTTGGCAGAGCAAAGTTCGCGGACAAGCTCTGCTGCACGACTGATGCTACACGACTCTGGCACGGCAGTGATTCAAATTTTGGAAACTGTATTTTCTCGGGATTTGTGATCATGATTTAGTTTCGGTTACCACTGACTTGATACTACTTACACGGAAATGGAGTTCGACTCTGGCTCGACGTCTGAATTCGTGCTTTTGTCACGCTTGTCGAGATAGTTGGGACAACAGCCAAAACAAAAATGAATGACCCCCGCTCTAACACGCACGCTATTCGGCACGGTATGCAGAAGCAGGATTTATGGAACTGTATTTAGTGTCTAAGAGTGCAAATGTGATGGCATCCAGATCTGAGAGCATTTAGTGTCTGGAAATTAGAGCGTGACATTTTTTTGTTTTTCTTTTTAAATCAGAATTTGACATTGTTTGGTATCGACTTGATCGTTGAAAAAGGAACAGGGCATCATCTTGTAGTCGACATCAATTATTTCCCTGGTAAGAGAAATTTTTGTGTCTTAAATGCACGGAAATAAAAGATAATAATGATCATCAATAATCAAAGATTTAGATGATAATGGAAATTTTCTTTATGTTTTTGAATGTACAGTTTTAAATTTCGCTACGTATAGGCAATTTACAAATGCTGCCTGAGACTGTATTATTATCAAAAAAAAAATGGAGAAGAAGAAGAAAAAATCAAAATTGCATTAAGTCTGGGCTATCCCTATTCCTATTTCTACAACAAAAGATGTAATATGTTGCTCTAATGGCTATATTTAACATTTTCTTGATTATATAAAGTTGCTGCTTTTTGTTAATGCCAATGTCATTCAGAAAACGCCAAGGGAGCTCAAGGAGAGATTTACAAATTTCACACATCTGTAATTTCTACTCATTTCTTTCATCAACTTCAGATATTTTTCTTTTTTAGGCACTGCATTGTTACTAAGGTTAGACTTGAAAGCAACTGTTAATTCTAAAACATATAGGCACTTGGACTGGATAATAATAATAATGATAATAATAATAATAATAATAATAATAATAATAATAATAATAATAATAATAATAATAATATCATTATCATCATTATCGTCACCACCACCCTCACCACCACCACCACCACCACTACCATCATCATCATCACCAACATCATCATCGTTATCACCATCATCATTATCATCATTAGCAGCGCTTCGATGTGAAAACTGACTGTTATTAATCATTTATCTTTGGTTCGATCTTTAGGCTACGATGGTGTGCCCTCCGCTCCAGAAAAAATCACAAAGTATGTACATGAGTTGCTCGACGAATCCTTCAAAAGAGAACAACTGGAAGTTCAAAGAGCCTTTTGACATCTTAGAGGAGGCATTATAAAAGCTAAATCTCGAAAAATGTCTTCACCAAGCAAATGAACGAAACAATAGCCATGCACCTACATCGCATCCATGTGCGGCTACTTCAGGGAGTGTGCAGCAATAAAACTCCATATTAGGTTCTTAAGCAGTCATCTTGTTCCACAGCTTAGCGGCAGAGGTGAAGACTACGTCTAAACGTTGTTTGACGTCAAAAATTCGCTCACATGGAAACTATCGCCTGTTCCACAGTTCCATACATTTGGGCGCTTTAAAGTGTATCAATCGTCTCTGCTAGGACAAGCTATACCCTATTATTTGTTTATCGAGTGATCTTTACCCTTCACTTGTGAGACCTCTGGCTAGCAAGAGACAAAACTTTCTAAATCAACGGTGAATCTTGTGTTTTCTCTTGAGAGTGACTGAGTTATCTATCAGCTTTCTCTCATAACAGGGCAGTCACCTGGATTTGCCGCTACCACAACTTTTGAGAAGGCGGATAATTTAACAGCGAAGAAGTTATTTTCTTTATATTTTTCCTTTCGTTTCCTATCAAAGTCGCTTGGAGTCATGCGAATACATATGGAAGCCGAGGGAAACCCCGGCCCGCGGCACTTAGTCAGACTTAGTGGCAGCCCTGTTAAATTCTTCTCCCTCTTTTTAAATTTCTAACTTACGTTAGTGTAAATGTTAATTATTTAATACAAAATTTATATTTGATATAAATATGGGCGGTTCATTGAATATACAATTTTGGAGTCATTACATTGTTGGAGAGTAATGATCACCTCATTTCTAGCTTTAATAAAAGGTAAAAATTTCTTTTCGTATTTTTTGGTATATAACATATTTTTACCTATTAAAACTAGTTTTTCCTGTGATGTGTGATCATGAGTTTTTTGCGAAGGTTAATAAAATTTATACGAACCCGAAATATATTTAAGAGTTACTGTTAAGGGGAAAGAGCCCTTGAGTAAGTCGCTGTCATCTTTGATTTTGTTGCTTCTCGTTGTTTGAAAAAGCAAGGCAACCGTTTTGTGACTTTTTTTCTAAGGATTTATATTATCGTGGTTTATTTATGGATAAGCTAGCTTCACAGGGAGTGAATACGACAAAAGTACGAGCAAGATACTCCTTTCACAATAGTAATTTTAAAAAAGCTAGCCTAAATAATGAGAGTTTATTTAATTTTTAAGTACGTTTTAAATAATAAAAACCAACTTGAATCTTGGAGTCAGACAGTCCTTCTTTAAGAACAACGTTACTGTACGTAGTCATGCTAAACTACTCACTAGTTAAAAAATATCCCTGTGCCTGACGGAAAGTCCCGGCAGGGGACACTCCCTAAAATTGCCTACACGGGGAGGCTCCGCCCGAAAGGGGTACGTTTTTCGGGCTTCAGGCATATCAAAGGGTTAGGGGTATTTTAGAAATTTTTTTGCGAAAAAAGTCGTGGCCCTCCCACTTCCTGGAATGGATTAATGCATGACCCTTCAGAAATACCCAAACAAAAACATCTGACCCTCCCCCCCCTCTCACCTATCCAAGACAAAAGTAACCGGAAGTGAAAATAACAAACTGGAAGTGTTACTCATATAACCACGTTCATCTGCGCACAAAGTAGTTAATTGTGTGGTGTGATTGTACGGTGTGAAAACTTGAAAATGGGCAAGGATGTACAAGGAATAGAAAGAGGGAAATGTGCTTGTGGTGAATGCGAGGGTTTCATGAGGTCAGATAGAGCAACTTGTGGCTATTGTGGCTGTTTGCCGACTCGCCATTCCAAAAAGAATGCCCGCTACTCCTCTGACTCTGTTGGTGGCACATCGGCTGCGGGAACAAGTGAAAGCGCAAGTCCAGAGAAGCGGAAAGATGAAGACCTAGGGTGGTTCCCTAAGTTGTCGATCGGTTCAAGCCCGAGTAGCTTAAGTGAAGAATCCTCACCGGAGACTGATTTTATACCAGAACTTCGCGCGGAAACATCAAGATATGGGCGAAAGCGGACACGGGTCGAAACAGATGATTATCTTAGTTGGGAGAAGATAGTTTTTTGATACATAAATTTTTCGACACCTGTAAATAATTTAGATTAATTTTGATTGGTAGCTTTGCTTGTATATACAAAATAGAAGCGACATCGAGTAAATTTTTACCTTGCCAAAAAACTCTGACCCTCCCCCGGTTGAGAATAAAACAGGTTTGACCCCGGCCCCAGTTTCTAAAAAAATTACTAAGGACCCTGCCCTCCGAGGCCCCGCCCCAATAAAAAAACGTACCTTCCCATAGATAGGGAAATCGTGAGTTGAAGTAGATGAAAAGGTAGAAAAATATATCACCCTTGACTGAAATGTTGAGAAAAGGCGAGCCTTATGGCTATATCCTATTAATTTATTAATTACAACTCGAAAATGACAACAAAACTTCCTGCTCTGGCGATTTATTCTTATTAAGTAGGTATGTTAAAGGGGTAAAATTTTACAATGTAAGGTATACGAAAGCGGTACCTTTTTGATCAAAAATAGTATATAAAAAAGGGGTTGGTCCTCGGGCGGAGCCTTTCCGTATGAAGGTGATGTTACACGAGACGATTCGCAACGACGATTTTTAGCACAACACAGCGTTGCAACATTGTTTCGAATGGATACAACATTGTTCCAACATTGCAGCGCTGTATTGTGCTAAAAATCGTCGTTGCGAATCGTCCCTTGTAACACCACGTTTCGAATCGTCTCTTGTCACATCACCTTAAAACTTTGACCTCGACCACACGAATCCGAACATTTTTGAAACCGCATATTTTTCAATCTGGATTAGTGTGGATGCGGCCATAAACCACTCTGAAGCGGTTTCAAAAAGATGTGGTGTCTGTGTCAGACTCACTGACTTGGTGTGGACGGAAGGCCGTATTCGTGTAAAAATATAGGCCGTTTACATGTAAAAGATACTCGGATTTGTGTGAACGGGGCCTTTGTTGACTAGCCTCCCAGGCTGCCAGAAAAATTCGCCACAGGTAACCCAGGTTCTGTGATAGTACCACAGTACGATTCCAGTAAAATTGCACTGTTTGTATGGGGTAAAAATACGATCCTAAAATTTGTAGGAAATACTGAATAAAAGTCAATGGAAGTTACTCTGCAGTTCTTAATGCTCAAACGAAGTTTCATGGTAATTTGTTCAAAATTCACCCTCCATAAAATATGAGCCCGTCTTTGTTTCTACCACTGGATTGGGTTAACTTTTGATTTGTTAGCTAGACTGGGAGCAGTCTCTCTTTTTCTTCAGATTTAGTGAAGGGGAGTGCGGTGTCAACGCGAGAGACGAGACGGCAGCAAAGCAAACTCTAAGGTCACGTTTTACGTGCTTGTCCTTTCGACACTTAAATTTTTACGCCAAAAAATCACTAGACCGTGAAAGACCATTTTTTCTGGCTTTGCGGGTAGTCTCTCATTTTTCGTGCCTTTCCCGTTTCGCGCCTTCAGCAACGCGTGTGGTCATTGGCGTGTCGCGCACGTTTTGCTCGACAGACCAAGAAGAAAGAGAGACTAATCGTAGTCTATCAGTTGGCTGATTCAATAAACGAACGGGTTATCAGCAAGTACAGCAAGAAGCGGGATTGTTTTTTGAGTAAGGATAGACTGTAAAGATCAATATGATAGAACTAAGGCGCAGCAACACAGAAGATTAGGGGGCTTAAGGTGATGTTACACGAGACGGTTCGCAACTACGATTTTTAGCGCAACACAGCGCTACAACATTGTTGCGACATTGTTTCGAATAGTTACATTGTTCCAGCATTGCAACGCTGTGTAGCGCTAGAAATCGTCGTTGCGAATCGTCTTGTGTAACATCACCTTTAAGGAACCACGACGGTAACGGGAGCAAAAACATCACTTGAAAAGCAAATTCGCGCTGTTTCAAACTTTCTCGCGCTTATACCATCTGGTTTATTCGTCAATGTTGGCAAATGTTTCTGGAGTTGAATTCTAAAAGACTGTATGGGCTAAGTTGAGAGAAATTAAAAAGAAAATTGTCCCTATTAGCAAGTGTAACCAAGATTATTGGCTGGAGGCGGAAGATCAAGCACTCCAGCAAACTGTTCCGCATCAATGTCACTGTCAACAGACGCAGAAGCACCCGATGCTTGGCTGTTCTCAAGTTCAGAACCAGCAGAGTGAAAGTCATCAGTGTAGTTCCCATCACTATCTTCTCTTTGATCTTTGCTTTCACCTGATGAGGATCGTCTTTCTAACGGTCGCCCTTGATCCACCGCTATGTCCAACTCTTCTTCTGACTGAATGGTAATCTTTCGTTCCAGCCTCTCGGATACCTCAATCCTCGTTTTCTGTCTCCTTGATTTAGTTTTGACAGGAGATTTGGAAGATTTAACAGGCTTTTCTGATGAAAAAGAGCTACTTTGCGAGTGCACGCTTCCGAATGAATCATGATGATCAGAACTCTGTTTCGCGTTTTCGTGATCTGCGCTACTACTTCTTGTGAAATCTAAATGAAGTGACCTCTGTGATCCCGGCTCCTGGTCTGATTCCTCAAAGTCCTCAGTATATATATTCATAGCAGACCCCCCTCCTCTGTTGTCATACTCTGAGCTTACTATGCCTGTATGGCCGTATAATCCTCTAACCGGGGGCTGATCTGTACTCCATTCGCCCTCGTGATCACTCTTCTCTTCAGGCTCTGCTACTGCAAGATCATGAAACAGGGTTCATATAAAAAATTGCAACTATTTATCAAGGACTTTTCAAGGACCACATTAGATTTTCAAGGACCACCAACCAGGAATATAATTTCACAGATTGCACATAAATGCACATTCCCAGTCTATTCTAATAAGGCTTTAAGGCTTGAACTGTTTGCTTCACCAACTTCTCCTCATTCTTCAGTTCACTTGTCTTAAATTGGTAGTTAATTATTGCATAAAACATTGAGCACTTTGTGTAAATAACCATTTAATTCTCTGAGCTATGATTTATATTCTGTACTTTGACAACCAAAAAGCATCAAAAAACACTTTCCAGGCCACTACATTTAAAGTTGAAGAAAATTCAAGGACTTTTTAAGGACTTGCACAGTTTAATTTAAGGACTTTTCAAGGAAAAATGGAATTTAAGGACCTCTCAAGGACTTCCCCTAAAACTCAAGGACGTTTCAAGACTGTGCCAACCCTGTGAAACAAGTTTTATTGGCCAATTTAATACCCCCCTTGGGGGTTAGGATTATTGTTTATGTGATTATCCTATTGTTTTTACAGCCAATCATGTGGCCCGTTCAGTGAGGTGCTGTTTGACCCATTTAAAAGGCGAATCTTTGTTTACATTTTTTGCCTCATTAGCATATGCTTTGCATTCTCCAATCAAGCTATTATAATAAATTCTCTAAATAACGACAGAACATAACAATGTCACTTATCTGTGTAAGTCTGAGCCGGATATACCGAATAGTTTCGGAGAAATTATCTTTGAAAAACTTTATTACTTTACTAAGAATGTGTGGGCTCATTAACATTTTTGCCACCCAGTAGTTTCTCAGTTTTTAATGGCTGCTGTTTACTATGTTACTGCTTACAAAGAGTTGAAAATTGCACAAATTGCTCAAATTAACCAACTCCTTCAATTTTTGAATTTAATTTGTTCATACAGTGATACCTTCTATGAGTTTACTCATATGCTAATGAGCATAAATGCAAACAATGACATCAGCAAAGATTCACCTATAGAGACCTTTTGATTCAATTCTAAGACAAGGACGACTATGAGTAGTTCCTCATGGGTGAACCAGTGTCATTTTGGCAGGAAAATGTGATAGTCGTTGTCATTGTACTATGAGTTTTAGCGAGAATGTTGTAGTGGCGGAAACAAGTTATAAAAATGTTAGAAGTTTCATCATTTTGCGACTGGGAAAGGGCTTAACCTCCTTCAATAAAGATAACAGTGCTAACTTTTTGGATGAAAAAAAAAGTACAGTGAAGTTTTCTGGGGTGGCTATTTTAGAGAACAGGCCAAGAAACTTTAAGTCAAATCTTGCACCCCTTGTTGTTCTTGAGCTCGAATCTAAAGGTCTCCAAAAATGCGTGAGAGACTGGGTCAATCTCTTGTTTAACTGCATTATGGGACTGTTGTGTGTGTGTGTGTGTGGGGGGGGGGGGGGGGGTACCGACCTCGTTCACATGGTTCTCTCCTTCCCATTCCAATGGAGTGAGAGAGAGGAAATGGGTAGGAGAGAAGCCTGGGAAAGAGGTCGGTGGGGGATGATTATTGACTTAGTTAACAAGCGTTATCGCAGAGCTATCGCTAACATTTGAAGTCACCGTGTATAGGCAAATACTAGCCGGGGAATTAAACAACTATGTAGTTCTTTGGGTTTTACATTTCTCTTCTTTCTCATAGCTGAGGGTTATACTCATACCAGCTGGGGAAAATCCCTGACCATCAACCATAAGTGACAGTCTTGCTATCATCCCAACTGGAAATGGACTTCTTGCATTCTAGGGCGATGCTTTTGCCTAAATTTTTGGGCAAATCATCTCTGTAAGAGTAAAGACACTTAAAAGATAATTTGGTGACTTCAAGGCATAATTAATGAGAAAGGCCTCACTTCCAGTTGATATGCATGGCTCAAAAATGCTTTTGCTTAACCCTTTAAGCCCCAATATCCACATACAAATTCTCCAAACTGATCTCCATAGATTTTCTTAAGGATTACTTGAGAGAATTTGATAAAAGATCACGGTATTTTCTCTTTGGTAATCATTTTATTAATTCTCGTAACTTTATCTCTTGACAATGTATGGATATTATTAGGAGAAAATTGTTTTTGGTCACTATTGTGACTTAAAGGGTTAAGCTATTTACTATCAGCTATGGGCCTACTGGTCTTCATAAAAGCCTGCTAAAGTAAAAAAGACAAAAATGGAACACATACCTTCAACTTGTGGAATAAAAACCTCCACACTATTTGGAGTCTTACTTCTCTCCTCACTCTCAACTAACTCAACAGCTGCCTTTTCTCTGTTCTCTCTCACTTCTTCTGATCTGGGTTGAGCCATTTCTACCTTGTGCGGTCCTGGCTCAGAAGAATATTCCTGAGTTTGAATTTGCGCATCTGCCACCTGTTTTGTCCTTCCTCCTGACGGCTTCCTTCCTGAGTCTATTTTGTAAGTCATCCCTGAAGCACCTTCACCAAAAGTTTCTTGCAATGAAGTTCTCTTGTTTTCCTTTTGAGCTAAAGCTGCTGCTTGAGCCTCACAGGGTCTCCTTCTGTTTGTTAACTTGTCCTTCTGATTCATTTCAAGCCTCATCTGTTGTGTTTTTGTCATTCCGTATGTAAGATTTGTTTGTTTGAAGCGTACTCTTCGCTTGGGCAAACCGATCACTGAGGTTTGATTACTCTTAGGACGAGAGACATGCTGTGATGACTTCATATGCACGGCATTTTTTTCTGAAGTGACTGGTTTCCTCACACCCCTAGTTTTTTCTTTGCTGCTGTATTTCTGTGGATGGCTAGGTGTAGTTTGTGTCTGAATTTTAGAAGAACTGGGTTGGGTAGTAGTATCAGTTTGATGTCCCCCAGTCAAGCTCGACAACTCTTGTATCAGAGCATTTAAAACTGGTAAATGACCATCAGATATTAATTCTCTCAAGTTATATAATCCACTGACCAATTCCAACTGACTGCCATTGCTTTGTGGTTCCATGGAAGGCTTTGGCAATTTTTCGTCAGTCTGTACCGAAACTGATGTCACACCCACTGTTCCATCTCTTTGAACAACACTGGGTTCAAAATACATGAAATCCACATCACAACTTTCAGAATCTCTGCAAGCAGCTTGTCTGTTACCAGCAACACTACTGTTGCCAGATGTCTGTATTCTGGGCTCTGTTTTCCTCGCAGTGTTTGAGTCACTATCAGCTGTGGACTTAGAGAAACAGTTATAGTAAAGTGGAGGTGGGCAAAATGTGTTTGTTATTACCAAATCTTCCTCACTTCTTCTTCTGTCACGAGAGCGGATGTGGGAGTTTATGTCCCTGGCATGGAGATAAGTTTGAACTTCGGCAGTTTGTTTTACATCATGTGTCTGACTTGGTTTGACTGTTTGACCATCAGTTTCACTGTCAGCAAAGTCTTCTGGAATATCTTCCTCTAAGAGTGTTCCTGATTCAATTTCTGGTAATACTTTTTCTAAGGCACCCTTTACAGCTTGCTCAATCTGTCCTCCTGTTTCAATCCTTTCAGTGCTTCTTTTTGCTAAAGCTTCTGTGGGAATATGAGGGATAAGCGACCCACCTAAACTCAATAACCTGAAACCAAGCTTTAACTTTGCTATGCACGACCCCATAAGATTATAAACATTAAAATCACCCTCATCTCTGTAAAAAGAAGGTACCGCAATACCTTTCTGATACACATCTTTGCTAATCTTGTCTATTGCTCTCTTTAGAGGAATCAAAGTGCTGCCGACAAGAACAGGCTTCCTTGGCCATAAATCCATCAACATGGCGTAGAGAGGCACCGTTTGAAGTTGCAACAACAAAGTGTCAATGCTTGCTTTGAATAAGCAGGATTTTCCTTTACGAAACTGGAAATTTCCGAAGCGGTCTTTAAGATCTTGAAGCACTGATTCGTTGCCTTCTAAACGAAGTTTATGCCGCATTTTTTCAGCGTCCAAAGGAAAAACATGGTGAATTATCATGGTAGGAAAATCCAGCAGTCGAAAGCACAAAGCGGGCAGCTTGCAAGCCACTCGAAGATTTTCTACGCTTTCTACGTGAACTTCCAGCGAAAACAATGTCTCGGCCATGGTCATGAGACTAGAAGAACCCTGGCAATTCCATAAATTCCTCTTATAACAGAAATATTGGAAGACGAATAATAAAAACTTGCCTTGTTTTGCCTTAATAACTTTTCGCGCCAAATATTCGTCCCCAGTCCGTCTCTCGTTTTTACTTGTAAATAGTTGTTGTGTATGCAATAACAAAATTTCCCACAACAATTGCATTTCTGTTCTGATCGTTCTATTGGTTATTAAAGAAAATGTATAAAGTGTAAGAGAAGCATAAGAAAATTTGTGAAAATAATTTCAAAATGTTAGTCTTACCATGAGTCTTCTTACTTGTCAAAACACTGGGAGGACTTTTTGCGTCTCCTTACATGACAGGGTCATTTTGAGCTCAAAACAAAAATGGCGATTGTTTGGAGAAATATGTAAATTTCGATCAAAGATTTCGGTCGAAATTACCGCTTTGGAGCAAAGGAATGAGTCAGATTCCCAACTAGAAGAAAGAATGGTGATCATAACTTCGTAAGAAACATGTCTCTGTTGACAAGAGGGGCATATCTGTGTGATCAGGGTTGAGTTTCTTCTACATTGGCGGCCTTCTAATGAAGACCTGAAACAGCTGTTTTGTCGTTTTATTACTTCTTGATCATTGTGACAGCTGAAAGGAGAAAGAAGGAGAATGTCGAGGCTTCTCAAGTCGACACGGGCTGATCAATGTAAGTTCTAAGGATCTGCGCTCTTCAGCAGTCATGAGACTTAGACATTGTGCGGTATGAAAATATAATAATTATTTGAATGCTCATTTGGCCTTTTAATACAGTAAACAACCGCATATAAGAACATATGGATTAGGAAAATCAGGCTGAAAGTTGGCCATTAAGGCACCAAGTATACAGTATATATATAAGAGCTAATTCAGCTTGATAAATAAAACATGTTTTTATATAAACGAAATTGGATGCCAGAATAAGAAACCAATGTGGTACAGTAGGGAAGGGGCTGCTAGTCTGGAGAGCCAAGGGTGGAAAGGTGACCGGTTATTTCGCTTACACATCATTTTGCCAATTTCCCATTTTTGCAAACGTTTCAAGTCATTTTGCTCACAAGACAAAACCAGGGCAAAGCAAGTTTATATCACATTTTTTGGTTATGACATGAAAGGTACAATTCAGATGTTTACACCTTCAATTGCTGACAATATTAGTTGACATGCTTTGCCGTAAAGGGCTTTCCCTCGTTTTACAGACTTCAAAAGTGTTAAATAAAGCTTTCTCTCCCCAATCTCCATGAAAATGTAGTGCTGCTCTTCAAGATACCTGTAAAAAACAACCAATGCCCCAACTTTGAATGGAGGGGTACAGTAGGGGCAGGGGTGTGGATTGTTTTGTTCTCTAAAGTTACCCTATTTGAGTATAATTTCTCAACAATTTTGGTGCTGATTGTTGCTCTTTAAGCCATTATCAGGCAGGAGAAGTTAGGGTGTAAAATATTTAAGGTATTGCTCAAGAGCTAAATTGTAAGCTTGAGCATTCACCCATCACATAATTTTCGTTAAGCGTTAGTCTAATTAAAATCCCCTTTGCTCAACCATTCAGCCAGTCCAGGGGCTTTATAATAATCATAGACCTAGTAAACATATCTCAGTTTGAACGTGCTACCTGTACTTGGGAAAATTGATTGTTCTTTAAGTGATTAAGATTTTCTAATTTTGGTGACATATCAATAATATTATTGACACTGCATGCTAACTGATTTTTAAATATGTGATAGTTAATGCCAAAGTACATGGTCTGAAGGAGATATTTAACCGACTGGACAGACGAACATATCCATTACCAACAGGAAACGATGTTGCCAACTACTTAAAATGGTTTCAGCATACATTGCAAAGGTATTTCAGTCTTCAGTTGTTATTATTGGGTAGAAATATGTTTATCTTGTTGGGGGCATCTATGTTTGTATAGGTAATAGCATAATTTGTAGTGATATTTGGCATAAATACCACGAGTGATATTTCAAAATTGTTAGACGTAATTTCACGAGCCATTAGGTGAGTGAAATTTGAGACAATTTTGAAATATCACGAGTGGTATTTATGCCAAATATCAAGTACAAATCATTCTATTATTTGTTTATACTACTACCCACAAAAGGTTTGTAATTTTCACATGTAGGTATTTCAAATTAAGCTGAAATACCACTGCTCTAAGCCAATCAAATTGCAGAAATTTCTTATGTAGTGGTATAATAAAATTAATATCATCATGCAAGATTTGTTTGGATTTTTTTCTTTTGTGGTTGGAGGGAAACATTTTCTTTAAATGTATTATTAGCTATTATAATACAGGTATATCTTAACAGGAAAGAGTCCATACCAAAAAAAATGTTTATTCAAGAAATTATACAGTCAAACCACTCTTCACAAACATCTGCTTAATACGGACACCTCATTATTACCGACAGTTTGCTTTAATAAATTGTCCTTAGGAAAAAAGCCCTCACATTTTTTCTAAATTCAACCTGGATAATATGGACGTCTCGCTAATACAGACACTTTCTATGGTGCTCTCGGTGTCCATATTAATGGGGTTTGACAGTACCTTTTGATAAATCCTTTCAAAATATAGCAGATTCTAGCAAATTTACCATCATATACATCATCAGTAAATTTATCTGATGCTTAACACTCGTAACCCCATGAGTCAGGAGTGGTCAGAAAATTTAAAGTAGGCAGATTTTTGTTGAAATAGGTGGCTGACTTTGTCATCTTTTGCTAAAAAATCAGATGAGTAGCTCAGCAAAGTAGCTGGCCAAAAAGAGAAAGTAGGTACTGCTTTTCATCTTTATCCAGCAGTGTTTGACAACCTTGACAGCAAGGTTGTACCTTTTGTTACCTGATAGTTATTTTATGCTGCATATTTTGGGCAGGTGGGGTGGGGGTGGGGGTGGGGATAAGTACTCTGTATAATGACCTATACAGGGAGCCTCTGCCCGAGATGGGGTACCTTTTTCAGGCTTCAGGTATATGAAAGGGTAGGGATTTCACTAGCTGATGTGTATAAAAGGGTTGGGAAATGTGTGATATCGGTCTGTAAAAAGGCCCAAAAGAGCTAAAAGAAGCATTTTATGGCTCTGAAAAAGTTGGCAAAAAGTTTTGGTTTATGTGATTTATTCATACCCAAAAGACAGTGCATTTGCAGCAGTTAAAAGAGATGCAGTGTGTTTTAGGTATGCGGAAGGGGTACCATTTGTTAATAAAAGGTAAGAAAGGGGTACCTTTTTTGTCAAATATGACAGCTGCTAATATCATTTTAATAATATTATTGTACTTCAGTTTTTATCAAATGACTGTTATTTCCGAATCTATAGTTTAGTGTTAGGAAATAAAAACCATTAATGAACTTGGCATTTTGTTATAAACTTTATTGTTTTGTAGATCCATTGTCTTGCATGTAAAATAATAACTGGTATTTGTTTTTTATATTAGTTTGGTAAAAGAAACACGCCCAGTGTTAACAGATGACAGACAGTCATTTGATCGGCAGCAATATCCTAGCATGGATTACACTGGATTGTATAAAGCTCTTGGAAAAATTGTTAATGTTGTTCCTGTTGTGGAAATTGGAATTGAAGGTACTTAATAGAAAAGCAAAATGTACTGGCAGGCATATCTGTGTTTGTTGTTAATTTTAAACTTGTAGGAAGTAACAGCTAGGCCTTGTTCATAATGCTTTTGTTTCTCCACTAACATGCCCCACCTTAATGATCCATTTTTCACACTAAAATGCTTGGTCACCCCCGAAAAAGTCACTAAAATGCTTTTATGCCCATCGTAGAGAGCCCTTTTATTCATTGTGAATGTTTTAAGGGGATTTAGGGACTTGTCAGAAATTAGCGGGGGGGAAGGGGGTGGGAATTTTAAATTTGGGTTCGGAAATGAGGTGACCCACCCCTGCAGTATTATGAAAGCTCAAAATATATTTCTAATCTGTTCTTTGTAATACCATATACCGGTACATACATTTTAGATGACAGCATTAAGAGTCGGACTCTAATTCTGACAGCTGATCACTCGACTCTCCTATTTCTCCCAGGTTTTTTTTTTTTTTTACAAAATAAAGAACTTCTTTTTTCTTCTGTGGGTGAACCTCTTCATGATCACGGACACATATTTGCATGACCCTGCCCCTTTTAACGGCCCATTTTTCATGACCCCTCCCTTTTCTGCAGTCTCAAAAAGTTGTGACCCTCCCTCTGTTTCCACCCCCCTCCCCCCCTGTAATTTCTGACAAGTCCCTTAAGGCTAACAAAAAATGTATAAGGGGTATAACAAAAAGGTACCATAAAATTCCGAAAATAAGCCCCTCCATGTTTAAGCCCCTCCAAATATAAGCCCTTCAAACTCATAATGCAAAAAACCCTCCGTTAAATCGCCCCTCCAAATATGAGCCCCCCGGGGGCCTGTACTTGGAAATTGCCCTCAAATACAAAGTAAAACAAAGCAAAAACAGTAAATTTCCTTCCAACTGTAAGGTTAGTCCAATCGATTGCTCTCCATAGATAAGCCCCTCAAAAAGGGCCTTTGAAAAATAATATAAGTGCTGGGGCTTATTTTAGGAATTTTACGGTGTACAAGTAAATAGGTTTAATACAGCAAAAAATGCTCATCTACATGGCTATATTAAGGTGAAATTTAAACATAATATATATCTATATATATAATTTTAATTTAGAGTTAAATCATCATTTCTCTTAAAAAAATGTTACAATTTTCATTTTCCTTTAGAAGAAAAACTAATTTTTTGGAAAATGCCACTAAAATGCTCGAATAACACTTAATGCTTTTGCCTCACTAAAATGCTGAAAGAAATTAATGCTAACATAATGTACAAAGGCCTTAAAGCAACAGCTTACTATTTTTTTCTTTT
This sequence comes from Porites rus, assembly GCA_964035705.1. Taxonomy (NCBI): domain Eukaryota; kingdom Metazoa; phylum Cnidaria; class Anthozoa; order Scleractinia; family Poritidae; genus Porites; species Porites rus. Next base: position 6,832,232 of record OZ037998.1, read on the forward strand.
TTGTCAGCATTTGCCGATAGTGTTTTGTCAATCATGGCTTCATTGGTCCCATTCTTGAAAAAGGAAGACCTGAATTCCATGCCTCTTGGCTTAGCAATGACATTATCCATATGGCCACAGTCAACACATAATAACGTCATAAAACTGCTTGCTGGTTACGTCCTTCCAGTTTTGCTAGGTAAGGCCATTGCTCGTATAATATTGAGCAACAAATAGATATATAGTGTATGAAACATGCTCTTATGCTCTTAGTGTGGTCTTTTGAGTTTTTTAATTCCTTTTTGGGTGTTACAGCACCAGCAACTTGAAACGCCAAAAAAACTCCCTCTTATATTATGTTGAGGCCTTCTTAGAGAGGGGTATAGGTGTGAATGTAGTTGAGAGAGCCATTATAGATCATTATATTTACATTGAATATAATTATGGGATTAGTCGAAGCGTGCATGACATCCTGCTGCCTCTGCTGGTGATTAACCTTTGTCATTGCCTTAGTGTTTGAACTAAATTATCAATCCTTATTTTACTTATTTGGTGTATGGTCCACTTGCTTTGGATGAACCCCTGCAGATGTTCATGGGGAAGAAATGACTGACAAAGCCCCAAAAACATCTACATGGGAGTCTACTTTGGATGCCATAGGGTCATAAATTGAGGAAGAAAATTTAGCTTGTCTGTAAATGAATGTATGGACCTTGAGCTTGCTTGACAAGACATATTTTGTATACTGATAATTGCTTTAATTTGTTATCGTCAATCATGGAAGGTGTCTTAAAGCCAGATGAGAATGGACTGTCCTATGCATCTCTCTCCTGCCCCTCCCTCATCATGTCCATATTGCAGTACTGCCCTGACTGTAAACAGCATGCACAGTTTGTGGAGACATTGATGCGCTACAAAAGTAATGTTTGCCTTGATATTCTTGCCGTGTTGGCTTATGGTCCTCAGCCTGTAATCAATTCTGCTGGACAGGTTCTACTCCATTACTATCCACTCAAGGATGTTGGTATGTTCGGTTGTTATGATACACCTTTTATAGATCATGCATGTAGATTCCAAGACAAAGACGACTATGTGGACAAAATTTTCTCAATACAAAGTAATGCGCACGCGTGAATTGGTGTCATTTTGGCGGGAAAACCTGGTAACCACCGTCATTGTACTGATGATGTCGTAGTGGCAGAAACAAGTTTAATACCAAATTAAATGTCAGAAGTTTCATCATTTTGCGTATCCTTCAATAAAAATAACCGTGCTAACTTGTCTGGTGAAAAAAGTACAATAAAGCTTTCCGGGGTACATGTATTTTTGAGAATACGCATTCTCGTAGTCATCCTCGAATCTAAAGGTCTTAATTATCTCTTTTTTAAATTTCCATTTGTCTTAAAGTTTTAGCTGATATTACAGTAATGGTGTTTAAAAAGAATGGTGATGGATCTGCCTAAAGTTAGGCTTAAACTGTTTTGAAGTCAAATATAGGACAAGAAAAAAACTTGAAATGTAGGTTTTAGTAACCCCCTATTAATTTATACCAAACCCAATTTCTTTTCACACTCATATTCTCTAATTTTACCCCTGATTTTTTGAACAAGTAATTTTCCTTTCCCTGTAATCTGCTAAATCAACAATTCACAATGTTTTCATTTTGGTCATCAGCATGATTCAGTATATCCATTGCTAATAAATTTCAGTTCTTCGAAATGGCCGCAGAGAGTGACGAACATTTTATTCATACCACGATCACTGACTATGTCAGTTCAGTGGTTTAGCAATTTTTGGAATCAATTTACCAATCTCTTATTGGACAGTTTAGTGTGTAGTATATTATATGGAGGAGAGTGTTTTACTGGGAACTAAACCACTCGTAGATTCCATACGCCACTTCATCCGGGACCCGAGTGTCGTATCGTTCAATGACGTCACGATTTCTGCCTTTTGCTTTTGTTGAATTGGTTTCTCCATACAATAAAAAGAACATTACACGTTGGCTCGAAGATATGAATTTTATGTTCGAGTGGCAAGAACAATATCTCACTCGTTCGCTTCGCTCACTCGTGAGATATTGTTCTTGCCACGAGAACATAAAATTCATATCTTCTCGCCACCGTGTAATATCCTCTATTTAAGTGGGATATTTTTACCGTCTTCTGTGTTTTGACTGCCCTACTGGCTCGCTAAAAAACAGCGTGACTCGTAAAAATGTCCCAAGATACTACACATTGAACGGTCAAGTAAGATATATTTATCTGACCTACAAGTATGGAGGTCTTCTGAAAGGAAAGTCTAAGTTCAAACCAACACTCAGAAATGACCTTCCAGTAAAAAATATTTATATCACAGTGCTGGATCCAGAGCATGAGATAAGGGGTGGGAGGGGCAGTCATCTAGACCCTTAGAAGGGGAAACCCTTAAAAGGGGGGGAGGGGTTTCCCCGAAAATTTTTTCGGCCCTTAGGCCCACACGCGGCCGTAGATTAGATGATTGAAGCTAGCATTCCTCTGTAGCTCTGTAGTTAGACCTTTCTGTTTGCACTTTAAGGTGGAGCTGATGATTGGCAGTTTGTGTACGAGCCATGGCACCCTGCTAATTGTCAAAACGTTGAGTGCGCAGTTCCTCACAAAAACACGCCCACAAGTATCTGCTTAGATGCCTCATATGCCGCAGGACAGTGTTCCTCATCACCGCCTGTGTTTATTTGTGAGAAATGCGCTGCGGTAGCTGCTCAATATATTCTTGACAAATCACTGATCATGAGAATCATCCAGCCAATGGGAAAGATGCGCACAACATGTGAGACGAAGGAGTGCAAAGGTCAAGGAAAACCTTGCAGTGTGATGTGCTTTTCTTATGAATGCGTCAAAGATAACAGGTGCTAATTTGGGAGTCCCCCCCCCCTTGCCAGTTCGCCCTCACCCCCTGCCTCGTCCCCCCTCTCCCGGTTTTCGTGCTGGTCCACCAACTTTGACTCCGTGAACTAAGAGTTGAATCATTTGTGCTGACTTAAAAAAAAAAAACCCAAGTGGAGAGGACCCGTACTGTTGCCCCCCTACCCATCATGCAATGCGTAGGGGGTGAGAGGTGAACTCGTTGAAAGAAAGCGACGAAGAACTTTGGCTTGTTAGTGTTTACTGGTAGGTAGAAGATGATTTTCATGCTGAGTGTGCAACAGAATCGTTAAAATGCACTTGGCAAAATCGCCGAAATGTTTTTAAATTGTAAACAAAGTTCCTACTAAGTGACGTTTTTAATTTACAAAAAGTTACTTTTTTCATTTTTATCCAACTGATTTGGTAAATACCAAAACCACTATCCCCCTCAGGGTCGCTGAACAGCGCTAGAGATATACCTCGACGCTTCGCGTCTCGGTATTTGCACCACTGTTCACCTGTCCTGCAGGGGATAGTTGTATACTATTCAAACTAAATTATTTACAAAATTAAAGGTTTAAAATGGTAATTACAAGGAAGCCTTTACAGAAGCCGAGGGCTTATGCACTATAGGCTTCCTGAAACTATAGGGTAAACAATGTGAGTTAAGGGTACTGACACCATTGTTGCTTTTACCCTCATGATGTGTTTTTTGAAGTTTACCAAGTCAGGAGCTCCTGAACAAGTTGACCTTCACGCGACATGTTGAACTGGGACAAATTTGCCCAAAAATTTATGTTGCGTATGACCTATCGGTTGCTTATCTCAACCGATATAAGTTTTTCGTGTAACATTTTTCAGGCTGAGAGCTTTGACCATGTGTCAGGAATGCCATATACGCTATCACACCGGTGAAGGTGGATATAACCATGTGACACAGAATTTGTTCCCAGACCCCTGGACTCTGGATGGGCCTGACCAAGCCTACCCTACAGAGGCGGTGATTCGTCTGTTAGGAGAAGCACAGCCAAATCAGAAGGCGAGGAATGATGCTATGGGGTGGGTTACGCTTTGACATACGTGTAAATATATGAAGTTTATTCGGGAAACTGTGAAAGGTTTGAACCCAGGGGTCAGTTGATAAGTAGGTTGAGCATGACCTTCCCGGTGAACGTAGTCCTGAATAGGACTGTTGTTGGCAGTGACGAAGAAGGTTCCAATGTAAATATATTCTTACACTTAACGATGCCTTAACCCTACCGCGAAGATCTTTCAAGAGCTTCCCACCTTCTTGGTGTCTTTTTCAATGGCGCTGAAGTACTCAGTCAAGCAAAAGCGAAAAGACCATTGCACTTTCTTCATAGTCGCATACGCTTTAAGTCTTTCTAATGACAACCCGAATCAGCTGTATACAAGTACTGTGTACCGTTTTAATAAAGTTGAGAAGCAAGTTTTTAATGAGAGGTTGAAAGTAAGAACCCAGAAAACTTCAGGACGTGGTTAACAACGACGAAGGGAAGTAAATTATGTGTTAAACACATATTTTCTGAATAACAGCGTTACACGTTCTTGTGGAAGGAACGGGTGACATACAAGGTCTGCGTAACGGACCCCAAGATGACCTTTTTAAAAACCGGGCCCATGACAAATCCCTCAGAAGATCTGAGGAGTGCTTCCTTTAAGGCTCTGTTTTATGTATTGCGTTTCGTACTACAAAGGGAGCCGACTTGATATAAAAGCAGTTACCAATGTTCTTTGAAATTTCGAAACCAGCTTATTCTCATTGTATCCCCACGACAGCAATGAGCTCGTTAATCAAATAATTAGTATCCTTTTGTAATCAGCCTTGTGTCATCAGCTTTTGTTCGTCTTTCATTTACCAGGCTAGTTCAAGGAAAACTTGAAGACGACGAGTATGAAGATGACGTGGACAACGACATTAACAACCGTCGCATGCTTAGCAGATTTGGAGTCTGGCTTCTGGTTGGTGTTTGCAGTGAGCCTGCGAGATGTGAATCGGCGGAGCGGTTGGGTCGATTAGTATCTATGGTGCTGTCATGGATTGAGACAACCTCAACACTGAGACGAGACTATGTGGGAGAGTTGCTGAAACGGCTCACAAGTCAGTATGTTTGCCGCTGGTTGTTACAAGTTCAAGACAGCAAGTCAGAGTTGCTCTGCGCATGCCTAACACCTGATCCTCCGGCATATGTGAAGGTTGGAGGATGCTGGGATACCATGTCGAGCAAAGCCCGTCAGCACATGGAAGGACTTCACCGCCTGTGTTGTTTGATTCCCCATAATCTCATCACACCTGAGGTAAGGAGAGGAACGTCTGTAAACTGCATTCTATTGGACGCTGCGTAAAAGTAAGTTGTATCACGTGAGTTGATGGTTTTTAAGTCTGGCTATTGACCTGGTCAATGAAGTCGCGATGATATTGGTCGTCTGTCAGTTAGGCCGTGATGTTATTGGGTATGACGAACATGTGTCGTAACCACAGACAATCCAATGAGCCAATCCGTTTTCGAGGAGGAAAGCGCATGGGGACAACGTGGCTTTGATTTGAAATCCGATTGATGCAGCTAGAAAGTTGTACATGAGCTGTAGCCAATCACAGAACAATACTATTTGAAATTTGAAAAAAAATCGAATTGGTTTTAGCTCATATAGGATCCTGGTTTTGGTGTTTAGGGTGAAGTCAAATCACGGTCCTCAATTTTGTTGTTATTTTACGTTCTGCAGGTCTGGGATACAATTATGCCTCAGTGGATGGAAGCGATCAAAGCAGACGTTCCTCCGGATGACTTAGGAAGGTTTAAAGTCTTGTTAACGTAAGTTTGTTGAGTTTTGGACCATAGGCTGTTCACGGTCCCAGTCCCTTTCAACATTCTTCAAGTTTGTTCATCTGTACCTCATTTTGCATTTGCTGTGTTATTTATACCTTCTTTTACGTCACCGCCGCCCGGTTAGCTCAATTGGGAGAGCGCCGTTCTGCTGAGCGGGAGGTCGCGGGTTCAAACCCCGGCCGGACCAACACTCAGGGTCTTTAAATGACTGAGGAGAAAGGGCTAATTTGGAATAACATCTGCAAACGGTTAGACTTTCTAGTCTTCTCGGATAAGGAATATAATCCGTAGGCTACGTCTCACAAGCCCTTGCCCATGTATTAAATCTGTGGGACGTTAAAAAACCCACACACTCTTCGTAAAGAGTAGGGCACGTAGTGCCCAGTGTAGTGGTCTATCTCACTTCCACACTCATGTGTGGGGGCATCATTACTCATTCCTTCATTACTTGTAAACTGCACCTTAAGCAGTCTGGCAAAGTCCCCCAACCAGTGTTGTAAATTATCCCTGAAAAGCCTTGAGGGGAGTGGATAATGAGATATTTACAATTTACTGTTTTGAGCGGTTACTTTTATGTTATACTCATACTCTATTCATTTTTTGAATTTTGATAAATTTCGTGACACAGCTCCTTTAGGTACAACTGTATTTGCTTCATATGGTAAGGTGATGAAACTTTATGACATTTATAGACAACCTTTCTGTTTAAACCTTTTTCTTTTGATTTGATACAGGAACCTTTTCGATCCTCTACTTTCTCCGCTCAAGATGCCCTCCGACACAACTTTAAGCTTCATACGAAGATCACTGGAGTCTTCTGTGCCTCGTCACCAAGTTGAGGCTCTCACTTGGCTTCAGGTAAGTAATCTATTTTTGTTGATGTGACCCGCGACAAAACAAAGCTCTTAATCTCGAAAAAGGGTCATTTCTTTTCTCTGGAAAGTATTCCATGTTAAGGCGATTTTAACGCACAACAAGTTAGAGTCTAGACGTCCAACTTTTTAAATCAACTTTCTTTTTACCACTGCTTAAGTTGCGTCTTTACCTGGGGTGATCTTCTTTGCATTATTTCTCGATTCCGCGGTTCCGATATATGAAATTAATATATTTATATCATTTCAACGTCTGGGATTAATAGAACGAGGAAAACCAAATTTATTGGTGTCTTGTTTCAACCTTTTGTTTTTCGCAGATTTTATCTCAGCTTGACATCATTATCCGGCTAGATGTTCTTCTCGGCATGTTTATCAAAGTTGTGCAGAACTCGTCTGAATTCTCTGAAGGAGTCGCCACCATGTTTCCTTTTCCCATGTCCTCTGTGCCGTCACCGCTGTCCACAACTGCAGAAGGCTCGGTGATCGCAACGCCGGTCAGCGGTGCAATGTCTGCAGACCTGGGGGAGCTGAGTTCCAATCTGTCGTGCTTTATCATGGAACTTGATTTACTTGTAAAACAGGTAATTGCTCCAACTTTAATCGCGAAAAATTAATTTTGTCAATCGAGTTAAAGTAAATTCAAGTGACGGCTTACAGGTAGTTAAAAACAAAAAAAAACTGCCACCCCCAAAAGTGGTCCCGCCGCGGTCGTTACCAGAGGTTCCAACTATAGAGCGTTGACTGGCAAAATTCAGGTGTTTTGCAGAGGTGGTCCCTAATAGGATGTTTTCGCACTTGGAGAATCGGCTGTGTATCGAATGATTTACTCACCCCAGCGCTGTATAAACTATCCCCATTATTCTACTTTCTTCTTGCTATTACGAAAGACAATCTCTTTTGGTAGTCTCTGCGCCACTTTCGATCGGTGTGTTTTCCTTTTGATTTACCTCTTTTAGATCCAAGTATGGGAATGCACAAAGTTTAAATGTTTGAGCCTGTGAACGAAATTTTGGCTCACGTTTGTGTGGTGCTGTTTGTTTTTCAATATTTTCATAATGAATTTTGGGCCCTTTCCTCAGCATTGCGGCTGTAAAAGTTTTAATATGAGGGTTTGTTTAATGTCCATGTCAAAGCTTTCCCATTTTGTATCAGAAATCGCACATTTCCTTCCTCTTCGAAATCCAATTTCCAAATTTAATTCGTCCTAGAAAAAGTGTACGTAAGAATCATCATTTGGTTACGTTTTTATTGATTCATCTTGTTCTTAATGACAGATAAAAATTCAGTTTATGCGCGAAAGACACGTCCCAACCAGCTCCGAAAAAGAGGACATCAAGAAGCTTCTGAAGTGCATGTTGGATATCTCTTGGGCCGGTAAACATGGCGACCACTCTACGATATGTGAGATGTGTAACATGACAAGTATTTGGTTTAAATTGGCGCACATGTTACTGGGTCATGTGTTCCCGGATGGTGTTACGTTAGCTGCTGATGATGCACTTGGTTCTGTGGTATCTGGAGGAGGTCTTGTCAGAACCAGTTCCAGCGGTAAAGCTGTTTCCAGTAGGAGTCTGTGTAAGTCTCTCCAAGGTGCTTTTCTGACGCACCGACACGGTGCATAAACTTGCATAACTTAGTCTTCAAATGTGCACATTCATATCATTATTCAGGGCTTAGCGGCCGATAAAAGGACAATTTCTGGTTAAAAATAGCCTCTGTCCGATTGAATCCTTAGGTGACCGGACATTTTGTCCTGTCGTTAAAGCCTCAATTGGAAAATTCAAATTTTAACTAAGGTTGGACATTATTAGCTTTTGTGAATGAAAAAAATGTGGGTAGAGGAAAAAAACAACAAAAAAAGTTGTTTCCGAGGGAAAAAATAGGTTTTATCGGACAACATGACTGGCTGAGGCTGATCTCAGTATGACACAACAATTAGTAGTAAACATGTTTTCGCGTTTGTGATTTTGGGATTCTTCTAGAACCGACAGACAGAAAAATGTCAAACTCAAGGCTACGTCTCCTGTTTGTAAGTTGATTAGCCTTCTTGCTTAATCTCGAGGTTGTTTTTCTGTTCTTTAGCCTCAAACAAAAGCCAAGTCGAAACAATAGATGAAGAAGTGTTTAGAGAAAATCAGCAAGAAGATTTTTCAGATGTTACTGACAGTTGCCATGGCGACAATGACCCCGAACCCGAGAATGGCCCCAGTGAGGGGGATGCCCCGTCGGAGCTAAACGAAAATATTATGTCATTTGCTGCCATGCGCACAATGACAGGAGGTATCGGCTCGTGGAGGAGTGGGACGAGTAGCGTTAGCTGGAGCGTGGTGTGGGACAATTTCCCACAACTGCATCTGTTGCTCGGGTTTCTGAAGGTAAGAACCTGTGTGAATGAACCACAGGAAGCCCACGTGTAGTTAACTAGTTTCACTTCCATTAGCACATATGGAGAAGACACAAGTCTGAGGTGTGACCAATCAATTAAATTCATGAACCTTTGCAGCGGTGCTTTCTCGTGGTTTTAAGTACAATACTGTACCAGCGGGTTTTAACTTTTGAAATGTATTGCGTGGCCATGAAACTAAAGCCTCTTCAGTAGTACTTCGCCACGGTACTACAGCTAGGTACTAGCCTGTGTACAGTCGCCTTCCTCCCCTCAAAAAAAGAACCCAACTGTAGTATCATAGTGGAGTACTGCTGAAGAGGTTTCAGTTTCATGGCTACGAAATACATTTCAAAAGTTAAAACCCATTGGTACAGCATGATAAAAAAAAGTACGAGAAAGCACCGCGGCAAACGTTCAATTTATATGATTCGTCACACCACAGACTTATATCTTTACTATGCTATATAAAGAAGTTCTATTTTTGTTATTCTAACTTCAAAGAAAATCCAATATTGCGACAATTCAAACGAATCCTTTTTAGCGGCACTGTATATATGTGGTGGTTCAATTTAATCCTTGGTTTAATTTAATTTTCCTTTGTTTTGGGGTATGGTAATGTATGATAACGAGTTTAAAACATAGGAAAATGAAATTCAAACTAAGGATAAAATTGAACCACAACATATACATGGTGCTATTTATGCTGTATCCACAGTTCTTGAGTCTGTGAATGAAATCCACGATCGCAGGGTTTTTTTAACACGATGTCATTTAATTCTAAATATTTCACACATACTACCGCCATTTTCGCAATCGTGTGACAAAAGAAATAAGGTCAGCGAAAGCGTCTTACAATAAACGGCTCATCGAGGAAAGCGGTGGTGATCACAGATCGTTTTGGAAGACGATTAAGAAAATCCTACCGGGAGAAAAGAAAGCTACTTCTCCAAATACTAAAGTGGACGGCGTTGTCTCTTCTGACAAACAATGCATTGCCAACGCATTTAATAAGTTTTTCGCATCTGCAGCAAGCAAATTGATGACCACTTTACGGAAAACTTGTGGTAATGAACAGCGTGGTTCCGATACTCCTGCCCGTCAGTATCAACCGTTTAATTTTCTTGAGATCTCTGAGGAGTTTGTTATGTCTCAACTACGTAGCTTGAAATCTGGGAAGGCTGTGGGTTTGGATCGCATACCGGCCCGCCTGTTAAAAGATTCTGCGGACATTGTAGCTAAGCCTGTGGCGTTTATTATCAACACCTCGTTACGTACTGCCCAAGTTCCCAGTGATTGGAAATCCACACGGGTCATTCCACTCTTTAAAAAGAGAAAGGCTGATGAGATGGACAATTATCGCCCGATTTCCATTTTACCTGTTCTTTCTAAGGTTTTAGAACGGGCTGTACATATCCAACTCTACAAATATCTCCAGCAAAACAAGATCTTGAGCCCTTATCAGTGCGGGTTTCGGTAGTGTCACTCGACAGAATTCGCTGCTCTTAGTTTTTCTGATAATATTCGTAGGAACATGGACCAAGGTCAATTAACTGGTGCTGTGTTTATTGACCTTCGCAAAGCTTTCGACACTGTGGATCATGCGGTACTTCTGGACAAGCTTTCCATTTTGGGGATTTTGGATAAAGAGCATGGCTGGTTTACGGATTACCTTTCGAACCGCACCCAAGTTGTAGAGTTTCAAGGGGTGACTTCTGCTTCGGACGCCGTCTCTACTGGTGTGCCTCAGGGCTCTATCCTCGGACCATTATTGTTTATTCTACACATTAATGATTTACCTGAAGTAGTGTCCGATTGCAATATTCTGATGTACGCTGATGACACTGTGTTATACTGTTCATCCTCTCAAGCCTCTGTCATTCAAGACAAGCTGAATGCCGAACTGTCTAAGATTGATCACTGGCTTTCTTTAAATAGTCTGTTTGTTAATGTAACAAAAACCGAAGCTATGTTTTTCGGAACCGCCCCTAGATTATCTGCTGTTAACTCTTTTTCTATTACTTTAAATAACAATGTAATTAAGCGGGTTTTTCACTTCACTTATCTAGGTATAGTTTTTGATGACCGCCTTAGCTGGAACGAGTAAATAAAGTACCTAATTTCGAAGGCGGGAAAACGCGTAGGAATGCTCGGCAGGCTTCGCAGAAGCCTCACTAGAGAGAGTGCAAATGTAGTGTACTGTAGTCTAATTAGGCCAATTTTAGAATACTGTGTAAGTGTGTGGGGCTGTTGCGGGGAAGGTCGTAAACAAGACCTTGAAGCCCTCCAAAACCGGGCTGCTAGGATAGTGGCTTGTACTGTGCGCAGCAAGCAGGCATTGGACGTTCTGAAATGGCCCACCTTGGAGGAGCGCCGACGTCAATCTGTTTTTAAACTCGTTAAGAAATGCCTGCAAGGTCAATGTCCCCAGTATTTTAAACATTATTTTAAACGTAATAATACAATCCATGCGCGCGCTACTAGACAAAGCAACCTCTTACATCCGCCTGCTGTGAGAACTGAAATTGCAAAAAGATCCTTCTATTATTATGGTTGCACTCTTTTTAACGAATTATCTTAATGATATTTCGTGTTTTACATCTTTTAATCTTTTAATTGAAAATAGTTTTCTATTTATATTATTACCTGTATTAGTGTAATGTTTATATGTTTAGTGTGTTTTTGTGCGTTGTTGCTCAGGGCTCCCATTGATAACAGACAGCTTTTTGCGTCTGAAGGGGCTACCCTGAGCGGTATAAATTAATAAAGGTTCTTCTTCTTCTTCTTCTTCATTGAGTTTTAGAGTTAACATGGTTTTGTTTTTGTTTTGTCTCTAGGAGCTGCCTCGTCAAGAGGATCATAATGTACAGCTGAGTATCCTGAGTTGTTTAAAGGTTCTGGTCCTTCAAGGTGACTACCTGCGAATCGCCATGGATGCTGACGGAGACTTCTTGGCTTATCTGCAAGAGATCTTCTTCATTCCTAAGTAAGATATTATAAGAACTTCATTTAAACTAAGGGTGGAGCTCATCCAGAGTGCTAACTTTCTCACTTCGGGGCTTGTCTTGCATTCTCTTTTCCTCTTCCATGAAGCTCTGTTTTTTCTTGTCTATATGTTAATGCATTTCCCGCTACGTTACGTTCATGTTCTTTCCGATCCAATACATTTTTCTCGTACTTAAAGTAAATTACGTTATTGTCTTCGACTACGCAGTGTCGCACTCCGTTCTCTACCAGCACACAAGCATGACCACGGAAGTTCTGGGAACGAAATTAAAATCGGATGATTTCGTTATTGTGTACGTAAAAGAGCACGTAAAAGTTTAACCTGTAACATTGAATGGGATGCAGTGTAAGGCAATACAATATAAAGAAACGCAATTACACTACGTTGCATTGCCTTTCATGCGGTGCAATTCATTGCAATGCAGCGGTATACAAGACAGAGAAATAAAATTCAGTGAAATAGAAACTACCTAGCTACAAAAAAGGGCCGTTACTTTTTATGAAACTCTTCCTCTAATGTTGGTTTGTAGCTGACGTCACGGCGGCCATGTTGGTTGACAAGAGCAAAGACTTTTGCCTCCGTTGGATCTTTTTCATGCAGATTTATAAATAATTTGTATGTATTGTTTCATCAACCCACATGGCCGCCTTGTCACGTGGTTACAGACCAATCAATATCATAACAGACAAAGTGATTACTCTGATTACTATAGCTCTATTGGCTACTCTAGAAACTAGGCAGAGTAAACTTTCGCAAAGACTTCTGGAACTGTCACTGGGGACTGGGAAAAAATTGGCCAATAGCTGACCGGCGCGTCCCGATTTCACGATCCCAGAAATCTTTGCGAAAGTCAACTCGTCCCATTCTCCTTCTTGTTTCACGATCCCAAAAATCTTTGCAAAAGTCAACTCGGGCCAATCTCTTTATCGCTTCTAAAAAGGCGAATTCGGCTCTCTGAAGAAATGGGTCCGTCCATTTGTTTCTTTTTTTTAGCATCTGGGACCTTGTACAAGCCGAGCACTCGGAGATGTCGCAGCTTTGTGTCCAGATATTGCTTCACTGCATCTGTCTCCCTTATGGCGCCGAGAAACTCTGCGATGAAGTAGAAAATGCTTTCTCAGATGATGACTGGCGAGAACGCTCATCCGCTGTGGAAAAAGTCACGGTTATTGCACGCTGTCTGGAAAAAGAAAACATCAAGTCCAATAGCCTTGTTATGTCCGCCCTGGCACACTGCTTTACGTATTTAGTTGGAGCAGTGGAAGATGTTTGCACGCCGGTACATCTTAGGTAAATTCCAGTGAATAACATAGCTGATGCTTTGAAAAAAGTTTATGTTTAGCTCTCCTATCTCTTTTTGTGCTTACTGGCTTTATAGTCAGTACGCCATTATGTCATCGTCTGTGTAAGTCCGTCCGTCCGTCCGTCCGTCCGTCCGCCCGTAAGGGTATTTCTATTGTCCTCGTAGCGTCCTATTCAGAGCCGAAGGTACCTGGTTCGATAACCCGTATCGCCCTTTTTGTTCCCGGCGAATTAAATAGATTTGCTTCTTTTTTTCTTTTTTTAAGCCCAACAATTTAATATCATGAAAGTACATTAATCATTTCGAAGGTAATTAGATTAAAAGAAGTTAATTTTGTAAGATTCTTTTCGAGCACATTGCCAACCTTGTTTTTTTTTTTCCGCTTAAAAAAGCAAGGTACACTGAGTGAAACAACTATTAAATAATTTCAATTTGCTCGTTTGAATTAGTTTTCCTCGTAGCACACAACTTTAACGTTTAACCTTAGGAGCAGAGATAGCAGATTCTATACCCGGTAACGCCCTTATTAACTTCGAAAAATTTAATACTTTAGTTTCCTTCTTTTTTTCTTTTTTTATGGTAACTGCAGTACAGACTATTCATAGTCAGTAAGCACATGTCTTCTCAAGGGACTATTATTTTTCGATGTAAATGACATGGCTTATATTTTGGTGGATCGGCGATTGAAGTGAACTTTTCGGTTTATGGAGGGTCTCGATGGGGTTAACTAAACAGTGTTAGGTGTGAAAAATGAAAACTTTTAATCGCTAGTCGTAAAAACGTTCGGGGTCACTTAAGGTAATTCCCTTGACAAGGGTGTACTGTTCTTTTTTTCTTTCAAACTTAGCAAAATTGATTGACCGCTATATATAGGAATTCATTGAAAAACTGCAATAAAAACATGGGGTCAACGTGCTTGTTTTCGCGCTGCGTGCGGGTAAATTTTTCTAGTTGCGCACAAAGTGTTCGAAACTTCAGCAAAGGTAAAGAATTCTTATCATGTAGCAATGAAGATGAATCTTACTTAAACTATACATACATATCTAAATAATACAACTTCTAGTATCTAGGTTTTTCTCCTTAAAATATATTTATCTTTTAGCTATGAAGAGCGAAAAACAACGATAGTTTGATGTGTCAAGATAAGTGATGCGTAGTGCAAAACAAGGGAATTACCTTGATGCAGGTGTGTCTCTAACAATTCATTTTCTATGTGGTTATACTTATTTCAGAGCCGTCTCCATGTTAGACACCATCAAAGCATCCTCTCTCAAGGTCCTTTACAAGTGCATCGAGCACCAGTACGATGCAGTTCCTAAAGATCGTCTCATGTTGATTCACACCTGCCGAATATTGCACCGAATACTGCCTCATCATACGCCCCTTTGTGGCAAGTTTTTCATCAGACGCTTCAAGCATTTGCTGATTGAAAACGCTGATTTTGTGTCACTCGGAAGTCCGAGCAAAGGACGCACTTCGTCTGGTTTAGCTGCCAATGAGACGGATAACGGAAGTGAATCTGGGAGGAGAATTGGTTTGTAATGACGTGTCTTATTAACAGTTAGCCGTTTGCTTTATTGTATTAATTAAAAGATGACAAAATAATCATTTTGTTGTCGTTGAAATTGCTTCAGGAATAATGTTACGTGAACTAAACAATTTATAAGCTCATCCAGCGCCCAATTTATCACTTGCAGCACATTTATGCTCGAGATTTGTAAAGACTAGCAGCCCGTAAGTCCTCAAATGGTTTAGAATTCGAGCTCTGACATGCAGCTTTTCTCTTCGTGATGATTCAGTTTTAGAAATTAACTGTTGAAATGCCGTTGTTGTCACTGATACTTTCCATATAGGCCACTTCCGAGTTTTAAAAATCCTCACTTTCAAAATGAGGCGAAGTGCGCAACCTTTCATGTGAAAATGAGTTTTACTTGCATGAGAATGAAAAATCATTTTCATATCAAAGGCTGAGCACTTAACCTCGTTTTGATAAAGAGGCACTTGGGAACTCGGAAATAACCTATTATTTTTAGTTACGTGTTTTCTTTTATGTTCTTTAGCCCCAATGCTCCAATCGCAACCTAGCACCAGGTCCCTGACAGCTCGTTCCAGCCTTGCGCAGCAGCCTCGTAAGACATCTTCTTCGTTCCGTTGCGGTTATTCATTCCGTTTCCCTGGAGAAAGGGTCACGTACAATCGACAAGTGTCATCTAATTCTGAAGGTAATCTTGAATACTTAAATCACCGTCCTCTAAACAAAGAGATCTGTTCTGATCATAATAAGAAATGAATCTTAGAAATATAACCATATTCTTGCTCCAATGTAAGAAAAACCAAATGCATATTCATATACAATAATGTTTTCAGGTAGTTGTTTTGTACTCTTGCCAACTAGATATTTCTTCATCATGTTTTTAAGTAGTTGCTTTTTTTTACTCTTGCCTGCAATCTTATCATGTGCCCATTTTGTTTCCTGGCTTTGCAAAATGGAAGGAACTGAACACAAAAAATACGCACAAAGGTTCTACTAAGGATTGTTATTGTTATTGCAATTTGTTTTCCCACGGAGCTCTTAGGAGTTCTAAGAACTCCTTGAAACGTGTTCGTGCGTTCCAGATCAAAATGGAATTTGGAAGTATTAGTTTTTAGGGAGAGGGGAACACCGGACTGCCAGGAGAAAAACCTCAAAGACAAGGGAGAGAACCAACAACAAATAGACCTTATTCACGATACCTGCCATCTTTGCACTCGCGTTAGGATTGTTGGGATAAAAGCAATGTCACGTGGTATTTCAGGGGGCAAACAAGTGATAAAAATTTGCCAACACGAGTAATCATGGTCGAGTTTGTTGTTTCACTCAAAACGAGACGACGATTTAATAGTCTTGCAAAATGTGCAATTCAAGTTTCGACAAGTTTTACGTCATTATTACTTGCTGTCACTATCACTTGCCATATTGGTGGGAGGCGAGTACGCGTACCACTGCTCCACCTTGCTCCCCAGGATACGCGCAAAGGATAGGAACACGTGTATGAAACCTCACCTACCTGCTAAATTCTAATTCCAATCGAAACTTGAAATGACTGATCATTTCAGGTAAAAAGTCATCAACCGGTGGACGCCTACGGCGTACAGGGGGATTCACGAACCAGGCGAGCTCCGTCGACATCTCAGACCGTATGTTCCTTGGTGGTCGCATCCAGTCTAACCTACCTACTGTCCAGGAGGAAGAGCACGAAAATAGCCGGCAGTCTGTTGCCTCCACCGACTCTTCCTTCAGCCAGTTGCTAGGTGGAGTGCAGCAGGAGGGAGGCAGCCTAGAGGCAGAAGCCACTCATCAGCTGGTGACGCTGGTCATGGACTTCCTCAGCTACCCAGGTGCGGAGAAAGGAGCGGAAAATTCGAGTTTTGTGAAGACGGAGAGTTATGAAGTGGTGCAAATGAGTCATTACCTTGGTGTTCTCATGGGGTATGACATCAAGGTCGGAGAATTTACTGGAAATCCTCGTAGATTAAGGTAACAAATCTTGAATGTCATGCTGTCATGCTTACCAACTTTGTTCAGGACTTACGCTCGTTTTGTTGTTCGTATGTACAAAGATTTATTGCTGCGATCATTGCGAGGTTTAATGTGTGCATTGTACATTTCCTTGAAACTTAGAAGCTGAGAATGTATCAAAGTAATTTAGAACCACCCACGCAGACTTTCTCAGGGCTTGTGTCATGAACGTACATGCGAGTAGAACGCGTTACCGTACTAACTATGGCGTGACGAAGCGTGATGGGTGACAAAGGCCTTAGACGGTCAGAAAAGTAGGCCAAGCAATTTAACTTTATTTTTCGTTTGCAAAAAGCTGTGCGCACCTATCGAAACAATTAAAGAAATAAGGAAAAAATTCCAGTTCATGTTATTAAACGAAACCAACCTTTCTTCACTCACAGGTTGTTCCCAGTCTTCCATGCTTACATGGCCGGGATTGTACAAGTCCTGGATCAGAATCAGGAGTGGGGGAATGAACTGCTCAATCTCACTCTTCAACTACTGCTGTTCTGCGCGGCTCCTAAGCCGCACAAACGAACGCAGACACCCGAGTTCTCTTTGATCTGTATACCGCCATTTATGAGGCAGACCTGGCTCATGGCTCTACTTATTATACTTTACAAGGTAATGAGGATAAGTTTCATCTTCGCTTTAAAAAACCTCTCGGTACTGTTGTAGATCCGAAAGTTGCAAAAGGTCTATCAATGTGAACGGTCGTCGCCATGCTAGCGCCATATAGGTACCCGCCTTGTAATAGAACTAGACCCAGTTGTTCGAAGGGCGATTAGCGTTAACCCAGGGTTAAATTTTTATCTCGGGTTTCTCTTTCTTTTGTTCAAAAGCATTTTCCCGAATAATTTTCTTCTTCTATTTAGAGCATTCAGTCATTAAATTGTAGGCAAAAAGAGTATAACTGAATTTGCTTCAGTTTAAGCTTTAATATCTGAAATAAAATTTTGCACTTACCCTGGGTTAACTTAACCCTGCTTTGAACAATCCGGCCCTGATGTTTATCTCAGCAGTCGTTCTCGCAAAAGTCGTTGAAGAGTTATGTCCATCAAATCGCTGCCATCGCTAAACCTATTTTCACAAGGTAGCCAGGCGAAACGATTTTAGTCTCGAAGCACCTATTCATTGAAGTAGTTGGTGGACTTGTAGAGGGGGCGGGGATGCAGACCTCTTAAACCTTCCCCTTTGACCTCGGCTGCCTGTTCTGGGTCCTTTTTTCGTTTTTAAAATCACTTCAGACCCTAGTCGTATTTTACTCTACTTTATTTGGTTTTAAGACCATACGCTGAATATTTATTATTGTTGAAATAGTTTACATTTATTTAAGCAGTGTTCGCCGAGTTCAGTATTGGTAAAGCTTTTAAACAGTTCTTTGATTCTTTGATTATTGTTCCAAATATATTTCCTTCCAGTATCCTTTCCACGCGGATACTCATAAACGAAACACAAAGAACCTAATACTCGTGGTGCTGAACACGCTGGAGGCCCAGGATCACGTCTGCAAGGGGCCCAAAGAGAACTTTCCAAAGCGGGCCAGCGTGGCATCTATTTTTGGGGAATCTTTTGCTGTTGGAACAGGAGATACTGCAGTGGGTCCAGGTATCAGATCAACTTTTCAAAGCTTATTTTTCTAGGGTATACACTTCGCGAAGAGATCATCTGACCTCATGAGGTCTTTGTTAAGTCTAGTGACAGAGTCTAAGTTCATGCAGCACCTAGCCTATTACTGGAAATGGGTATATTGTGAAAACATCCTGTCTTGTAAGGGTGTTACCGTCCTTATTTGCCAAGGGATGAGTGGCCAGTTTCCTTCGCGGCAGTGGAACTTTGGAAACGGGAGGGAAGGTGACACGACAAGTTCCTAAAAAATGATGGACTGAAGATGGGCGACCAAGATAATCAGTTTTAAGTCAAATCGTGAGTGTTTGCTCACTGAACGTTCAATTAATTTGTCATCTCTTCGAATGTGCAGATCTATAAGCACTTTCATAGCCTGATGGAAATTTTCCATTTTCTTGAAGTTCAATTTACTGTGGAAAGCCCAGGACCTTCTCTCTGTCAATGTAGTGACGAAAATTCAAAATGATTGAGTTAAACCACTTTTAACTCAATCAGCGGTACTTTTTATTTTTACCGCGGCAGGATTAGCTCAATTGGTAGAGCAATTAAGTGATAAGCGGGAGGTCGTGTGTGTTCGATTCCCGGGGCCGGACCAATACTCAGGGTCTTAAAAGAACTAAGAAATGAAGGTATCTCCTTTGCCCTGCAAGCGGCTAAACCTTCGCATGGCTCGGATGACCACGTAAAATGGCGGACCCATCTCAATTAGTACTTTCATGCTAAATACATTGACATTTTTTTTTATTTTGATAACGCTTTCGTTGGGCTACTAATTATCTGGTTGGCTGATTGATCAATCAATCATTTTCTTCCCCTTATTTAGAAACGCCAGGCAGTCCCACTCTTCGTCGTTCTACCACAGACAGACAGTTGTCTTTAACAACCGCTAACAAATTACGTGAAGAAGACGACAAAACCAGACGATTGCCAGAGCGACAAATTTCGTCTCCTTCTTCGTTTGGTAGCATTAGCAAAGCGAAAGAGAGAATAGAAGATGAGAAAGAAAAAGACGAAAAACTGTTGGAGGGGAACCAAGATGTGAGGTTGCTCTCCGAGACTCCTTTTGCTAATGCCGGTGGCGTCAACTCATCAGAAAGACTCCTGCCTTCCAGCACCCCAATCCAGGACCTCCCGGCCTTTGCGCGAAGAGTGCTTCCCAGTACTAGCAGTGAGGAAGAAAAGGGTTTGGAGTCTAGGATCGGCTCCGACGGACAGCCTGGAACCGAGAACAAAGGACAAAAAGGTACGGGGAACTTGAGACCATGCTGTAGTGTGAAATTAATCGTCTCGGAGTCATTGTCATGTCCGTATAAAAGAAATTTTTGGCTTCAGAATTTTCATTGACAAATCTTGAGCGATTAAATGACTTTTAAGTTGATGAAATTTCTTTGGTGAACGCAATAAAAGAATGGCAGATTTTTAAATTTAAAAGTTTGAATATGGTCGTTTTGTTCGTAGTTAACGGATTAGTTTTAACTTGTAATAATTGAAGATGACCATCTTAATTTGAGATAATTTTTAACAATTTCAGATACACTAATATATTAAACCTGATACATAACGTCCATTAAACTACTATTTGACGCATCCTTTAAAGGTTTTACGGTGCTGAAAGTTCTAATGTTTGAAATGTTGTTTCAGCTCGTCCTTTGTCATGGAGAATACGAAGGACTCGCAATGAACGTCCCTTTCCCGGCGGCTTTTCAGTGCGTTTAAAGAGACCGCCGCTGTTAACTGGTTAGTAAACAATGCTTCGTTTCCAGGCGGCCATAAAGAGAGGGACGCCATGGGAACGACGGGAAGCGCGCCCAGTTTCACCGCGGGCAAACGTCTGAGGCGTTTCTCTTTTTATTCAATTTGATTCCTTGACTATTTAGCGGAAACTTGCCCTGGTCAGGATTTAGAAAAGAGTTAGTTCACTTACCCGTCTCTACATTGTTCTAATAGAAATGAGCTTCTTTTCGTTGAAAATGCTTCGCGCACGAGTAGAATTATGACCATGGCAATTCAATTATGGCGCCGACATTAACCCCAGTTAATCAGTTTTCAGACACTTAGAACATTTTTCGTCAACGTTCAAATATATTAAGCTTTGAAAAGCGAAAGAAAGAGAAAAGCTAAGCAGAGCTGACGTCGCAGAACCCGAATTGTAGCGTGTGATAAAATCTGTGACAATCGTAAGTCAGGAGTAGGTTTGATTCACACGATGCAACGTATGTCGTAGGCCTATAGTAAGTCCATAGCGTGCGACAAAGATGTAAGGTATAAATCGGCCTTTCCACTCAGCTGGAATAACAACGGTCGCCTGGAGACGAAGCTGATTAAAACCCCTTAACTTTGAAATCTACATTTAAACATGTAAACTTAAAAGATTAAAAATTCTGCGGGAATGATTAACAATAAAGTCACCTTAAACTTTTTAAATCTTAAGGTGCAATTTTTTTCACCTTTTTACACCATAAAAGAGCCATTGTTAAGAGATCTAACCCTGTGTTAAAACATAACGGTGAGCCTTGTGATCAGTTCAGGTAAAAAAAAAAAAAAAAAAAAAAAATCGGTCTTTGGTATTCCTTGGTGGTACCTTATATTATTTTTTTCTCCTTTGTTACCTAGTCTCTGTAGACTCGACCACCAGTCACGACACACGAGAAATAGACATCAGTAGATCGGGAAGCATAGAAGGTTCACTTTCCGTCAATGAATTCAGAAGGGGTTCCAAGCCTCGACTGACACCGGGGCTCTCCACACGGTCTTTTGACAAGACCCTTGACAGTAACGCGGAAAAGGAGCCTTTTGATAAGGACCTTGATCTTGATTGGTGCCCAGAGTGTGGTACGTCGCTCGAGCAGTTTGATGAGGAGACTCTTAATTTGTGCATCGTGGTTCTGTCCACATTTGTCCATCAAAGTCCTTCCATGGCCATGCCATTTCTACTTCGAATGCTGGAAAGCGTGGCCAGGTACGTCTGTGGGTAATTTCTTTGCAAAACTGTGCAGTTTAAAGCTGAAACTTCCCAAATTATTTACACTTTTTAAAAAAGTTTCTCAGATGCCTTAGAAGATAGTAAAACAAAGGTGACAAACAAAGCTAGAAGTCAAGGAATTTCCGCCCCAAACACCTATGACTTACATGACAAAATTGAAGCTTTGAAAGGACTTATAAACTTTTAAAATTGCAACGAGAGAGCAATAACCTTTCGAATATTAGTTACTGGGGTGTGCAATAAAGGACTGGATAAAGGCGGGCCTAAGTCATCTTCTGTTGTCGAGAACAGCCTGCTTGGAAAGGGTCCTTGCAAGTTGTCTTTGCTAAGACAAGCCCTGAACCCTTCGATGGGCATGTTGGGAGTTGTCTTGTAGAATGTAAGTGATGACACAGGGCTGTGTTTAAGAAGGCGGGGGGTGGGGGGGGGGGGGGGCAGGGGTTTTTCCCCGGCCACTATAAATGTATTCCCCGGCTTCTTTCATAGGAAAATAGGTGAAAAATACAGTATAACCAAAAGAAATCCCTAGCTGTCTGATTTACCTCCTACTTGTTGTATTTACCTCACAACGTGAAATCTTGGTGACATCCCTGACTGATGAAATGCTACATTAACCTTGAGAATTTTACCTTACATTTACCTGTTAGCCGCGGGCAAGAAAACAGTGTGATTGGCTGATAAAACTGCTGGATTAATCTGTACTTAAAGATGTGAAACTCAAAAAATGCACAATAAGAAAATTTGCTGGAAGAAAAAGATACTTAGGAAGGTCCAACCAAGCGGACATCACTAGTAATTCACTTAAGTTATATTTATGATGGGGTAGAAACAAACAATAATGTATATTCAGCCCTTTGGGTATCAATATTTTAACCTTGCATTGCTTTATTCAATGTCGTAGGAAATGTGTACATCCGCTGTTTTCCTGGCAGGAGAAGAGGTAAGTAGTGGCTACAGATTACGACTGTACTCAATTTTTCTGATGTTGCGTATTCCAATCTACCTGAAGAGCCGAAGGAAAAAAATTCTTAGCTCGGAAGCGCATGACTCTGTAGTCTTTGGCTGACGTAGAAATTTGCCCGAGGTACGCACAGTTTTCCAAATCCACCCCATCCCATGTTCCCGATCGTTTTCTCCTGGGCCACTTGATAAACAAGCCCCAATTTCCACACACAAATTCTCCAGACTGACTTCCTTGAATTCTGGTTGCATTTGATTGAACAACTGCGTCGCTGAGTGTAGGCACGTGCCTGGAATGTCGAGAGGCTTCCACTTTTGGCAAAGACAGACGGACAGACAGATAGACAGAGTTACGCGTTTATGGCTGGTAAACCCGCGCCTTCCAGCTATGAGTCCCAGGCCAATGGAACCAGACACCTGTCACACTGATTAAAGGAGGAGGGGTGGGGAAAAAGCCCATCTGATGCATCTAAGACTGACCGCGCTTGCGCCACTACACTAACTGCTGACCGACAACGAGACGGCGCGCCTTGTTGTTAACTGCCTTAAATTTCATTCAATTTCATGTAAAACACATCTTCTAGAGTTGGTTTTAAATTCAAAGTTAATTTTGTTCTCGTTTATAGCAATGTTCTGATCCCTGGCTCAACCAGAGAAGTATCAAAACAGTTTCTTCGATGTGTTCTTATTAAGCTCGCACCAAACGGCATTTTCTCCGAGCTGTTCCGAAGCAGATTAAACGGTAATGATCTCCTTCCTCTCAACTTTTTTCTTTCAAAACAGCCGTAAGTTCTTTAGTTCCTCTGCGGCCTTTTTCTGGTCATCACGCAGCCCCTCCTCTTACAACTAAGAGCGTGTTTACCTGGAGGTGGGGGATCCCAGGTAGGTGAGGTAACCCACTTAGGTGGGGTAACCCACCTGTCCATATAATCTCTCATTTTAATTTGATCACATTTATATGTTAGTTGGGGTGACCAGCCACATGTTACCTCACCTATCTGTGGTCCCCTACCTCCATGTAAACAGTCCCTAAGTGTCGTATGGGACTACATGAAGGGTCTATTTTTGAAGTGAGGGGTACTATAATATTTATCATTGAGTCATATATTTTTTCTCCTTTTTTGAAGATGACACGCTTCTAAAAGCTGTGGCTATAGCTTTGAACGATTTTTCATCTTTTGATCAGATGTCCCCAGTAGCATACTTATTGGAGGTAGGTGATCATAATGTCTGTTCAGTTATCAGTAGGTGCTTGATTCAGTATATCATTTGTTTGGTCAGTAATGTGGGGAAGAAGTATTTATGTCTCGATTACCTATTCTTTCAGCGGTAGACTTATCCGGTGAAGTTTTTTAAAGACGAACTATAATACGTTCTCGGCGTTATTTTGTGTAAATTTTATATGTTAAACATCACTATTTGTGAACATGAAAATCTTATGTAAACCTGTCACCAACATCACAACTTTTCGGCGACTACGGGTCCTGTCGTCACAGTGTTTCCTTTTCATGTTATATGTTTTATTTTCCCGGTTGAAATCGAAAAAATATCTTTTCCAGGATATCCTTGGATCCAGGACTCTTAGTGACCGTGTGCTTGTGTTGCTTAACAACATGGAGACGTATCTTCGGTTTGCGTCACGTGAGCCCACAAGCGCTTGGGAGAGTCAGCTGTCTCATTTTGAAGCGTTCTTCAGGAAGCTACCGTCCGTTCTACCAGAAAATGTGAGTTTGTCTCGTAACATCTATAGCTAGTTACGTAAGTCCATCTTTCGCTTAAATTTCAGCTTTTCAAAAAATACGTTCAATAACGTACATATAGTAACAGTTGTCTGGAGGTTCCGATCGGTATCCGGATTTTGGCGAAAGTTTTCACAAAGTACAACTAGTTTGATAGATGACCGCAGTCAACCGTGAAACTATGTAAAAGATGAATGATTACGTGGCGATGAAGGTTGCGAATCTTCTAAAATGGGCTTTTTGTCTGTGCGCTAGCCGTCAGTATTACTTTCTTTTTTGGGTAATTTCTGCAATGGTCGTATTTCAACGGGCTAATGCCGCTTGCAGTTTCTAAAATGGACAATTGTTGTGTGCCAGTGTGCCAACATTGTCTTTTTTTTTCTGTAAATTTTTGTGTGTAAATTCTTGATCACTTTGTTAGTGTCTTGTCAAACTACCCTTTGATCATTAGATTTTATTATTAACACGTAATTTAACACTAAATGCTTCCTCCTCTGTTGTGTGAAAAAGCGAAATGATTCAGACGCGCCGTGCTTGCGGTCCGCCCTGCTGAAACTTGAGTGATGAATCCCGCGGAAGTCTGGATGAATTTATTCATGTTTTTAGCGACCCTGAGTGAAAGAAATCTATCCGTAACTCCTGAGGTAATACGAGGTGCCGATTGTGCGCCTTTAAAGTTTGAACAGAAAGGGAGTAGTCTCAGCCTTTAAATAACCTGCCAATCGGCGACAAAATGAGTTGAGACACTTCGCCCAAAACTGGGCTTTTTTACGTTTTATTAACTTCAAAAGGAGGAAATATAGCTTTCCTCCCCCATCCCCTCCGTGCAATGTTGTGCCCTTGTTCTAGCTACCTGTAGAAAACAAAAAACACCCCAACTTTGAATGGAGGGGACAGGGGAGGGGTGCGGATTCTTTTGTTCTCCGAAATTACCCTATTTAAGTACAATGTCTCAACAATTTTGTCGCCGATTGTGCGTTAGCCGCAATAAGCTCGGTATGAAATGATTACTGTATATAATATTCTAAAAACCCGTAGCCAATATAAACCCATATCGATAGTAGCCCAAATGAATTAGGGAACAGTCAACTTAACTGTTTTTATTTTAATATTTCATTTACAACGTTTTTTTTGACGTCATTTTGATTTGCCATTAATTTACCTCCAGTGCCAGGATTAGTTATACTAAATGAAGCACTAAATAAACTGAAACTGAAACACAAGCAGTTGTAAGATGCCCGGATACCGAATCCTGGTTTGGTTATCATCACTAGTTTCGCTGAGAAAAAGGTTCGGTTATTTTCATCAATCGCGTATCGATTGCAGCCATCTTTACGGACTTGTGACTTGTCATTTATAGCGATGGTAGCGATCGAAGAAGCCATGGAAAATACGGCTTGAGTGGTTCGAAAACTAGACCGACTGCTGGTTATTTAGACACTTGTTAAATGGTTATGTATATCTAGGAATAAAATCAAAACTGCAGGCGTTTTAAGTTAAATTATGACTGAGACCGTTCACTTTGTTTTTTTCACCTAAAACAATAATTATTGAAGGACCAGAAATGAAGTTTAAGCGTGTTTACATTTTTGGCTTCTTGAGATGTGTTGTTTTGTACCCGTTTTTGAAATCAAGAATGCGCTTTTATTGACTTTGGTGCTGTTATTGTTTGTTGAAACAAAAGCTGCTACAATAGTATTGTTTCCTAATGACAATACTCTATTAGAACTTCATATTTAAATGAATTAAGTAAAGCCTGTTCTTGATTGGCTTAAACAATGACGTTAGTTATCCGTGATTGGGTGACAATTCTTCAATTGTTCTTTTGCCTATAAATTTGCGGCACTATCCGGATGGTTGGGCGGAACCGTAACAGCATCATGCCATACACTTCTCCTCTCCGCCGCCATTGTTGCCCTATCTACCCACAGATGTACGTCTCCAATCTATGAATGGATGCTTTAGAACTGAAGAAAACGAATCCAAGTTTATTGCTGTTAATTTCATTTTTTTCAGCCCATTTCCAACCAAGCGCTTCTTAAAGCTAGGCTCCCAGTAGTGATACACCGATTTTGAGTCCACCCAAATTTTCTGTCCGAGTTATTTCATTTTAGGACCTCTAGCTGCATTTTTCAAATCTTACATTGATTCATGATGCAATTTGCTTCCACAGTGCGACTTGACGCCTACTATTCGAATCATGTCTGCGATCCTAAATGCTGCAAATTCTTCTTTCAAGGTAACAGTGATATTTATAAATAAATATATAAATGAATGAAAGAATTACAAATTAAATATATAAAGTGGAACCTCCGCGAGCGAGATTCCCATTATGCGGTCTTCTTTTCACATTTGTACGCCTCTCTAAAGGTGATGTTACACGGAATGATTCGCAATGATTTCTTAATTTTTAGCGATGCACCGCTTGTTGGGAGTTGTTGCGTCCGTTTGCACGCAGCCTTAAAGGCTCGATAACGCGGGCCTTTTTTCAAGCGATTTTATTTTGATTTTCCAACCTTAATGCAGTTGTTACTACGGGGCTCAGCTGATGTAAGCAATAATCCGCCAAGGTTTTTTCCGTTTGTTTTTTTCGCAAAGTTACGACATTTTATCTTTAGTGATCATTTCATTTATTCTCATCACTTTCCGGTTGTTAAGCAGAGATGTGATAATGAAAAATTAGACTCCCGCCAATCCACGCCGAGACGAAGAGCAAATTTGGTTCCTAGGGTGTTCTTTTCCTCGGAAATTCCACTTTGATGATTATCAGATCTTTTGACTGATTGTAGGGAATTTTCTGGTTTACTTCATTTCAGATGTTATTGCCTTCGTTCGCCCAAGTGATCAGCTATGCCATCAATAAGTGCTCTTTTCAGCTGCAGGAATTGTTAGAACTGTGCGTGAAATGTACAGAGACTTTTCCAAAGGTTTGCCAGATTCTAATTTTCTGATGTTTTAATTTTTGTTTGTTTGAACTCAGACAATTAAAGAAGGGAAGTTAATTGCATTAGATCTAGAATTTGAAACATCTGCATGATTGCTTTTTGAGTTTATTTGTGTTGAATGTTGCCAAACAATGTTGAACGAAAACGGTATCGTTCCTATTCCATTTGATAAGTCGCCTCTTTGTGATTTGCGGGTCTAAAGTACAGGTCACTGCTCCATCGATAAATTACCAAACCACACAGATTCCCCTCGATCTAATAGAGCACTGATTTTGTTGAGAGATTAGGGCTAGGAGACACTTTTCATGTTGTTCATTTAACTGTATCATGGTGACCCTGTACTCTGACCTGTGGAAAAGTGACCTGTGTTTTAGTCCCGCCGTCTCTTAAGGGTACAACGGCCAACAAAAACGTGCAACTGGTTTGTTGCAAAACTAGTTGAATAGCCCGGATGTTGTGCGTTTTTGAGCCAAGTGTGAAAGCGAAGTCACTTACTGAGTTTGAAACATTAGTAAACTAATACCATATTTTGCGCTAAAGACATGGTCTTACTACTGTGCCCTTCCTAAACATCGTCCAGAACGTTCGCAGGGGACCCATATTCAAGCATGTTGAAGTAATCCAAATGCTTTTTGTGTGCTTCAATCTTGTAGGAGCGTAATAAACTGTTTCTTACTCGAGCGGTGGTGTTGGAGCTTGTTCATGCGGTCAAGTTTCGTTCTTCCCTTCCGGACGCAAATCTTCAGTCCGTTTTACAGGTAAGTGGTTAGACATGTGTTCTCTTTAAATATTCATTCAATTATTGTTTTTGTTTGTGTTCAGTTTAAGCAGGGTGCATGTCTAACTCAGTAAGCTTTATATATAAAAAATGCAGAAAATGTTAAAATAAATTACACAAATAAGTTACGAAATTCACTGTATAGATCAAGGTGTGATGCCACGATCAAGAGTGGGCGAGCTGCGAGGGCTCTAAACTTCAATCCCTGTCATTGGTTTCGCGGCTCCGTTTTCCGCCTAATAGTCACACTCTCAAAACAGAGAGGCCTGTTTGTTGATCACCCTCTTAAGTCCATCATCAGTACTAGATGGTCTTGGGTGGGGCTAGGGCCTAGTCATTCTTTTGTTACGTTATCAGTTACCTTAAGCAACAACGACGGCGACGGCTACAAAAACGTCACTTAAAAAGAGAACTCGCGCTACTTCAAACTTGGTCGCTTTTATTCCATCTCGTTCAATTCGACAAATAATGGCGAATTTTTCTACGGTTGATTTCGTAAGGTCTGTATCGAAGTTCAGGGAAAGAAAAAGAACATTGTTGTTTGGTGTTCAAGTCCCCGCAAAACGTTAAAATCAGAGGAGGTTTCACGTTGAGCGCGTGCAACGACGGCAAAGAAATGTACAAAAATGTGATGCACGTGCAAAGTTGTTGTTTTGCTAATCCAAACCTATAGCTTTTTTGCCGTTGTCGTTTTCTGTTCTCGCCTTTTCCTTCGCCGTCGTCGTTTCTTAAGCTGCGTATTGAAAGACTATCGACAGCCTACAACTCAGCAGTCGATTTCGAAACTACTAGCGGACTGTGAATAGCTTGTGGTGTTGCGTCTGTAGGGGAGTGAAAGACAAAGATTTGATTTGTCAACTGAGTTGATAAGGTGAGATTGGCCATCAGAAGGAGATAAAGGAGCTGACGTTTCGCGCGATATCTCTTTCTCTGACGAAGTGTTATAGCTCGAAAAGTCAGCTTCTTTATCTCCGTACAGTGACCAATCTACTTTGTCAACTCCCCCTGAGTCAGTCAAATCTTTGGGAATGGCCTGACAAGCTGTTCTGTTCAGGAATATTTTCGTACTTTTGGCTGGGTAGCTGGGAATGTAGCGAGCGTTCTCTAAAACCACAATCCTTACAGTTTAATTTTAGAACGTTAACACTAGCATGACTATGCCCTCCTTAGAGAGAGTCGTCCTTACAGGGGTACATGCTTTGAGTAAGTTGATATTTCAGTGACTAACAAAGCCGGGAAATGCTCTTCATTCTGTGAAGAGACCTAATGGCCTAAGCAGGTTAATTCCCCCTTTGTTTTAGTTTGTAGCTGTTGACGCAGGCAGTAGAATCAGTTTTGGAAGTGAATCAGACAAGGCGCCTTACGATCTTCCATTTGGGGTAAGAACTATGTGATTTCAGTTTCCCCTTGTAATGTGTTACTTCTGTCACATCCAGCTTACACCACGCTTTGTATCTTTTATTTTCTTTTAGTCACGCACTCGAGCGCTTGATTGTAACCGTCAGTACATTGTAGAAGCGGTGGAATTCATCAAGGACTGGAATTTTAGAGCAAAGTCAAATAAGGTACGGTGAAGTGATTTGAATGTCTCATCATGCAGGGCCGGCAAAGGAATTACCTGGCTTTATTTTTGAGTTATTTCAGGACCCTGAGTAGTGGTCCGGACCCGGAGATTGAACTCTTGATCTATTCCCAGCATTCAAGCTCTCTACTGACTAAGGTCGACTAAGGTAGTCCTGCCGCGGTCGCGCTGTCCTGTCACGCTTCTGAGGGTGACCAACATGCGGTCAGTGTATGCTTTAGCTGGATCATCAAGTAGAGCTGACAGAGGTAATCAGATTCCAATTTTCCTCAACAGGAAAACCGACAGTTAAGTGAGCCAAATCTTCACCAAACGACACTTCCGATTGACCTGAAAGCGAGCGTGGCACAGCTAGTGGCCTTAGAGCTTACCAAACATTCAGAGGATAGTAAGATACATCAGAAAGCTCTGGCCTGGCTCAGAAGTCCTCCTACTGCAACACAATTGGGGTACGTACATACTTACCCTCCCTACCCTTGATAATTTTCAGGACAAAGCACTGACCTGCCTCTCCATCTGCAGTTATACCCAAGGCCCAAGAAGGTGGGTGGGTGGGTTAGTGCGGGATGGGGTGTTGGGTGGGGACTTTTTTCCTTGTACAGTGGAACCCCGTTATGACGATCACCATCGGGCCAAAAACATTTGGCCGTATTAATAAATGACCGCATTAACGAGGGTGTTTTTACAAGAAAATGTATGGCCGTTTTGCCATGCGGCTAAAAAAGTGGCCATCATAACAAGGTGACCGTATTACCGAGGTGGCCGTAAGGCGAGGTTCCACTTTTTATATGAGCTAAATAAATGGGCGGTGTCATATTCCTTACTGCCGCGGTAAAAGTGCCTGTCTGGCCACAGCCCTGTACTATCGCGCAGATAAATACATTTTATATATATGTTATATATATGGTGATTGGCTGACGAAAAGAACTTTTTTCCTTTATTACGAGTGTTTTTTTTGGAATCAATAGGGGAATTTACTTGTCATACTGATGAACTGTTCATTTTCCTGTCCGAAATGGTGAGCAATGCAAGTTGCTCATGATGTAAACTTCCCTTCACGGGATTAAGATAAACTTAGTCTACAAAGTGCCAGTACTTTTAGCAACATGATCTGAACTGAACAGAAAGTGGCTCTTTGTGGTCTAGCGTTTGTTTTATGGCTAAAGAATTTCATTTGAGAAGCGTTGCGGCAGTTTGGGAGAAGTTGCCAGGTCATGATCATGCATCAGTGACTTGTCGCTGCGAAGTTTTGCTTCCGTATTCTGGGTCACGTAACAGGGACATGTCTCTTGGTCATATCCCCTCACGAACTGTTTCCAGTTGTTACACACGAAGCCTCATCACACCAACACGCCCTAGCGGAAAATTTTTTTCCTAACATCTCGAGGTGAATTTCGGCCGACATGACGACAAATTTGCCTCAAAATTGTGTTGTATGATTTGAATAGTACAAGCGCACACGAGACAAGGACCTCTTTGATTCTTTTCAGGCCTGCTTTCATGATTGAGAATAAAGTTTTGCCGTTGGTCGAAGTAAAAATTTGGAACGTACCGACACGTTTCAACGAGTTCTTAAGAACTCCTAAGTGCTCCCGGCCGTGGGTAAACAAATTACAATTTACGATTTTTTTTTACAAAAACAATGTTTCTTGATTCGATTGAAAATCACAAGAGACTAGATACCGCAGCATGACGTCATAGTCACCTGAACACCAGCAGCTAGTCACAACTAAAAGAACCAATCACAGCTCACAAGGTCTCTTAGTTGTTTTATAAAATAAAACAAAAATTACTGATCCTCGTGTTATTCGGTTTCTACCGGTTTGAACCTTTCAACGATAAAAGCTAGCGGAAAATCTCCGGTTGAAGTTAATTTGTAAGCCCAAGTCAAATCAAGTTTGTTTAAACCATGTCTGTAAGTGAAGCAAGCTGTTTGGAAAGTACTCCTTGGAAAGCAAAGACATTGTTAGAACGCAACGAATGTATGTGGAACAATCCATTGCTCTCCGATGTGGAATTTTTGTTTCGATCTCCAGACAGTGAAACCGTCGTTGTTCCGGCTCATAGCTTCATTCTAGCCACGAACAGTCCTGTTTTCTTCGAGAAGATAATGAAAAACACAAGACGTGAAAAAATGGTTATTGAAATCGCCGATTGCGAGCCAGAAATTTTCAGATTATTTCTCCATCACCTCTACAACGATGAACTGGAACTCTCAACAGACTGTTTACAAGACTTGACGCGCTTGGCGATCAAATATTCTGTTTCAAGCTTGATTGGAAAATGTACAGACTTCGCTAAAAATGTTTTGAACTCTTGCAATGTCTTCACCATCTTGCAATGTGCCGAAACTTTAAAAGACACGAACTTACAGCAAAGTTGTTGGGACCTCGTAGATTTGCATACTGTTAAAGTGATAAAATCTGAAGACTTTTTGAAAATCAGCCAAGATTTAATGTTGAAACTTCTACAAAGAGACTCTCTGCGAGTACGGGAAGTAGAACTATTTAATGCGTTTTGCAGATGGATAACATTTCGGAATGGAAAGCAAAATAAAAATTCCCGTCAAAATTATGAACAAGAACTGAATTTGCCACTTGTGGATCAAATTCGCTTTCCTCTGATGTCGCAAAGAGAATTTGCTGAAAATGTTCCGCAAAAGGGCTTTCTCATTAAAGAGGACATCATAAACATGTTTTCGTATTTCTGTTCTACGTCCAACGTCGATGTCAGATTTTCAAGGAAACCAAGAGCGGGCACACTAACTCGCTGTCGCTTGTTTCCCGAATCCCGCAAATGGTTCATGTATTCGGGAGCGTGCCCGGAACATTTGACACTTTCAGTAAATTCTCCCATAATGTTCTGTGGCGTGCGAATGTTTGGTTCCGAAAGAGGAAGATATTCAGTCTCTTTAGAAATCTACGCTCAAAATAAACCTTTGGATATTTTAGCAGTGAAGAAAGGCGTTTATGAATCAGAAAGTGAAGTACAAAAGGATTATTTCGGATTCGATGTGTTTTTGGATAAACCCGTCTTGTTGAAAAAATCCGTGCCCTATTCTTTGAAAGTGTTATTGGAAGGACCGCCGTCATTTTATGGTTGCCATGGCTTCTCTGTGGTCGAATGTGGTGAAAAAACATTTACTTTTTTTCGGGATAATTGCCCAATATTTTCCCGATTTCAGGCGGGACAATTTGCTGAAGTTATTTTTATGTAAATGCACTCTATGTTCAAGCGTTTTATTTCATTAGTGCAAGTTAAAAAGCAACAATACCGGAATGCTCATTCCTGACCTTGGTGGCTTCACAATATTGGATGAATAACTCTTGTCACAAGATCTCTCACATTTAACATTTGACCCTACATAAGGCAGCCACCCTTAGGCGAACAGCAAGTGACCGTTAATGGAGGTTCATCAGAAATTAGCATGATAATCTTTAGGAAAAAACGCTCGAGGGGAGAAGCATTACTGGTCCATAATCGGTCGTCACCTTATATTTCAGTCGGTATTTTCCTTCATAATATTCTAAAATGCAGCCAAACTAAGTGTATCAGGAGCTTGATGCCCGCAATGAGAGAACTCTCGTTGAGACGGCCAAACGGTGGCCGTGGCTGCTTAATAGGGGTTTAATTTCCCATTTTTTTTCTCTAATTTTTTCGGGACTTTGATTAGTAAAGATAGAGGCACTATATGCTTGTGGTTTGTCTATTTAATTTTTAAAATTTTAGGACGCACAGGTCAGAACACATATCCACCATCACGAAAGTTGCACGACCATCACGTGAGGTATAGACCCACGTGTAATGTTTATTTATATTTCGTTTAATTTCCCATTTTTTTCTCTAATTTTTTTTTGGACTTTGATTAATAAAGATAGTGGCACTATA
The DNA here is from genome assembly GCA_964035705.1 of Porites rus. Lineage (NCBI taxonomy): Eukaryota > Metazoa > Cnidaria > Anthozoa > Scleractinia > Poritidae > Porites > Porites rus. The sequence goes on from OZ037998.1 coordinate 6,865,558, forward strand.
AGAGACTTCTCTCCGTGACAAGAGGTATTCATTCAACGCTAGAGTGGCTACGTATTTCTTTGTTTGTTTATTTATTTGTTTGTCCAGAAGCATATAACCCTATATGTTTCTGGTTTGTCTATTTATTTTTTAAAATTTTAGGACGTTCAGGCATAAAAGAAATATACCTCACGTGATGGTCGTGCAACTTTCGTGATGGTAGATATGTGTTCTGACCTGTGCGTTGTTTTTTCGGTGTTCTAAAGTGAAATATACGATGAACAATATTCTCAGGTCAGTGGCGGATTCAGGGGGATCAAGGCCGGGGATCAGGGGAATCGGAAAGGGGGATCCGGCCTCCCCTTGTAGGACTCCCCTGTACTCTGAATGACCAATGCTTTCAAACTGAAGGTATTTCTTCTGAAGAATCCCATAAAAGAATTTTATCAGCCGTTCACCAAGATTGAACTCAAGTGTCAAGAAAGGCGGAAATTGATCATTTTCATTAAAATAGTTTCAACCGTGAGCACCTTGGAAGCATCCAGTAAAAAAAATTCCTGCTTCCGCCCATGTCTGCATCTGTCCACACGAGCCCGTCTTGTTCTTGATTGTCCTCAGGAAAAGGATACTGATTTATCTGTCAACAAACTTTTTCACCCTTGGGGCTGTTTACGAAAGTATGCGTTTTCCATGCATCATTCACGTGTAAACAGTATCCGTAAACGCCCAAGATGGAATACCCGAACAAGTAACAAACGGTTAAGATTAGAGTGAAAATGAAAATCCATGAAAGTTTAATTTAAACTGATAAATGAAAAAAGGAAGGAAACAGACTATGCGAGGTCATCTATTTAGCACCACCCCCCCCCCCCCCCCCTCAAATTAGCTCCCTCTCTCTAATAAGTTCCTACTTTTCAGGGAAAGAAAGTTAATGAGCCCTCACCAGGAACCGATTACTGGCCCTCACTCTCTTTTAAGCCCTCCATCCCTACTAAAAAATACTCTGAATTAATCACGATCTTGGATGGTTTATTCACCAACTGGAAGTTCGAATTTGTTTTGGATCCTCGTCTGCATGACCTCCAACGTCTTGTACTTGAGCTTTTCCACTTTGTATTATAATTCTTGATGGAGAACTGATACCGTCGTCGTTTCTAAGTTCAACAAGCCCCCCCCCCCAGTTAAATAAGCCCCTCGTCTCTATTAAGCCCCCCCCCCCCCCAAATGTGTTTGAGCCCCCGGGGGACTTAATAGAGGATTTACGGTATCATATTCTTCTTTGTTATGCCGCCTTACGTTAGTAACGAGAAGCTTCAGCCGTGTGTCAATTTTCTCGAAATTTCATAAAAACCCGTTTAATCCCCAGCTAAAATATCCACCGTTGTAATTTAGGCTCTGACCATTCCCACTTTTGTCAAGCTGTCGAAAGCGGAATACCGTTGGAACGAAAAAAAGCTCTCTAAGTCGGTGATAATTCGTTTATCTTTGAGTAGCCTGTTCCAGGCTCCGCGATAGTCGGGTCCGCTGAATTGAGAAAGCGCAAACACGAAAATAAAACGGGAGAAAACTGGGGAGAGCAGGGACACAACAACTTGCTCGGGCGACCCACTTCTTTCAATCTTGTGGGTGGCCGCACTTTTATGTGAGCACTCAGTTATGAATGCGTGAAAACGAAGTGTTATCCAAACGCGGCTGTCGCCATTGCCATATTGGTATTCCAAACCAAATCTATGGGAGTTTAAAACTCTAGTCTTATGTAAACGCTTTCTTTTATTCGAAATAAATTTGCATAGATGCTGGCCACGTCAGTGAATACTCTCTCTTGTCTTTCCTTTTCCTAGGCGACAAGAGCTTCTCGATTGCGTGACTCACATCCGACTATTAGCATGGCTACTACACGGCTCCTTGTCGCACTTTGTCCACTCTAGAAATCCCCATGTGAACTGCCTCCCGATCAAGTTTGAGGAGAACACGCATATTGCTGACTACGTGCTCATAATTCTGTTTAGCTTTGCAGAGCAGCTTAAGGTGAGAGTTTTGCCTTATTAAATTGAGTTGATCCCGCGTTTTGTTGCGATAGGGTGTGGTCGCACCCCTCACCACAGGTCGTTTCAATTATATTGGGACCCTAAGATCCGACGATGGCGACACGGTGGAAGCGTCCCTTTAAAAAGTGAATTCGCAGTATTTCAATCTTCATCGTGATTATTCTGACTCATTTACTATGTCAAACGTAGTCGAACTCTCCTGAAGTTGAATTTCTTAGAACCATATCTAAGTTCAGAAAAAAATAGAAAATCTCGTTCTTGCTTGTTCACGACCTCTATAAAACGAGAAATTTGGCTTTTCACGTTGTAGTCGCGCATTGACGGAAAAGAAATGTAAAAATTGGTGTGATTCAAGTGCAAAGTTGTTGGTTTACTTATTAACCGTATTTTCTTTTTTGACTTTCTCATTGCCGTCGCCGTCGTCGGATTTGTAAGTCCCTATGATAGGTATTCGGGTTGGGCGTATACTCTGCAGCCACAAAGCGTATGTATGCTTTTGAACTACTTGTGGGGTATCTCCCTCCGACCTGTTGCGTTGTACTTTGGAAGTGGGTACAGACATCCTAAGACCAGGCTGCGCAGTGAAGAAAAAGGCTAACAAAAGCGAGCAAGAGTCTGGGAAGGAGAAAGGCCCTTTCCCCTCCCTCGTCCACAGCTCGCCTCCTGGTCCCAGGCCATGCCATATGGCGTGTTTGTAAGTAAAATTAAAATGTCTTCTTGTATGAAGAAAACAAACAACATATTGAATGAACTGAATGAGTTCTTTCAAAAATTTGGCGAGGAGTATAGCGCGAGATTAAAGAAAAAGCAAACTATCTCGAACACGCATTACTTAGGAAACCTTATCTGTTAACTATATTGTCAAGCTGATGATTTGCCTGCATAAATGGCACAGGGTTTTTTAGCGACGCGCGGGCGAACGAGCGGCGAAGTCGTGAGAGAAATGGGAAAGAGGCCTCATCGCTGTTAACGCGCGCTCGTCACCAAGAAATCGCCTGCTACACGGGCTAGATTACATTTAACCTTTATTATTATTATTTTTAGGAACCGTTGAGTAAATCTGCCCTGTACCATGCGTTTAATGTATGTGAGGTAAGCACAAACGTTTTTTAGACTAAGAACTAAACTCTTCTTCATGAAGACGTCTCTTTTAGTATTCTTTACAACTTGATTCACGATCAAATGGCGGACGCTTTTTTTTGATAGGGAGCTTAAGCGAGAACTTTTTAAGCGACCCATGTCAACCGAAAGTGAACTTTTTGCATCTTTTCATTCTTTTGGCAGATGTTGTGGCCCAAATTGTTCGGTCAAATCGTCCCTTTAGGAGAAAAGACTTGGCAACACAAATTTGGTACTGTCAAGGCATATCACCAGGGAAAAATCCTTACTTCCGGTTGACGTGCATGCGCCGCTCAAAAACTAACGCCTTTGCTTAAATTCCCTCAGGGCTAATGATTCCTGTTATATACGCTGAGGAAGAGATGTATCATGCAAATTTCTTATCATGTGTTTTTCGTTTGCATAGCTGTGGACTCTTTACTGTGATCATACGAAGAGTCCTGGTGAGCCCTCAACACAAGTGACCTCGATTGTGATGGAATTCTGGGGAAAGGTGACCCCTGGAATGCTACATTTGCTAACACAAGCGAAGGAGGTGGGTAATCACTTGACGTAGGTATTTCCACAAAGTCCATATGAATGCTGACAGTCAAACAAATATTGTTTATATAACCACCACTATGACTGGTTCAGCTTATGATCTCCTTGTTACTTAGTTTGCTTCTTGCTTAGTCCCTGTACGGTGTCTTCCCAGGCCTTCTCGGTCAACGCATCGGTGACAACTTGCCTGGACAGGTGACTCCAACGCATCGGCCGCGCGCAATAATGAGGACTACTGAGGAACGAGGCAATTTCACTTCGATCCTTAGCCATTTGAAGAGCAGTTGTTCTTTGTGTCGTCACGCAACGTGTAATGGGGAGGGTTGGGTAACGACACAAATCAAAGGGTGCCTATGGCTAACTTGTGGATTAATTATTTTAGAAATGAAAGCTGATAATGAACTTGCAATTAGCCTACCGGTATATTTTAAGCCTGTCAAAAAATGAAAGTTTGTTTAAAAAAACCAAAACGACCAAGAAAAAAGAAAAAAACGTTTCCGCCAGCGGGAATCGAATCCCAAGCCTTTGACATGTAAGGGCAACGCATTATCTATTGCGCCACGACAACCACTGTTAATCATAGGCGTTAAATTAATTATATTAAATATTTTTTGCCCATGAAATTCTGCCGGTGGACGCTGTTTGAAGCTGGTAGAGCTTTATTTAAGAAGAACTGAAAGATATATTCGATGAAAACAAGCATGGTTTTGACAGTTAAAGCCGTACTTTAACTCATTTCGTCGCATTTGAAGAACATATGGCCGACAAGTGTCTCGCAAAATCGTCGCGAAGTTTCATGCTGACGGCGTCGTACAGCTTGCAATTCTGGGCGTTGGCGTGAGGAGAACCAATTACGATTCAGCAACAGTAAACATTTCCGTTTTTACTGAACAAAGAAACATTTCATTTCAGAATGATATTTCCCTAAAACCATGAGTTTGGTAGTCTTGTCGTGAGAAAAGTTAAAAAATCGTGAGACTCACGGCAGAATCGTGAGCTTGGGAATCGAAGAGCAGTTGCTGATCTTTTCGTCATTATTGCCTGGACGAGTAAAAAGGCTTCAAAGTTCATAAACTTCTGTCCCAAAGTTGACCATAGTGCTAATTTGAAACATATAAAGTCCACATGAAGCACAACTTATTGTCCTGAGAAAGGTACAAAATCATAACATCAAAAGCTCTGGGTATAATGCACGCATCGCGGAATGGGAACGATCGATCTACGACAGTTGTCGTTTTGATATCGCGCTGAGCCGACTAATTACGAAAACGTTCACACCTGAGTGACACATTTGTTTGCATATCGCCGTGCCCACAATAACTTGTTCCTTACGCTACGCGTAATAATCCACAAGTTAAAAATGGTTGCGAAGGGGACTAGGGTGCAGGTGTAAAGAGTCACTTATCCCGACGTGTGTGTTACGTTTTATAAAGAAACACTGAAGCCCTCTTTCCCCACAACTGGCCTACAAAGCGTTCCAAAATTTGCGTTATGATAATGTGCTGTACTTCAAAACAAAAGGTGCTTTGTCATTTTCAAAGATTGTTTTTTTTTTTCTCTCATTTCAGCTGACCCTCAGTGTGAGTCACCACTTTCTGAATTTAATTGAAGCTCTACAGGAGTGTAATTCTACTCCACTCCCGATGGTAAGCACCCACTCCCTCTCCCGCAGAGGTCTCTTTTATGTCACGAGGAGGAGAAAAGTAAGCACGCTCCTTTTTAAGGATAGGAGCACCCTGCCCTTTCTTCTTTCTCTAGAGAAATCGTAGAAAAGTTGCAACCAGTACTCTGGAAGACGGTTACTATTGACGGTCTACTTTCGAATGACTCTTTAATCAAAAAAGAAAGTTAGGCAGTCGGTGATTAAGTTACATGTATACAGTCACATCTGACAGTCTTCCAGCTTGATCATTTTTCCCGATGCCGAGGAGTTCTTCTGCTATTACCATACTTATCCTCATTCGGCAAATCACTTTTGATACAATCGAAACAAACTGAAAGATCTCTTATGCTGATGAAAATTAATTGGACGTAAAATAATGTGCAAGCACTTTCTATTTTTCCTCCACAGCTGTATCCGATGTGGTATCCAATTCTGACCTACTGTTTCTCCCAAGGGGTAAGAACAATTATGTAGCGTTGACTTTAATTAAACAGCTCACTATAGTTAATGTGTAGTTAAAAGGATATCACTCTTCCGCCTGGACCACTCCATAAAGTATCTAAGCTCACGGCAAAGTAGAGTTCACCATAAGATTCCAAATTAATCTTTTCCGAAAAGAAGCTCCCAAATTATCAACGAAAAAGGACTCCTATTAAAAGACCGTCGTTGGTAAATCTCTCTCTCTCAAAGCAAAATACACCACACTCTATCGGAACTGTACGCGACCAGTCCGGACGTGAGATGTCAAGGTAAGTATTTGGCAACCGTCTTACGGGCCTCAATTTTCCCTGAGAAAGAAGGGGACCAACTCGCTGGGTTCCTTCCCGAAATCCAATTTGTTTGTTCTGTTTTTCTTAAACACTTCATCTTCTCGTTCCAGGTCTCAGAAGCTGCGCATGCGCGACTGCGCAAAGCCCAGTCTCGGCGACGGATCAACAAAGACACCAAGTCAGCACTGGCCAAGTGGCTCAAGCAACTTCAGTTCAAGATGGCGCTAGCTGAACAACAACCTGATGGCTCTTTGTTTATTTGAGGATGTATCCTTCACTAACTTCTCAAATAAGGAAACTAATAGGCGTTACGAGCGTGACAGTGTTTTCACAATTGAACACGTCTAGGTCGATTAAAAAAAAAAATCAAATGTGTCTTGTTTTGTCAATTGTCTTCTTTGTGAATCGAGATCCCGATAAAACACTGAATCTCGCATTGGATAGATTTCATCCTCAATCGCAAGTATACTTTCTTGGAAGTGAGACAGGCATTTGCTGGTATCATTAACAATGTATATGTTAAAAGTTGAAGAACTTGCACTGCAAGGTGTTCATAAATGTAAATAAAGTTATGTGATAGTATCGTGACCAAACAGCATTTTTGGGCTACATTTTTAGGCTGATTACTTGGGTATTATATATCTAATAAATCACTTCACTTGCAACCACGAACGTTTGTAGATAACATCCGTTTGTAGATAACCTTCCTATGGGTTAACCGCTTGTGTCTACTTGCAACTCCTTTTGATTACAATACCTCTTTCCCTGATGGAAAGCTCTTCTCAACTCTCCAAGGACCCCTCCCCCCTCCCCTCCTCCCCACAGCACGTTAAAGTAACATAAATATGTAAGAAATGAATTTTAAGAACTCTCCTTTTAAATTATATTTTAAAAGCATTTACCACCTGTAAGCTCTGGTATGCGGACAAAGGAAAACAAATTTCATGAAAACAAAGTTCAAATGACGTTTTTAATGGTGTAAAAGTTTGCATGTTTTCAAAGCTTTCAGGTGTTTTGTATCAGTGATATTCGGTTGATTTTAGAGCTCTCTTAGCTCCTTTCTCTTAACTAAAAGACTCTAAAATGTCTAACGGCTCAGAAAAGCGTTATTTTCGAAATTCACAATCACAAATTGTGTTCACGTTATTCTGATTTCAAAAGTAATATTCTAAAACTGATTTACATAGGACTCCGAACTAAAAATTAATTATAACGATAAACAATATAGTACTTTAATTTTAGTTCACAGACCTTTTACCGCTTTTGTCGGACGACATGGACTGTTCCATTTTCTATAATTATTTCCACAGCCTGGGTATGGGTATGAATAACGAGAGACAAATATCTTATTATCTACGAATTTACCTACGATGTTGATGGCCTTGTTTATCTTGAAACTGTTGTTTCAGTTACGGTATAATGCAAAATGGAATTTCCATCAAACGTTATTGCCTGGTCAAGGCGACTATCGGAGGTTATAAAAATTGAACCACGAAGCTAAGGCTAGTGATCCTAGTACCGAATGATCGGTATAAATGAATGAACAGAGGGTTAAAATGTTTTCCTACCAACCAACAAAACCCATCCTGCGTGGATAGCGAATCAGAACACAGGGTTTACTCTCGGCTTCACATTTAAACTGCAGTGGCTTATGACACTGCTGCCAACTCATACCGCTAGAGGTCTCACCTACCACCTCAGCAAGAGACAACCATAGTAGCCGGGCCGGCGTAAAGTTACGTCTTGAACCTTCGGGCCGCAGTAGTTACCGCTTTCCTCTTCTTACATATTGCCAGGTTTCATCGTACTCCTCGTGAAATGAAGAACGGGCTCCTGGTATCCTGATGATCAACCATATTGAATTTGAGGATTAGACCTTTCTAAGTCTGAAGGGGAAATCCCCCGATGCTACCCCTTACCCCGTATGGTTCAAGCAAATGCAAGGGGTCAAAGTTTCCCATATCATAAGAAAATACTTCATGCTTTCTGTAACTGTTATAGGATGCTTAAGGTGCAAATTTATTAGGGCTTTCTAAAATAACTGTTTAAAAAAATCTTTCCAGTCCTGCAAATCTACATTATCACGCGACGTTGTCTTGTTAACGCTGATTCCAAATATAAATACTAATTTGTTTTGAACAGTCTACTAGACAACTCTTAACCTGAACTGCCGCGCACATGCCAATAAAGAAAATTTCAATACGTTACCAACAATCACGACGCACGCGTGGCTGAATATAAAAAAGAAAAAAAAACTTACGAATTTCTCATCAGTGGTCCCCTTGGAGGAGAAACGGAAGGCGCAAGTGCCCTTAGCGGAGGGACAGGAGCCGTAGGTCCCATTGGCGGAGAGACGGGAGGGGAAAACCTTAACTGGCCGAACTGACCAAGATTGGTGTGGGCCCCTAAAAACATCTGGTGAGCTGTTCCGTAAATATGTGGATCAATTGAAGTTGTAGTAGGTGGAAAGCCTCCCTGAGATATATGTGGGTCAATTGAAGTCGTCGTAGGTGGAAAGCCTCCCTGAGATAAAACATACCAAATTACTGTAATTATCAATCAACAGATCAATCATCAAAGTCACCAAGATTTTACGTGTAAGGGAAGTTTTCACTCTCTACTGTCCTAACCAGAAACAAAGCCAGTAACGATGAAGCCAGCAAACCTTTTTAGACGCTATCAGCGGGCCCTGTCCAATTTGCACCGAGAAAATTCTGTTTCTGACCGATCACAAGGTATCGTACGTAAATAATATTTACGAAAACGTGATCGATGCAAGCTCGAATACGTGTTGTAAGCTCAAGGTTGTATTTTTGGAAAAGCGTCTTTAAAATACTCTTACACACGTTTCCATGTACTAGACAGTATTTTGAAATGGACGGGATTTATATCAAACTGCAAGTTTCCATACTACGTGCATCTCTTTGGTGCTCGAGCCAGACAAGTATGGCGAGACAATAGCCGTCGCGGGCGAACACACGAAAAGAACTCAGGAGAGGCTGTTCGCCGATTGGGCACTGTAATACAAAGTATTTTTTTGTGCCCAATTAGGAGCGAGCATTCACTTGATCGTTTGGAAATGGTCTCGTGAGAGTCGTTACCCAGGGGTTTTTGATCCCGTGCTTGACTACGTTCGTTGCGCCTTTTCTCTTGACCCGACTTACTGCCCCCGGGTCTCCAAGAATGAGATTCAGTCTATTCTATTGTATTTTCAGTGATCTTTATGGAGTTCTCTTGTATTAATAATGTAGTCTAAGCTTTCCTTTCAAGTTGCGACATTAATTTTCCGCGAAATAGGGCTTACGAATTTTTGCGAATTTAATTACTGGCGAAAATGGGTGAAAGTAAGGTATCTCAGCAGTCCAGCCATTTAACAGTATGAGTGCAGTAAAGCAACCCTTTACCAAATCCCGACCATTACGAACTCCCATTTGACTGGAAGGCAAGTTTGCCCTGAAATGGTAGTTGTTTTCGCGACAGGGATATGCTCCATGACCAACCCTGTTTTGTTATGGTGTTTATTTCTCTAATTCCATTCGATGCCTCTCATTTTAAAACAACTGCAAATTAAACATGCTATTACGGAAGATGTTGGAAAGACACAAAGTCATCAAAATTGCCTTTACCTTAAGTACATCGATCTGCTGCGCGACACATCCCTTGTCGTTCTGATTAACCACAAAATGTACTCTGTCGCCAATGTTTAACTGCGTGATTGAATAATCCTTAAGGTCTAACTCGTGAAAGTAAATTCCTTTAGGATTTGGTTCTCTCGGATATTCTTTGGTTATGAAACCAAATCGCCTTTTCAAAACACCAACGAAACCCTCTTGAATTCCCTTTCCAACTGCATCTTCCCATCCACAATAGCACTGGACTTGCTTCCTCTCGGGGGGCTATGGGAAAGCAAATTCCACGTTTCAAATAAATGAACAAAAAACCAATAGATCAGATTAAATACGTGTTACAAAGGCACGAGAAACTACTTTAGGGACTAATTTACAGTCAAAGCAGGTTAAGCGTTCCCTTCGCTAACGAACTAATGAATTCATTAATGGAAAAATGATTTCCATAATCTATTCATAAAATGAACAATCAAATATTCATATTCAGCCTCGATTTAATAATCGAATGTTGATTCAATTACTGTTTTTTGAAAAACTACACTTTCCACAAGTGGACCTCAGAATTTTGTTTCTTTTTTTTTTCAAGGGTCGCCATTTTGTTGCCAGTAATCAGTGCAACAGACCTAACCTTTTAGAAAACACGATGGTCAAACTGAGTTCAGTGTATGTGTGGTGATTGGTGGATTTCTATCCTCGGCCTTCGTCAGTTTCTTTGCGTTCGCGGTCTGTCTATTCTAGCTGTTGTTTTGATTTAATGCAATGAAAAACGCAATCGTAAACGGTAGGAAAAGGGAAGATGATGAACACAACAGACAAGAAAAAAGAACAGGTAGATTTTGTTCATAAACCAAATCAACATTTAATTATTGAATCGTGGTCTAATTTGACTATTGGATTATTCATTTTGTGAATGGATTAGTGAATCGATTAACCGAATCATTTTTCCATTTATGAATTTATTAGTCCACTAGCGACAGGAACGCTTGACATGCTTTGACTGTAACAACAGAGCAAGAATCATAAGTATCTATGTAAGTCGTTGCCAGCTGTCAAGATCATCTTGAAGTGGACAATGGTTTTTAAAGGTATTGCCTATCATCGTCATGCACTCATACCTTGACGTAAAGATCTTTGGCGTAGAAGCCTTGGTCCCGCTTATCTACGCTGAACTGAACTTTTGCTTCCCGGTGGTAATTGATAAGTTCTCGCTTTGGTATGCGAGACAGCATTTCGTGAAAAAACACTTTTTCCTTAATGGTGGGTATTTCAATAAATCCATGAACCTTTTTATAGTTTGGAGGACATCTCAATTCGCATATATGACCTTCTGGGCGAGATCCCATGTCATAAAGATCCTGCAGTGTCTTTGGTAGTTCTACAGTTCTCACTCTCCTATATTTTAAAAAAGTATGAACCAGTTATAATGTATATACAAAATAATCAATTGTCGGACACGGCAGAGGCGTACGGTGGTTATAATGTTGCGGAGAGTGAAAACATCACAGTGAACTCCTTCCCTCAACAAAAACAAAACATGTGGGTTTGTCTTTTACCTACCTACCTTATTTGCTACCTGCCTGCCTACCTACCTATCTAACTACCTTGTTATTATTAAGGTATGCTTTTGCAATAGTCATTAAAATAATATAACTTACGTTCATTAGTATACTATTCAAAAACTATTAGCCTTCTTTTGCTATTAACTACAATAGATCGTTTTCACTGTCACGCAACAAAAAAATAAATTGGAAACCGTCCAGTGGAAGAAGCCGAGAAAATGACATGTTACAAAAGACTAATATATAAACAATGTGTCCAAGTCTCAGGTCTTTGTGGCCCACAGTTTCTGAGTTATTTGCCGAAACGTTTCACGCACCCTTGTAGAGCTTTGTATGGAGACGCCATATTGGTGTACCGTTTTGGTCCACCAATATGGCCGCCGGAAATCAACAAAACATCTGGAGTTCACTTTTTCTATAAAAGCTCTTTTTTTTCACTCGAGAACCAGCCTACGTGCGCATAAACATATCTTGTAATACTTGAAATGGTTATACTACTGAAAATCAAGAGGAGAGACTTTTTTCAACGAGACAGCATTCCTGTTTTGGTGTCACGCACTGTGAAAACTCGGAAGTTCGTATTGCTGTATTTTCGAAATGAAACATGCTACGGGAATGGAAACTTGAACAAAGATTTATTTTTTGTTTATCTTCAACCTAGTCTAAATAAGAATTCGTAAAACCTCGCTGTTTTGACTTAACAGTTTGATGACGTCACTGTGAAAACCATCTATAGGTTTGCCTTTGGAATACGGGCAAAATTATACTGCTGTACTACTTACGTACTAACTTACCTGCCTACTTGCCTACCTACCTACCGATCTACCTACCTACCTATATAACGTATCTCCCTACCTGTCTGCCTACCTACTACCTACCTACGTACGTTGTACTTACCTCCCTGCTTGAGTACACACTTACCTACCTACTTACCTACTTACCCATCTCGTCCTTCCTAGAAAGCAGTGTCCAATAACTCGTGGCTAGTGGATTTTGCAATTGGGCTAGTGAATTCTGTCCTTAACTTGCCCGACGGGAAAGTGAAGTTTTGAAAGGAATTCAAATTACAGAACTGTATTTAATGCTCATCAAAAAAATTTTTGCGCGCTAGTTGAAATGACGGTTTTTCGGCTAACTGGCGTGCTTCGCACCTTGCTCCCTACCTACTTATCTCGGCCGTAACGGCCCCCTACCTATACCTACAACACCTTTCTACCTAATTACATAGACTTTATTTAGGTTCAGAATTTTTTCTGGTCAGGTGGCATGATCTCTATTCAAAGATAATTCGACCTTTTTAGTGGCATTCTCTGTACAATAGACTCTAAGATTTGCTTATAAAAGCAGCTTGAGCTTGAACAGCATACCTGCTCCGACCAGCTTCAGATGTGGAAATAGTCTTTGCACTGTGTTCTTTGCGTAGTTCGTTTTGATATTCCACCAGTATTGCATCGACGTTTTTCTCCTCCTACATATAATTGCATCATACAAACAAGTAATTTAGTACGGCATAACTTAAAGTTCTCCGTTGTGGCACGACCCGGAGTAAAATTGGTTTAAAATGAGTCATCTTAGCGAAGTAGGGAAATAATGAAATGGTCTTCTTTAGGTCCGTCACGTACCGTTGCAAGTTGATAGAAAAGAACGATAACTATCCTAAGGTACTATCCGCGTTTTACAAGTTACAAACTTTTCAAAGCGTAGATTTTAACCATTTCATCCGCAACTTGTCAAGCTTAAACATCCTTTTATGCCATTTTGCAGTTCATAAAATACACACCAAAGAAAACACTAAAGAATAGTTTTCAATAAACATACCACTGTTTTGATGTTCATGGCTCTTGGTCCTCTCTCAGTTTTTCCAACTGTAAAGGAAACCACCGTATACAGCTCAATGGAGTCAAGACTGTCAATCGGAGGAACAAATTGCTTGGCATGGAAGAACAAATTCTCTTGAAATTTCGGATGAAAAATTTTTCCGTAGCCGCTTTCGGAAAACCGTTTCAGGATAATGCCTTGCATTTCTTCATCTAATTTGTGGCTCCACTTGTAACTATCATCATTATCAGCCAGCACTTCCTGTCGGGGTCTTACTGTTTTAGTGTGCAGTGATGGTCCAACAAGCGGTGAAAGATCCTCTTCATCGCCCCTGTCACTCGTTTCACTATCAGAATCATCTTCCCCTGGATGGGTACGAAAAGTAACTGTGGAACGTGCAGCAGCTTTATGAGATTTGGCGAGTCCTGCTTGGCAAAACACACCCCAGGCGGTTGGACCAGTCCAGTGAAATGCCAGGCAAAAACGTACTTCGTCTCCTTGATTTGGCATAAAAGGCTGAGCATTGACGGGAACAAATGACACGTTGATTCGTTTCTTAAGGCTTATAGTTCCTTTCCAGTCAGAGGATATCTCACTGACCACTCCTTCCCACTTAGTGATGCTCTTTTGAAACAAAGCTTTTTCTATTATTTCCTTGCCAGATCTGTTTGGATGCCGAGGAGTTGCTCCTTTTAAGTAATCTCTTACTAAATCCTCATGATATAGTAATGTGTCCAGCGAGTTGATTTGACGACCTTCTTTTGGATGAAGCCATTCAAGAGGAAGAGAAGGGTCCTGTGAGATTCCTTTAGACCTTGGCAATCTTCTTTTATGCTGCAACTCTCTAACACATTCATTTGCTGTCTTCATTTTCTCTGTATCGTTGGGGTCGTTTAGCGCCTCTAAAATTGCCACAACGTAACTTAAAAGTAAATATACAGTAGAAAGAAATGTTAAGAGACAGTTATGCACGTGAAGTACATAATCACAGACCATCCAAATGCTGAGTTCGAAACTGTAACTACCATGGATGTATTGAGATTATTTCAACAATACTTGCATTAATGGGCAAAACGGTATACCTGGTTTCAATAAAAAATAATAGTCTCGATTGCCTTAATTATTCCAAGAACTTTTGCATTGATCGACACGACGCTGGCAAGTCCATATATAATCGCCTCGATCTCTTGAATAGGTCACAGTTGCACAATGTTACCACTTATTTGCGGTTTTGTCAAAGATCAAAAGGAAGAATGTTCCCTAGAAAGCGCAAAGTTTATGCTCGTCAAATTATTTTAGAGAGGAAAGAGCTCTGCCATTCCTGCCACTTCCCGCGTACTTGCAGCTTTATTTTTCCATGGCTTAACAAGTAAAGGTCTCTTTCTTTTAGTGTACCGTCCTCCGTTTTAAAGGAGTTTCCAATTTTGTTTGGCCATGACTTCGAGTTTTATCAAGGCATTTACTACTGCGGGCCGGATCGTCCGCATCGTATCAGAGGTGTTTCCCTGTGAATTTCTCAATAGTTTGAACACATTGTGCGACGACTCGGGCAATTGACAAGACTGGGAAGATTATATAGAAACCAGGCTTAAGGCTGTCAATTTCCTTAAATTTCTTTTGGTTTATAAAGAGGCGAAGTGCACACTTCTAGAAGCATTCCCAACTGAGCTTTGATAGCTTGCTTTAACAGTTTTTGGACTACGCTTAGTATGATATGAAGAATTATGAACACCGAGGAGTGGGTATCCGCCAATGCTGAGACGGATACCCCTCTCCGAGACCTGATATCGTACGAAAGCCGAATAATTTACAGTCAAACCAGGTCAAGCGTTCCCGTCGCTAACAAACTAATGAATTCATTAATGGAAAAATGATTTCGTTTGTTGATTCAATAATCCATTCATAAAATGAATAATCCAACAGTGAAATTGTACCTCGATTCAATAATCAAATGTTGATTTGGTTTATGAACAAAATTAACCTGTTCTTTATTCTTGTCTGTTGTGTTCAATCGTATTTGCTTCCCTTTTCCTGCCGTTTACGATTGCGTTTTTCATTGCCTTTAATCAAAATAACAGCTAGAATAGACAGACCGCAAGCGCAAAGAAACTGACAAAGGCCGAGGATCGAAATCTACCAATCACCGCATATACACTGACCTCAGTTTGACCGTTGTGTTTTCTAAGAGGTCAGGCCTAGGTCTGTTGCACTGATTACTGGCAGCAAACTGGCGTACATGTAACATTTTGTTTGGGTTTGAACTTCAGAACTCGCCAGCACTCAACTCTCAGAAAAAAAAGAGGAAAAAACAAAATTCTGAGGTCAACTTGTGGAAAGTGTAATTTTTAAAAAAGCAGTAATCGAATCAACATTCGATTATGGAATCAAGGCTAAATATGACTATTGGATTGTTCATTTTAGGAATGGATTATTGAATCAACAAACGAAATCATTTTTCCGTGAATGTATTCATTAGTTCGTTAGCGACGGGAACGCTTGACCTGGTTTGACTGTAATAATAATAAATAACAACTATTCATCTCAGTGTCGTGGCACCGAGTCGCGAAGTATATACTAACACAGTGAGAGCTGGTGGTGAATCAGTGAATGGCACTGGATATCCCGACATTGAGAAGCCAATCAGAGCGTGCGATAAACACTATCCATTGTTTTAGTATATACTACTAATAAGAGTGATTATTATTGTTATTATTATTATTATTATTATTATTATTATTATTATTATTATTATTATTATTGATGTTGTTGTTGCTGATGCTACTACAGAGCTGACCTTACAAGTCTTGTCTTAGAAAATCAAATGTAAAATGTTGCCTGTTAACCAGCACTTACTTGTAAAACAGAGCACTTGGTGACTTTCTACTGGTCTTCTTTAACCACCTGTCGATATGTTTCCGGACCGCCTTTAGCTTAGGAACCGTCGATCCCAGCCTCACGTACCTTATCCACATTTTCATGGGCTCTTCGTCGAAACCTGTTTTATATAACAGTTCTTCCAGACTTTTTATTCTTTCATCGGCTTCGAGAGGCTCAAGTTGTTTCTTTTCAATTTCCAAAGAATATACCAAGGACATGGTTTGTAGAACAACTACATCAACCCAGTCTTCGTCACTGGTTCCTTTCATCGTTTCCTTCAGATCTTCACAGACATCTTTGAGGTCATCCAGCTTACCCAAATTTTCCAACACCTCATCTTTCAAATTAGCACTAAACTCGTTGATTGGCACTACTTGAACGTTTGCAAAAAACTCTGTTACCAAAGACAGAATATATTTGTCTTCTAGAGTCAAGCAAGAAGTCATTTTTTCATTTGCTTTAAGTCGATTGAGAAAGGTTTTCAGAAAATCAACAAAATATGAGCCGCCAACTGACTTGATGGCTGCTAGCATGACAATCTTCCTGATGAGGGCGTCGGAGGAATAACCATGCTCCATTAGCGGCCTCTTTTCTTTAACAGTAACAAAGCACTGGCTGCCTTGAATGGCGTAACGAAGGATCTCATTGAGAGAGAAATTCACTTGATCTTTTAAGTTTTGAACATGAAGGCGCGTTATATCTCCGTGGATGTGATGAAGAAGTACGTCATCCTTGTTCTCCTTTACCGCTTCCTGAATAAGAGGTATCGCTTTAGCAAAATTTTCGTACACAGCCATGTAGTACTTTGCTAGGTGAGCCAAAAGATGGGCCCAGACGCTGGACCCTCTCTCAAAAATTTCACTTAGGTCATGCAACATGTCACGCGCTACATCAGGGTCAATTTCCTTCATGGACCGCACAAGTGGAGAAAACTTCTCGTCGCCGTACTCACTTGTGACGTACAATCGTCTGGTAATGCGATCAATTCTTTTACTGGGCCGTGGATCTGAAAGGGCACATCTTGCAAGTCGAAGGGCTACATCTTTCAAATAAATTGTATGCACCACTTCACGCTTCTGTGCTTGCTGCTTAAGTACCTCTTCTGCCACCTCAACAAAAGACATTCTTCTGGTGTTCTTGCCAGCTGATGAAGGGGGACTCAAAAGCTCTCTAACGTCGTCGTTGTTGAATATTCTTTCCAGTAAAACAACTTCCCTTTTGGCCATTCGAGCAAAGGCATTCACTGGAAACCAAAAGTCCGTGTACACGTGAGTAAGAGCGAGAAACTCTAAAATCTGGAGCTGCAGCTCATCGGTTACTTGCAATTGAGCCAAGCGATACGCCACGTAGTTTTTCAGACCAGTAAACTTTCTGCCAAAAGCCGTCAGGCTCACAATTGCAAATTTTCGCAAAGACCGCTCTCTTGATACTTTTTCTTTCAGCCCTGTTAGCTTGGCCTTTTTCTCCTCCGAAATGTCTTTGATTTTGAGAAAATGATCCACTAACTGGACAGCTTCTTCTGAAGTTAGTTCACGGTTCAATTCTACCGTTTTGAAAGCAGCTGTCCCCACAAAATATGGAATGGATTGCTTCTTCTTGCTTGGCGATTGTTGAATATATAAAAGATCAGATTCTACTACAAGTAACTTCAAGTTTAAATTTCGTCTTTCTGCTTCATTCTTAAAATCATTGAACTCTGGTAAGTAAGCCATCTCACTGTCAACGAATAGGATGACGGGGAGTCGAGTATACTGGTTTATTTTCTCGATGCTAGTGGGTAAGCTTTCATGAAATTCAAGGAGTCGAGCACACACGTACTGTTTATGAAACTTGTATAAAAGTTGCAAGCATAACGTTGTAGCACCAGCTCCTCTCTCGGCTTTTAATATCGTGAAGCAAACATGTGATCTCTTGTCATTAAGAAGCGATTTCATTTCTCTCTTGACTTCTTTCATTTTCTCTCTTTCAATTGCAATTCCACTTGCCAGGCCGGTTTCGTCAATTTCAGACCCTGAATAAAACTTCACTCGTACTTTGTCCTCATCTTCTGGCTTTGACTTGAAAGCAGCTCCAGTATTTTGATACATAATCTTTAGATGGCCTTGGATTGCCTGGCGAATCGTCTGAGGTAGAGTGTCGGGAATTGTTCGGTCGCCATCTGGAAAATACGTTTTTTTTGGAATTTGGAATGCATCCTCTGAACGGTAAGGCGGAGGAAGTTCATTCCCTACATGGCGAGCCATTTCAAAAGGTAAGGCAACAAAGATGTTATCTCGTTTTACTCCAAATCCGGCCCTCTCAAGCGGTTCAACAAGTAATGATAACACTGCAGCTTTGGCTGAAGTGTTGCTGCAAACAAAAATTGCCTTTGTTGGTGGCCAACATGAGAACAAGTGCTGTAAAAGAGTATCAACAGATTGCAGTAGCTTTTCTTGACCATCATCCCACAAGCAAACTACAACCAACTGGTTAGGGTTGATATGAACAATCAGCTGCTCGATAAGTGTCCTCATTTTATGACCATGAGTCATCAACCACGACGCATGGCCCTCTTTGGAAAGAGTTGTGTCTACGTCTTCGTAGCCTCGAACTGCGCACCAACATACGCCATTTCTTGGATTTACATCTAGTCTTCGATCACGAGGAGTTTTTACAAACAGATTTCGTTCAACTTGATGCAGATCATGAAAAGGTTTGAAGACATTAAAAAGATGTCCTTCCTGTTTTGGAGTTTGATCAAAATCAAGCACCAGCGCCCATTCGGGGACCACCAAACCATACAAATAACGTTCATGTTTCGGAAAGAAAAATGGCGAGCAAATCAAAACGTACGACGTATTTTCTTTCTCAAATCTGTTTGCAGCATTTAAAAGCTTGCTAGGATCATACTGATAATGTCTTTTAGCGAAACGGTCGAGAAGTTGAGTGGGCTTCATCTCAATCACAACCCCTTGTTGATCCAAGCAAAACGTACGAAAAGGACTTGTGAGATGAATAGGGTAAGGAGAGGCTCTCACGTGGAGGTGCACCACACATAAATCCTTTATTATGGCCTCGATTTCCTTCAGAGAAGAAACATGAATTTGGAAATAATTTGAAGTTTTTCTTTCATTCTCCAACTCAGAGATAAAGTTCTCCACGTTCACTTTAGAAGTATCCTTCATCAAGAGACCAAAGCCATTGTTTTCAAGACGCAGAACTGAAGAAAACTGGCCAATTTTTGATTTGGCGAAGTTGACGAACTTCTGAACATTTGAATTACTTTGAAAATTTATCTTGATAAACTGTTCCTCCTTTTCAACGTGTGTTTTTGGATACCTTAGCAAATTCTTTCGCACGTCACATTTTACCTCCACAAACTTCATGAAAAACTGAGAGCTTTCCACCGGAGGCCAGAAATTGCAGATTATCTCACTGCTTCCACGCAAAACTTCTTCTCTGTCATTCTTTGGCATTACTATTCCCACCACATAACCGGACCTTGTCTGTCGATCCTCCTCTACTCCGAAAAGAATGTCACCTCCATCAGTGTTGATAAATGACGCCGAGTATTTTTTGACGTAATCTTTTAGGATAATTTTCGTTGGGTCGCCAAAAATTACTTTAAATTCTATTTTTTCTGTTTCAAACCTTACTCTTTTAAACAAGTTGTAACTCTCTTCAGTAGCCTCATACGTAGACGCTTTGTTAACCTCTTTATTTACATCTGTGGGGGTTTTAATGGGGATGTTGCGACTTGCAAGTGACTCGAGGCGGCCGAATAAGTCGTCGCATGTCATCAATTTTGTTTCTGTGCCTTCGCGAATATAAGCATGGGTATGTTCTGGCTTTACATAGCTCAATATTGAAGTCCCCTTTGCCACATGGATACGAAATAAAACAGATATTTTATCCGTATCTTCAAAGACTTCCGCGAAAGAAGGATCTTTACCTTGCAGATACATGGCAGCCACAAAATTTTTCTCCTTTTGGACAAACTCATGTGCTTCTTCGGCGGACTTACAAAAGCAAGTGCCTTCATTGACACTTGGCAATATTCCGCTCAAAACTCTGGCTAAGTTATCTCTCTTCTGTACTATTGTATCTCGTGACACTCGTGAGCCAACAACAGTTCCATCACTGTCCACACCAATAAAAATATCTCCACCCAGACTATTTTTAAGCGCCACGACATACTCTTTAATATTTTCTGCCGGTACATCTGTAGGACAGAACAAAATTCCATAAGTGCTTTCCAAGGTATCCCCCTCAAAAATGACCTCTTGAGTGGATCCTTCTGCTGGGAAAATGCCAAATTCCACTGGCCATGGAGTCGATAGCTGACGTAGATATGAGGGTTTCACTTTAACATCCTTTCTAAAAGCGGCATGGTGATTAGAATACACGACAATTTTAAATGGAAGTATTTGAAATCCTTTTTTCATCGACTTGAGACCTTTTTCAACTCGTTGTATTTCCCCCTTCACAAATAATTCCTCACCAAGTTTCACATTCAGTATTGAAGAGATTACGTGTTTAGTCAGTGTCGTGGAATCAGGACAAGCTCTTATATCCACTTTTAGTTCAATGAAAGCTGATCCTTTAACAGGATCATTTCTTAGCAAACATGTACCCGCTCCTCCAGAGTTTTGCGGTCTAGATGAACAAATTCCTTTCACAGATATCACCTCACCATCATTTGGAAGCCGCATAGAAAGTTCGTCGACAGTTACGAAATCGTCATGTTTGCCCAGATTTTCAACCGTTCCAAACGGGCCTTCGGAAGCCTGGTCACTGAAAAAAAAGCAAACAAGAATGCAACCACGGCCACATCACTAATGGTCATCAGATTTTTCACTACATGAGTGAAGCTTATGACTTTTAAAACTCTCTGGTACACGTATAGGGAATTCCGCATTGAAGGTCATAGAAAAACTCAGATATCAAATGACATTGTTAGCAAACTTGAGTTCTCAGGAGTGCTTGTAGCCGACAGCAGGAGGGGTCTGGGGAGGTTGGCAAATATGATGTTATGGACTCCTTGTAAATAATGTTACATTGTCGATCGCGCGAGAAAGACGAGTGCAAAGCACTAGGCAAAAGGAAAAAAAAACGATAGCGCAGCTGAGCAGTTTGCTATTTTACCTCTTTTACCCAGTGGCTTGCCCGTGGTGAGACCATACACCTTTAGCGCTAGCCCCCGGGAAAAAGCTAAAAATTGCTCTGCAGAAATTATACCTCTCCTGAGAATCGCTTGGGATGGACATTTCGTGACGCTGCTCTTTATTTGGAGACATATTCCTTGGGGAATCTTTCGGCGACGGACCCGATTTTTCGGGCAGAACGTCTACGACAGTCTTTGGCACACATTCCGCATCTCCTAAACAAAACACTTTGTGAAATCAGTTTGCTAAAGGGCCATGTTATCCATGTAAATTAAACGTATCGGCAAATAATCCTAATAAAGATCCCAATACAGTGTGCTCGGATTAGCAGGACATGTATGATGCTAGATTCGCCCCCAAGATCTGCCCCTCACCCAACGATGGTGGATGAAATGGTCATGTCTCTGCGGAGGTCAAGCGTAACTTGGGTGGGAAAACACCTTTCATTCGTTTCTAGAAATCTGGTTTGTTTCCCCGTGAAACTATGACCGTACTTTCCATCTGCAGTGACGTTTGCACGACTGTTGCTTGGGCTGACTGATCGCAACCCGCTTTTTGCATTGATTTTAGGATTGGGTGACCTTGCAACCTAAAGAATTAAAAATCTACCAACTATCAATAGCTTTTTAAAGTTTCGTGCAAGCGGACGCAAAATTCCTGGCCAACAGGTCCCAAAATTGACGGTGTTACACGTTGAGTCCGTTTGCGCACCCGATTGCATGTTGTTGGGTGTTGTTGCGCAAAATTTGGAACGGTTAAACTCCCAGAATTTCTTTTGTTCCGTGATCGACAAAGCGCAGCTCAACAATGTTAGTCTTCCAACATTGTAGGGCCACGCAAGGGCATTTAACACATGGCCTTCGTGAGTCACGTGTATCACAGGATTACAACGTCTTATGGTTTGTGTCCTTTGCATAATGCACTACAAGTCTTAACATTGTTGGGAGTTGTTGCATCTGTTGGCACACCACTGCATGTAACACCATCCAACAACTCCCAACCGTCTCGGGTCACCAATGTCAGCAGTTGTCTCGCCTGTTGGCAGGTTCCATTATGTGCGCAAGCAAATCTAGTAGTATGATCAACAAATATATGACGAAAGAATTTCCGTTAAGCTGCGTAGCACTTTAAAAAATAGAAGTAACAAAAATGTTCATTAAAAATAAAGAAATCATGAACAAAAGTGCAGTGTTTAGGTTGAAATTATCCTTTCCAAACGTTTCGGGCCTGGCCCTTCATCAGTGGAATTCCCCTGACCAGTTCGTTGAAACCGTTGCAAGGTTTATATACGCCATAAATTAGAAATAAAGCCAATCCAGTTTTCAGGCGGGTACACATCTCCGTGCTTACACGCTCGCTGCCGCACTTGCCATTATATTTCTAGCGACACTAGTGTCCGTGGCCCTTGATACTCGTTCGTCATCAAGAAGGCGTTCTCTTGTCAAACGTCTGGCTTGGTCTACTGCATCTCTTGTCGCCGTTGCCCTGCCGTCTATATCGGCGAAACAGGGCGTACTTTAAGACAACGTTTTGGCGAACACCTTCGGAGCATTGAAAAGAACTTGCCGGGGTTTCCTGTGGCTGAACATTTTAACACGGCTGGTCACTCAATCGACGACGCTTTGGTTCGAGGAATGATGCTCTCTGTAGATAACGCGCAACGGAAGCGCCTGGAAATGCGACTGATATTTCAACTTGACACCAGTCAGCCGCGCGGTTTAAACTCCGACTTCCGTTTCCTCTAGGCCGTGCGCAGAGTCGCGCGTGCACTACAAAGCCTTTAATTTTTCTTTCTAATTTATGGCGTATATAAACCTTGCAACGGTTTCAATGAACTGGTAATTCCACTGATGAAGGGCCAGGCCCGAAACGTTTGGAAAGGATAATTTCAACCTAAACATAGCACTTTTGTTCATGATTTCTTTATTTTTAATGAAAATTTTTGTTAAATCTAGTAGTACCTTTTCTGGGTGAGTTGGGAGGGCTTTTCGTAGCATCACTTCCACGTTCCCATGCCGATTGCTCAAGCAATTCTGTCCAAAGGTTGAAAAACAAATCGCCTTGTGCAGGACACCTTTCCAACCAGTCCTGTCGTTTCAGTTTCATGAGTCCGGCGCCTGAGAGTGTCGTCAGCTTCGAAACGTCCTCCTTTTCAATCTCAAACTGTTCACAAACGTTATATATCCACTTCACCACTTGTGCCTTTTTCCACTTTTGCGGAGCTACTTGCAAAATTTAAGTATTAAATTAAAGAACATCAGAACATAAAACTGTTTTGGAGTTCCCAGATTATGCGTAGTTTAGCTTCGTGCAGCTAGACGATGCTTGTCGCCCTAATTAAGACGCTGATTCGGGCCTGACTGATTTTCGTTTAATTATGTTCGCTAGCAAACTGTTTGCTTACGATACGAACAGAAAAAACCTAAAAGAAATCTTAGTACAAACACCATGGAAATTTATCTGCTCCGTCAAGGTTATAATCTACATTCGAATTGCACATTAGTTCCGGCAAAGCAACCTGCTTCCGGTTAATCAGCCGAGTTGTCCGGGTAACCACTAGCCGCATTGAAAGGCAATTACTCGTTTTTCAGGACCCTTAATACGAGGAAGTAGATAATTTGAAATAAACAAAACAAGGCTAAGGGGTATTTTATCCAATATTTGGTGCTTCAAAGTCTTTTTGCCTACCAGTCCAAATTCCCAAGGTCTACCTGAAGGATGGGAGGAAAGAAGTTGGCTAAAACTTCCAAAACGTCACCGTTTATTATGAAATACTGACGACACTTTAATAAGAGAATTTATGTCTTTTTCTTGTTGTCCAACGGCAGAGTGTACATCAGCTAGTTGAATCACGGAGTAGTTTTCCCTCTGAGAATCCCACCTTGCAGGAGGCAAACCATTTAGCGGTTTTAAAACTGTAGCCTTGTATAGATGGTGAATTTGGCCCTATCTAGAAACGATTTCAGCTAGATATTGACCGGTGATCATAGCAGCGCCATTATAGTTGTATATCAGACTTAAAATTGCAAAAAATCAAACGGTTCAGTGTACCCATTTAACCTTTAATATAAAAGAAACCTTTACATTACGATTACGATAGCGTAAAAATACCTTTACCTTTTCTGTTTCCTTCTCCACTTTGATCTGCCGCATTTTTTTCTTTCTCCATTCCTTAAAGAGTAGAGATAAAATACAACTATAAAATGCTGGCCAAAACGTAGACTAAAAACAAATCCAAATTCAAACATATATGCTATGAGAAAGCAAACGCGTATTAACTAAAGATTTACCTCCATACAAACTAAAATGGACATGGATGTTGCAATCTTGGGTTAACCCTTGTTCTTTGAGTGCACGTTCGTCCGAAATCTGTGGTAAATCAATAAATGAATAGCGATTTAGAGGTAGCACATTCACGCAGTGGTTCTTCGTCTACCATTTCTGGTCGAATTTGAATTTAAAAATGATGGGTTTTGCGTAGAGAGGAAACCCGGACTACTCAGAGAAAAACATCTCGGGGTTAGGAAGGATAAACCAACAACAAACTCAACCCACTTATGGCAAATAAACAAGCAGTATATCCATCATTTTCACATAGGCCACAATCCACCTTGTTTACCCCCTAAAATGTTGCATAACCATTGTCTTCGATTTCTCTTGGGACGACTGTAATAGCCAGGAGAAATTGGAAACAATGGCTATGGAAAATACAATTTTGAGGGCTAAACAAGATGCATTATGGTCTATGTGAAAATAGTGAATACCAGGGAAAATTCCAATTCGACCAGGAATCAGGTACACGAAGAACAACTTTGTGGATGTGCTACCTCCAATAAATCCCTATCTATTATTATTTTTATTTATTTACAAACAGTGCTGCTTAATAATTAACCTTTAAACACTAGCCATGATCTTTCCAAAAAACTAAAATGTCAAACCGATTCGCTCAGTTATTTGCGACCTCTGTTTTATATGCGTGTGTACCTTTCGCCCTCGATGCAGGAGCGTGAAGAAGGAAGGAAACTTTGGACACTTCTTCCCGATAGCTTCTTTTAAAACGCGGCCTGGTTCATCCTGCCTAACCATCAAAACTAGTGGCAGGTCTTCTTTAATACCATACACAAACATCTGAATAAAACCATCCCTGTTGAATGAGTAAATGAATAGACGAATATGTTAAGCAAACGCAATTGATTGATCGGGCCGATCAAGGAAGGTCAAAACCTTACCACTCACACGATTTCGTTGACAGATTACCCTTGTTTGGGCACTTGCGATTGAAAACATTTTTTTATTTGGGACTGTTAAGGGAAGGTGAGGAGAATTTCTAGGTACCCGGGAGGCTCCAGGACATTCCTATTTATCTGGTACAAAAGAAGACAATCAGTGCAGTCTGAATAGGTATTCGGACCGGAGCGTAAGGGGATGAGTAGGAGCGAGGACTCGAATCCACTGAGACGGAAGGGGTTGATGACTGATGGGATGGACCCCGAAGTCCAACCCCTCACCCTTTTATATACCATTCACCACGAAAAAGGTGCCCCTTTCGTATACCAATTATTGTTTTCAAGTCCGTACTGGTTACAATACCAGTGCTAAGCCAACGCGTCGCTTTATAAAACTGTATTTTCATATTAAGCTGATAGATAAAGTTAACTTAACTAACATTTTACATAACAAATTAGTTAGATCTAAAGTACCTATATATTTTCAGAAAGAGGACCCACCATTGGTAAGTTATACTCATTACAACAATAATATTTTTTGGAGTGTATTTGATTATAATCAAACCTTCCCTAACATTAATTTCGATGATTAGTGATACATCTTCATAGTGTGACTGCGAATCTTATACCTTTCGTTATGAGTCTCATGGCCATGTCATCACTGGTGACCTTCGCATCGTTCAGAATAGAAAAGTTAGACGTTTATTAGAGAAACGTCCAAAATATGGAGAACAGACTACTATATCGACAGGGACCTTAACAGAAGAATATTAACAAAAAGCAGTATAAGATGATTACACCAAAAATGGAGTTAACGAGAAGGCCACCGCGCGTCAACGTTAGAGGAATGGCCTGAAACGGCAAAACTGATCATCAAGAACAGAATCAACAGTTTGCAGCGTCATACTCTTCGGCCTTGCCATAAAATCGTAGAAGACAGACATGTGGCGTACTTGAGGGGGCTACAGGGTAAGCACGTATTAGTTCCTGCCGATAAAGCTGGCAATAACTTCATTTTCGTTTGCAAGTATTTTTACATACGGACTCTTATGGAAGAACTTGGAATTACGTCTGGAAGTAACTTTAATTCTACATATGAAGCTCAGGATGTCAGAGTTGATGAAATTATGTGATCATGCCACAGTCTTGAAGAACTCATTTAACATTACATTACAAGAGAAAGAACGAACTCCACAGATCGACTCAATCTACTGGATACCAAAACTTCACAAAACACCATACAAAGCCAGGTTTATCGCGGGTTCCAGCTCATGTACTACCACTAAGCTCTCTTAATTAATTACAGAGTGCCTTAAGTTAGTTAAACGCCACTGCACTGCTTACTGTAAAACAATTCTGGAGAGGACTGGTGTTAACAACATTTGGATCATCAACAATTCGTTGGATGTCATTCGTGCGGTTGAAGAGAAACGACTTTCGATGAGGAAGGTAAGTACTTGGGATTTTTCGACTCTTTATACGAGCTTACCGCATGCTAAGCTCAACATCAACTGCATTTTCTACTAGAAAGAGTTTTTAAAGCCGGCAAGAAACAGCTTCATCGCCACCAATAAGTTTCACACTTTTTGGACGGATGATAGGAAGTCTACGAAGTACACTTTCTTCCCTTGCGAGGAACTTTGCTTTGCCATCGACTTTCTAACAGAAAATATCTACGTCCGTTTCGGAAACTCAGTTTTCCGACAAGTGGTTGGTATACCGATGGGCACCAACAGTGCACCGTTATTGGCTGATATGTTCCTCCACACTTACGAGTATGATTTCATGCTTACAACAAAACAGGATATGACAAAAGCCGTCTCGTTTGGTAATACCTTTCGTTATATAGACGATCTATTCAGCGTGAACAACGAAGATTTTGGAGATTACATCAGTCCTATCAACCCGTCGAACTGGGATTGAAGGAAACCACCATGGCATCGAATTTTTTAGATACAGTTTAGGGTACTTTTTAAACGCCTGCTACGCAGACTACACTTTTTCCCGAAAAAATAGAATCTCCACCATGTCCTCTATAAGCGCATTTGAAGTATAAGATATCAAAGAGGAAAACTAAACGTTATTAAAAGGCAAAAAATATATTTTTAGGTCTAAAAATAAACTGGTCCGTTCTAAAAATAAACTGGTCTATGAAAACGCCGTAACACAACGATGTAAGTTGCTCCCTCCGGATTATGGGCTCCTGTTTTAGCAAAATCTAACTAGATGGTCAAAAATATCGAGACAAAACAACTTTAGCTAGGAAAACGCGATTCAGCCGCTATTGTTCTGGCTTTCAAAGCTGGCGCTTTTCGCTACTAGTAGGCTATAACATATAGCCTAGTAGTAGCTCAACCAATCAGAACGCAGCATTAATAATAGATCACTAGTTGGATTTTACTAAATGGGGTTATCCCTCTCACTGACGCTTACATCCAATTTCTTAAGTCTTTTTCTAAGATTTTCAAATTTTAGCTCAAGAAATTTCATGAAAGTCTAAGTGTCTTCAATTTTAAACTAAAAAGAGGCAGTAAGAAATACATCAAGCGGATCGAACCCGGCACGCTGGGTCCCCAATCCACCGCCCTATCCACTAGACGAAGGAATTGTTGCCCAGTAGAATTCGATTTGATTATAGTGAGAACCCTAACAACAAATGAAAGCTAACGAAATCCGAGTCAGTGATTAACCCTAATTAGTGCTTAGCCTAGTCTGCTACACAGCCGTTTTTAGTGTCGTCACGCAACGCTCCTCCCCAGGAGCGTTGCGTGACGACACTAAAAACGGCTGTGTAGCAGACTACGCTTAGCCCTAATCGGCACCATATTCAGTGCTTAACCCTAATCACTATTTTTAGTGCTAATAAACCCTAATCCACAGGGAACCCACGCTCTTATTTGTAAACTGCAATTGGAAATTGAATAAGAGATAAAATCTTGAATCCCCTGTGGTGCGAAGTAAAATGGAAGTTGTTCTACGATGCGAAAACCATGTTCAAGTCGACGCCCTGTTTATTTCATAATGCTTTAACGGTGGTTTGTCTCGCGATTTCACCGTTGTTATCACGCGGTTGTTATTATGGTCTCGCGTTTCATTGTTGGTTATTAATTTATTGTTATTAAATTAATAACCAACAATGAGTAACAACCGCGTGACACCAACAGAAAAATGCGAGATAAACCACATAAAGCATTATGAAATCAACAACGGGTCAAAGAGTCGACTTAAACATCGTCTTCACATCGTAAAACAACTTCCATTTCACTTCGCGCGAGTTACTAGAGTGCCTCCTTGGGATTTCGCCTTCTGGGCAACTACTCACCCTTTGTTGACGAGAACGCGATCTCCCAAATATAAACAAAGCAAAAGAAAGGCGAATCCCCGGGAGGCGAATACACAAAAACATCGCAAGCATCTTTCGTTGGTATAACATGTCACAAGTTGTCCAAAATTCAATTTCAGTCCCTCTCGATGGATGAGGTTATAATGCCGACCCGCTCGGAAAGCTTCGCTTTCCAAATTCGTCGCCCTTCGGGCAACGTTCGTTTCCACCGAGCGTTAAGAAATATTTTACCAGGTTTGTAACACTAGTCGATTCTACAGTAAACAGAGGCGTGCGATCGCCTGTAAAGTTTTCGCTTCGCTTGCCATCACAAATAACTCCTCTGCTCCCTGTGGAACAACCATATACTCCCTCCCTATCCCCCCGGAAGTTAATTTTTTCCAGGGAAACAAACCCCACGGTTAACGTAGCCTGCAGTGCAGGCGTTTTCTTTGAGCGCGCAATTTGCTCGGGTCCGGATAATCTGCGAGCCAGCGAGCCATCGGAAAATATAAATTTTTAATAATATTCTAATTGGAAATAGTTCGTTTTGTAATTGGTTTTGCTGCTGGAAATGTGCTTTCAATCGCGAATATTAAACCGCGATGGCTCACGCCCTGGCCATGTTATTTTGGACGCGAACAGTCTGGGTCGAGGGAGAGCGCCAGTTTTGACTTTCTCTCCCCTCTCTGATAGTCTTTCTCTCCCGTTTCGTTCTTGCGAACCGTTCAGCGTGCTCGTGGCCGGATCTTCAAAAAATCTTCAATCCTTTTGGACAATCCAGTTCAGTCGAATCAATCTAGCAATAAACTTATACCTGCCAACTCTCACGCCTGCGGGTTGAAAACTTCGATCTCACGCCGGCTCGCCAATTTCTCACGCCTGATTGAAAAATGTGAGTTGTTGCTGTCTTGCTTGACACAATTTCCAAAAATATGTTAACTCAGACCAATGTAAGGAACGAAAACCATGTGTAAAATGAATAAATGACAATACCTTCCTCGCGATCTCTGATTTTTGAAGTGAAGAGCAAGTGAAAACTTCGCCTTCGGCAGACTTCAGACGTCTGCGGAAGACCTCGGACTTCTTCGGGAATCTTCGGAAATGATCGTGTCGTCTTCAAAAATCCCAGCACTCCCAGGATAAAAATCTCACGCTTATATCTCAGAAAAAGTTGGCAGGTATATAAACTGCTTCTAAAAGTGAGTATTTACCTGATTTACCGTTGCTTTAGTCTGTTGTCAGCTGTTTTGTGCAATGAATTATTCATCGTTGCTAATGTTTTATGTATTTTATTTAG
The DNA here is from genome assembly GCA_964035705.1 of Porites rus. NCBI lineage: Eukaryota > Metazoa > Cnidaria > Anthozoa > Scleractinia > Poritidae > Porites > Porites rus. The sequence continues at coordinate 6,895,549 of OZ037998.1, forward strand.
TTCGCAGATGGCAAATCGACGCACGCAGTGTCTCGTTGAAGCAACGAAGCGTGGTTTCACGCTAAACATCGATCCAAGCGGGGAAAGAAACCGTTGCTTCTATCAGTGTTTGTTGTCATTGTTTCTCTATGAACAAAAATATATTTAATACTTTAAATTCTGGTGTTAAAACCTTAACTGTCTTTTCTTGAAGTTTTTTAAAAGTGGCATACCACGTAATCAAGAGAAAGGATTTAGAAACGTGTTAGAAACGCTTTGCGCGTTTTGAAAACGATACGGTTTCATCGTTCGTGTAGATAGGTTTTCAGATGGCTCGCATGGCTCGCTGCCATGGCTCGCATGGCTCGCATGGCTCGCTTGTATGACTCGCATGGCTCGCATGGCTCGCTGGCTCGCACTCTATCCAAACTCAATTTGCTCGCGAAAGCGCCATGTTGAATTACCGAAGAGAGGCACTATTTCTACTCTCCCCAATCTTCCACTGTCATAAAATCAAAGATGGCGGCTACAATATTACGAACACGAACAAGGTTTCGCCCACCCAAAATACGCCTGCACTGTAGGCTACGGTTAACGTCACGGTACGTATTATTTTAATAGAAGGAGAAATTAAGGATGCAAAAATGAGCAGTTTCTCATCTGATTTCCAAACACTCATTAATGAAACATTAATTTCCTTTGTATTTTCTTTATGAATTATGAATGAGGTTAAATAGATAACAGGTCATGACAGGAAGAAAAGACTATGCTTTGTTGAAGACAGCTTTCAACTTAACTTAAACATCTTTTGTGCAGCTCAGTTAGGTCAATACAGTTCTTAAAATTGCCTAGCTGCATGGTATAAACAGTATAAAGTTCTCCATCAGAGATCCAAAAAAGCCTTAACCAAGCATGGTCTCTTTTATTTAGAGGGTTACTTTCAGTGAGCACTCCCTCTCATGTGGGAGTCACTCGACCCCCCCCCCCCCTCCCACCCCCTGCTTCGTTTCTTTAGGGCCTTAGTAACATAAGATAGCAGGGTTTTACTTACACCAATGGGGTCTTTTTTCTTGACACAAATGCACCAGTACCTGGATTTAAATTGTGGGCCTTTCCCTTCAAAACAATAAAAGTGCTGTTAGCATTGTTATTTCACTGTATTTAATTTCTTTATAGCCCCCCAAACTGTTGGAGGTATCAGCTGGGGTATATGGAACAATTTTAAAAAGGTCAAATTTGGGTTAGTTCATTTAAATAGACCAGAGAATACTCATGATAAGAATATCAGAGAGTTTGCCCGTTAAAGCCAATCAGCCCCTTACAAGTTCGCCCCTATTATTTTTCTGAGTTCACTTATACTGACCATGCTGTGGTATAACTTCAGATTCTTGTTAAAATCACGCATTTTTAATTTAGGCATTTTCCCAAAACATGCCTGTGAATTGGTTTGAATTATTGAAGGAAATCTCCCTTAGTCGTCAGTTAGGAAGTTTTATGGCAGGTTGATGGATTTTCAGTGGTTTCTAAAAATCTAAGACCTTAAGAAAACTGCTTGAATTACAGCATCTCGATCCTTACAAGTTGCTTAAGTTGCTTTTTTAATCAAAGAGTGAAGTAAAGAGTCAAACTCCTGGTCAATTTTAGCCTTTTCTGAAAAACCGAATTCTACCATACACCAGGCATGCAAAACGTTGCCTTAATAGTGTGTGAAGTAGCTGGAATGCCTCAGCTGGATGGTCATCAAAGCAACTGGTACAATGTGAGTACGGTGCTTAAAATCATAGTGGTTGATGGATTGGGGTGTTATTCTGAACATTTTACGCTGGCCTATAACTATTTACAAGGCTAATTCACTGTGAGCTACTAGCTAGATAACCTCGATTTCTCATGGGGCGAACTTAAGTTAGGGGTTCTCACTATAGGATGAAACCAGTCAAGTTATACAATGATAATAGCTATAAGGCATACATATAAAAAAGGTGTTTTTAGGCAAGTGTATAATATTGAAATCTGAATGTGAATTTCTACTAGTGCAAAATAAAAATATCTAAGTTACCATATGAATATAAATGTTGTCCTGTCTTACTGAATAAGTTGAAAGTTTGCACCTTTAATTAGAGTAGGGGTGATGTACTATTCACCCCATAGGAAATGAGCAGATCTGTTTTTAGTCTGCTGCAGGTTGTGTTAAGCTTGAAATCTTCAGACTTAATGCTTTGACTATGAATTATTTTTAGATATTTATATTAGATGTTATCACTTAATTCAATTTATGTATCGGTCAAATCGAAGCTTCAACATCACCCCCCCGGGCAACCCCCAGGGCATTTGACTTTTTCGAATATTATTGTTCAAATTCCCCCCTACCCGGGCCAAAATGCCGTTCAAATGCCCCCACCCCAGGGACATTTCACAGGCACAAAAAATGACAGAAAGACGGCAGAAACGCCTTCAGTTGTCGAACAAAATCTTTACAAATATAACAAAAACTGCGAAACACTGTGAACGTATTTACTACGAACAAAAGTCTTGTCCAAAGCGGCGGAAATCGCTGCTACAAGGTCACTGAATGCTCAGCTTTTTTTCGTCATGCAACATACAAAGCGACGTACGCGTTCTATAAAAAAAATCCCACCTATTGAGATTACTACATCATGACCATTTCACTGACATGCATCATCGCTCACCTTATTAATTAACATTCTTGCAGTAGGTCAAAGTAGTTGACCTGAGCTTTTTATTTCATTTTATGTTGTTGTATTGAATTGCCGGTATTGGTATTGTATTTCATTGTAAACACAACAATAAAATACATTCATACATTCAATTAAAGCCTGAATCCAATATTAAAATTTTAAAATTTAAATACTTCAAATACGGCACAAAGCTTGTTTAAGCCCTTTCCTCGTAACCAATTGGCCACAAAGGCACAATCTTTTCTAGGAAAATCCTCTATTAAACACCATGTCCCCCATGATAGCTCGCCACGCCAAAGATTTTACATGAAATCAAGGGTGCAGTTCAAATTCCCCACCCCTAAGGCATGGGGATCAAATTCCCCACCCCCTGGAAGACTCTGACAATCAAATTCCCTCCTCCCCGGGATGGCAAAGGTGTCAAATGCCCGGAGTATGCCCGGGGGCGGGGGGAGCATGTTGAAGCTTTGATTTGACCGATACATTAGTGCTTTTAATATCATTAAGTTCAATGTGCATAAAATTACTTTCAAATGAAAATTGTCTATTTTACCTTAAGTTTTCCCTTCTGTTTGCCAGGCCAAAAGACTTTCTCCAACCTGTTCCTTAGCTTTTTATCTTTGTGTAAAGTTTCACTTAAGGAAACTGCCGAATAATGATAAAAAATTAAATAGCAGCTCAACATATAACTGGCTATAATACAAAACCAAAGTTAAACCAAATGCTTGAGAGAATTTGAATAGAGTTTAAAGAATACCAATTTAAACTGCATACAAACCAAACAGAGTTTCATTACGATAATTTGGTACATGACACCGTATACCTCAAAGTTACTGCAACACTATAAAAACTACAATTGAACTCCTTTTTAAACCTATTCAATGTCATTCCATAAGAAAAATATTCATAGTCTCCCCACAAAGAGGTTTTTTTGGTTTGAACCCCCCCCCCCCTCCTCCTGCCCCCCAAACCCTCAGGAAATTCTAGTTAATTTTCATACTTTCCTTGCAATTTGGTCTTCAAGCCCCCCTTCCCCTCCAAATTTCCAGTGAACCTCTTGAGGTGCCAGGTATGGATCTTTTTCTTGAAATTTATTAGACAGGTATTAATTGTTCCTTTTGGTCACTGAATGCTAGCTAAAATACAGGGAAAAGTATATAAGAGCCTCAGTTGTAGAACAAAAAACAATAAGAGTTGTATTCACCTTGAATTTGGCTTGGAAGAACATCTACATTAGTTCCAACTTGACCAAGAAGGTACTCAATTACTGATGTGTTGTTTTTATACCGCTCTTGAAGCTCCTGTAAACATAAGCAAGCAGTATAAGACATAATTTAAATTAACTTTGTATGCCAACTCTGTGTAGATTTTTAATTGTAGGAATGAATTTTAAAAAAAAACTTAAAATAGAGGCATTAATATTGTTCTTGCCATGATATTAAATACAATTAATTCCATGTTTTTTTGGTTTTTTTTTCCTCTATGTTATTGTCCCATATGCTAGCATCTAAATTAAGCCCTTAACCTAAAGGTCCCCTCAATAGAGAGGAGAAGTCGTTATATCATGCTGTCATGGTAGCAAAATTTTTTGGATGACAACAAACCAAAAATTCAGTCAGAAAGAGAATTTGCACTGTTTCAAGCTTCATCGATCTTATTTAGCTTATTCAGTTTCATTTAATTTTTTCAAAAGTTGGCAAAATTCTCTGGGGTTGAATCTGAAAGGACCGTATCTAAGTTCAGAAAAAACAAAATGAAATTTTTTGTGTTGTGTTTACCTACTCCATGAAACGGGCACAATTAATTTGAAATTAGGAAGTTTCATGTCGCAGTAATTGTAACGATCACGGCTATAATGTGAAGTGCACGTGCAAAGTTGTTGTTTTGTTAATATAAATCCAAGGATTTTTTGCTGTTCTTGTTGCTGTTGCTGTCGCTGTCGTTGTTGCTTAAGCTCCCCATCGTTGTGATCCAAACATTTTGCCGCCGTAATTGGTAAGGTGACGTACATCACACTTCTCCTCTCTATTCAAGTCTAGTCCTGAAGATATGATCCCCCTGCCCACCCCTGTTAAGCCCCACTCCCAACAGAGTATTTTACCAATAACAGTGGAAAGATGTTTTATGTGTGATTTTTTTGCATCAGAATGGCAGATTTCATTTCTTAATTGTGTATATTACAAACGCATTAAATCCAATAACACACTGTTGAATCGCATTTGTTTTTTAAACAAATTATTTGTATGAGCTTGTTTCTGCAGATCTTAATGTTATCATTTTCAATAGCAGTCAAAAACTATTATAATATTATTAGTATACAATAATAGAACAAGTAAACTGAAAAATTTCAACCCCCCTGGCCTGACCGACTGTGCTAAATATTTAATCAAGTAATTAAAACTGATGTTTTTACCAGACACAGAGTTGAACCACAAAACTCCTCTCCATTGCAACATGTCATTTGTGACATTAAATCCAACAAGTGTCCATGGTTTTTCACACACCGAGCAAGGTTATTGCACTTTGTAATAAAAATTAAAGTAATATCAGAGGTAATAAATTTATCACTTGATTTAATACATCTACAACTTAAAATAAGCTTTAATCTTTATACCATTTAACTTATCCAAAGCAACACATAACAAGAAGTAAATATAAAAAGAATGTTATTTCTTAGTGGTTGGTTTTTGATCTGAGTTGCAGTCATTTGTATATAGGGACAATACCATACTGGAATAACTCGGCTGGTGTTAAATATTAATGAGTCAGATGATGAGTGCAAGCTAACAAGCAATGTCAAGTGAAACCTGTTAAATCCATAAATGTACAACCAGAATCAAACCCTTAGGTGGGAAATACTCCCTTTTTCCTCAGAGCTTAATTACAGAATGCAAAATATAAGAGCCGTTTAAGATGTAATGTTTGAATGTCCCTCGCAGCAAGGGAGTCCAGCGGATGGGGAAATGTCACTAACAGCAGCGTGGTTGATAATTAAGTCACATAGCCAGTAGTGCCAGTATAACAAAATAAAAATGCTTTAATGAAATAATGTTATTTAGTATTAAGTCAGCCGGAGCTCATATCAAGAAAACGAAGATGGCAACCTCAACCTTTATACCTTGTCTTGGTAGTTCTGCTCCAATACTGCTTCCCGGATCTTGTCCGAACGTGATCTTCTCAAGGGTTTCAACTTTCTACAAAACACTTCGCCAGAAAAACCAACAAGACGCTTGGCTGGAAGGAGGTGTTTACTCTTCTCTCTGAAAGTTACAATGCAATCGTCAGTTGCTTAGCCAAAAACAGTTATAAAACAAGGGTTGCTTTTAAGTGACATTGATTGCACTTGACAGTGAAAAAGAAACCGGTTGCTATAAACACGCTATTGATGGAGGTCATCAGGAGGGGCCAAAAATTCAGTTCATCAACCCACACGAAAATTGAAGGTATTAAGACTCAATCATTATAGGGTTCTCTTACCTTTTATTGTGATAATTGTGATAAATTTTCGGCGAGGGTGGAAGAAACTGAATGACTGAATAAATTGTGACAATGTTTGAACTTTTGAAATTTCTCAAAGAATACTTCCGGACACAAAAAACCTGCGTACTACATATCAATTTAGTCTAGACACAAGTTTGAACGTTTCCATGAAAAGTGATAAATGTATTATTGACTTTTTAAAGAAGGCTTGTGCGCTATAAAGAGTATATTTCACGCTCGTGTGACAGGTCTCGCTTTATTGTGACGATGATAAAGTCATTTTTTGTACCTTGTCAATTTCCACGCCATTCGTTTTAAACCCTTTCGGTTTCATGGCCTACGTAATCATATAAACTGAAGATATTTGTCGCAGGCAATCAGATGAATCTCTGAGAAAACAGCTTACCGAATTTTTCAAAACATAGATAGTTTATTCTGTCTTTTGATCGTCTAAATGCATGGCGTGATTATGGCGCAGATTGTCGACTTATTCGCACGACTTTTCAAAATGAATTACATGTAAAATATATATTGACATGTCTATCAAAAATGCAAGCATACCTTTGTCTTCCTAACTTTTTCCCCATCGTTAACACTGCGCGTAGCCGCGTAGCCGTAACTTTGTTGTTATGTTGTTTTGTGAAAACAATTCCCTTCCTCCTCAGTTATTCGATTCTACGCTTGGCTCTTGGATATAAAGCGAAAGCTGAAACGCGGAAGTGTGACTAGGTTCCGGGGGAGGGGTACTCCCTTATAAGGGCTTAATGGAGACTTGCGGCCAGCCAGGGTATGTTTTTCGGGATTTTTGTCTTAATCAGGGTATCGATTTTATCATTTTTTCTCTGAAACAGGGTATCGATTTTATCAATTTTTGTCTTAAACAGGGTATCTTTTCTTGGACGATAAACAGCCTGCGTGACTATTGATCAAGCTGTAGATAGTTTAACATTTGTTTTTGCCCAATATTTCGGCAAGGCAAAACTAACTTTCACCCGAACAGACGAGACAAGACTTGTATTTTTGTATTGTTATAATAACCGCGCTACATATACACGTTTCCTTCTATTGCATTTCTCTACCAATCAGACCTTCTGTTATTTTTGTATTGTTTTAAATAACTGAACCATTTATTCTACATTTTTACTTAGCTTTTCTATCCCCCGATGAAAGTTAGTTTTCATGTTTTAGTTTTGCCATAACGAAATTTTCGGCAAATAATATCCCCATTTGCACACCTTCTCGAGGGTGGCAATTTAGCCTGTTCCAGGCGTTTAGATAGTGGGGAGTGGTGCGAAGTAAAAAAAGGAGATTTTCTCGTTTTTATTTTTTCGTGCTCCCTTTTACTTCGCACCGGCCGCTCCCCACTATCTGATCGCCAGGAACAGGCTAGTGGCAATTTTGCCGTAGACAAAATCAATGACTTCAGTGGATGGATCTCAAAAGAACAAAGAAAAAGTGATTTGGATTAGTATAAAAGAACAATATCGACGAATTAACACAAATTGATCCTCAAGGTTGTTGTTAATTCTCTGACAATTCTTCATCATTCAACTCTCTTCTGTTTGCAAAATGAACAGGTGCTGTCTCCTTCAGTTTCTGCCTGGACAACGAGATGTTTGCAAGACCTGCGTCTTATTTTTTCCTGACCTGACACAATCTACCGTAAAATTCCGAAAAAAAACCCCAGGGCTTATATTTTTCATAGGCCCTTTTAAGGGGCTTATTTTTGGAGGGGCTTATATTCGGAGGGGCTTATGTACGAACGGAAATTTGCTTTTCAAAATCGATTGGGTTAGCTTATAGTTGGAGGGAAATTTGCCGTTTTTGCTTTGTTTTACTTTGTATTTGAGGGCAATTTCGAAGTACAAGCCCCCATGGGCCTTAAATTCCGAGGGGCGATTTCACGGAAGGTCTTTAGTGTCACGAGTTTGGGGGGCTTATATCTGGAGAGCCTTATTTTCGAAATTTTATGGTATGTCTCTATTAAATGCAAAAAAGGAACTCTTGCAGCTCCTCATTCGCTGTTGCTGTGAAGACTGCACTGAAGTCTTATTCTTCACCTTTGCTCCCTTCCCTGAACCTGCATTTGCTCTCTTTGTTGAAAACAAATTACTTATGATATCGAGGTATGGGTATCGTTTTTTTCGAAACATTTTATTCGGTGCCAGTCTGTTTGATCCGAGGCAGTTAAGATTCCGGCTACAGAATCTGGAACATCAGAGTGTTTAGGTTTCCCTTTTTTGATTTCATCCTTACATTTCTGCAGTTCTTCTCTCGCCTTTTCAAGTTCGATTTCTTTTTTTTTTTTCAGCAGCCATTTAAAATGAAAGTACAATGACGCTACCATATGACCTTTAATAATATTCATAAACCCATCTATTTTAAACGCTGACGCCTGCTGTACAATTAACCATCCTTGGTTTGAATAGACTACACCGGATAACATAGAAAATGAGACAAAACGATTTTAGTGTTATTTTGACAAAAATATTGAAATAAAAGCTACCGCAAGTGTGATTGGTTCTTCTCAGTTGTACTACTGTTTGATTAGTCTGTTTTTTCTTGTTACTAATTATTTTCATCTGTTTAATTATGAATTACTTAAAAGAATTATTCACATGCATAGCCATCAGCTTTTTTTTGCAGGAACTCTCAGTCGCATTTGGCTTTATTTTCGCAAGTTTTATTTATTTCTCATTTTTGTCTCTAGTAATTTGTCAATCTAATCTAGTGCGTTGTAGTCAAGGCTTCGAATGCGTTGATATGAAAGGAACCTTCAAACGGTACAAAGAACTTAATAATTTCGTACCTTATTTAGTATTCTAGAACAATATCCTGCCATAACATTTTTACATGTTAGTTAACTGTATTTTGCACCATCGAAGAACTGTCTTGGGTAACTTATTCTGTCAAAATAAATTTTATTTTTTGTTTTTCCTTGGATATTTGTTGATTCTTTGTTGTTGTTGTTTTTTTTTTCTGGGGGGGTTGATATTTTTTTGTCCATTTTTTTGTTACTATTTGGCGTTCTTCCGGCTGTACGAATGTTACCCTGGTAACGAGAGGTCTTTTTCACGGGCGAGGCCGTAAATGAGAGACGTCTGCACGCAGCTGCTTTGTACCCAGGCGCGGCCAGGCGCGTTAATTCTAGCGGATTCGTAATCGAGAGGGACTGGAGCGATTTTGGTTCTGCACAAGGGTTTAGGCCTGTTGATCTGAGGTATATAATATAAACGTCGATTAAAAGCTTTATTTTTCGTTCTTCACAATAATTGCCAACATCGGTCAAGAAAAACAGCTTGAAACTTTGAAAGAGTTGCTCCCAGTTAACCGAAAGGGAGGGGTAGGTAGGCAGTTTTATAGAAAATCATGATAATGATCCAAAATTGCTCCGAAATGCAAAACTTGCTCGAGGTTGCCAAGACCGCAAAAACTTGCTCCAAACGCCAAAAGTTGCTCAAACGATCGGTATAGGCCTCAAGGGATCATGGGAATTGCGAAGACAAACACGCAGTTTTCATTTTTCTCGCCCACCCTTCCCAGCGTCCTTTTAGGCCACTACTTTAAGGCTCCCATTTGCAAGGATACTCTAAGAAATATATAGTTAGATCCATTATGCGATTCGCTCGCAGGCGCGTTTTCTATCAAACTTTGAGACGCCTAGGACAAAGCAGTGTATACAGACCATGGTGTCCGACAGATCTACTTGAACTTTGAAGACGGAATTCACCAAAAAATTGAGTGGTTTTAATTTTCCGCGGTCAAAACCTTGTTCCAGAGTAATTTATACCATATCACATTCTTTTTTACACTTTTCAAGGACTATAGATATAATAAGTTATCTGCAAAAACACCAAAGAAAATTTCTTATGGGAGCCTGAGAAAATAAATTTCAAATATCACAAGAATTATGAAATCACAGGTAATATTTCATGTGTAACGTAAAAAAGATAATTAAAAAAAAACAAAAAAAATTGAATAGCTTTCTATTAATTAACTAATTAATTAATTGCTTAATTAATTTTTATGGCCTGTTTCTAAGTCACTTGTGAAACTTGAGCACATTTTTTAATGATCAAAGTGAAAGGCATCTAACAGCTGTCTAAGAGCAATGAAGAAATTAATAAGATAAATTAACCGCATAGGAAAACTAGAAATACCTAACCTACCTGATCACGGGATTGACTTTATTTTTTGAACCGCTGCTGGAGCCAAAGATAACGACCAATTTCTACATAAAAGGTTCAGTTTCGCTGTGTCAAAACATTGAGCCTAAAAAGTGTCAAATCAGCGGATCGAATCATCTAGAAACATATTTGCAATGCATTTGGCAATGTTTGACTCAGTAGTGCCAGTCCTCTTCAAATAATTTTTTTGAAGGGAAAAGACTATTTACAAAACTACTTTAAATGTTTTCGTATCATTAAGACCGAACAAGAACACTATAAATAGCCATTGTTTGGATCATTGGATCTACAGAAGGTAAATTTTTTTTTGCTCTTGATCTCCATCCGGTGGGGATTTCTAGTCTAAGAATTTTGTTCAGTAAAATCAGGGCTTAGCTAGCTTTACCAGTTGTAAAATACTAGGTCTCAATCTACTTGAGAGAGTTAAGAATTTGAACATGTTTTTAACCACTGTTTAATTTAACTCTCAGGGGGCCGGGGAGACTCTGTTCTTTAAAATAACCTGCCCAATGGATTGCGATTATCCCGGGAAAAATGCTTTCCAGAAAAAAGAAAAAGAACTTGAGTTACATGAACGGAAAGGACAGTAATGTTTTTTTGGAAATTGTTCACGTTTTATTTTCTGTTTATTTTACATTTTCATTTTTTTTTTCAAAAAGCATGATGGCACTTCACGTGACGTCACGCTGCCTCATATTCTACATTGATCAGCTCCTACACTGCCAAGCCTCCCACACCGTTCGTCACGCCGTTAGTGGGGCAGGAACGCGTGACGAACGCCTAAGAACGTCTGCGTGGGAGGCTAGTTCCTGCCAGTTTCCATCTTGTTTCGGCGGTTGGCTGGTGACACCTTTCTTCAATTTTGAGAAGATAGAATTTTATTTCGTGTGAATGAAATAACCCCTTTGTAAACGACTCAAGAGTTTCGGGAGGAATGCGTGACAAAGCACCGTCTGAATACTCCGTACCCCAGTCCCCGTTTCGACTCACCTTGCTAGTCCCAGGCCTAATATGCGCTTCGGACTTTGATAACCCTTCCGGGAAAGAGACAAACTGAAAAGATTTGTTCAGTCCATCGTTTCCCAGAACAGGTGAAGGATTAAAGCGGAATGGGAAACGCTTCTTCTGTACAAGACATAAAACTCGGGGATAAAATTGGTGATGGTGCGTATGGAGAGGTTTTTAAAGCTGTGTGGAGTGGAAAGCAAGTCGCTGCCAAACGAATTCGCGCGGTATTCTTCGAAGGCGATTACGACGGAAGCATCAGAGCAGCGTTCTTGGAGAAGTTTAAATCAGAATGGGAGCTTCTCAGCAGTCTTAAACACCCTAATATTGTAGAGTATTACACAGTGATTCTACCTCCTACCCCAGAGACACCGATCATCGTCACCGAGCTGTTAGCATGCGACTTGGCCAAACACATTCGGGATTCGCAAAGCAAACCCAAAGTGTCTTTCTCGGAAGTGGTGAAAATTATGTTGGACGTTGCCGAAGCTCTGCAATATCTTCATTCACAAAAGCCTCCGATCGTCCATCGCGATTTGGCAAGCAAGAATGTTTTGCTAACAAAATCGCTACACGCAAAGATCGCTGATTTGGGTTTGGCAAAGGTTTTCCCGCACGGTGCTATGTATGCCACAGCCATGCCGGGTACCCCGGTCTATGCCGCCCCAGAAACTTATCCCAAGAAAATGGGAAGAAGACAAAAAGGAAATAAAGCAATCTACACGGAGAAAATCGACATATTCTCCTTCGGCGCTCTTATGTTGGAGACGATTATTGGTCATCTACCTGAACGCATTCTACCCGATCCGGTTCTTGAAGGTCAGTATTTTGTTTGTAGATTTTCCATCAGACATGCATTTAATTTAGATTTCAATTATCGTAGTGATCGATTGCAAGTAACGTAATTATAGGCGAAATATAGGTTTGACTGCTTTTGTTTTGTTACGCATTTGATAATGTTTTGATATGCTTAACGCCCTGGTCCCTCTACTCAGTTACAAAGTCCTTCAGTTCGTAGTCGTGCGGTTGTTTTACCTCACTTGACGTAATAAAGCTCGCTTCCCATACTTTAGGATTACTTAAAAAATTCAGTACTAGTGACTAAAAGAGGTCGAATTGACAAGTCTGGCTGGTCTTCCCAGCCGTTTCTTAGTGGAAAGTGAAAAGTGTTACGCGAAAAAATGTCACACAAAAAAGGTCACGTAATTCACCACCTTGAAAAGTAAAACTGCTGGCTTTTGGCTCAGTGATCGACCTTTTCATGGATGCTCAATCCAGACACCTCAGTTGCTGAAAACTTTTATAATTTTAGATCGCCTCTGTTTGCCTTTGCTGACTTCCCTTAGTATCTTGCTATCTTTCCTAAAAAATGGGCTTTTTCTATTATTTGACTTATTTAGCCTGGTGTCTCGTGCATGACGCAGCACTTGACATGGCAGCGTTTTCCGACCGTCGAGCTGCATCACTTAAGTAAGATTCTAAGAAATCGGTAGAGAAGGTTCATCCAGGAAATCCATAATATTCACTCATACACAAAAGAGTCTAACCCAAATAAGGGAATCCGGATTCTGGAATCCTTGAAATTTTTCCTTGTGGAATTTGTCACCCCGGGCTTTGGACTCGGGAATACAGCTCAGGGAATCCGAAATCCCACTAGCGAACGGAATCTAGAATTCTAGTCCCACTGACAAAGACTGGAATCCAGTACCAGGGATCCGGTACCCTGGGTGCCAGAGACTTTTCTAGCGCGGTTTCCGGTTTCTGTTAAGTCTTTATAGTGACCCGAGTTTTTTCTCGCGGCTTCGGCCTACGGCCGAAGATGTGTCAGCCTTCGGCCAACACCGAAAATTCCCGCCGCACGCGAGAAAAACCTGTGGTACCCAGGGCAGGAATCCGGAATCCATGGACCGGAATCCAGAATGCAAGATGGTCTTGGATTCCCTAACATTGGGCGAACTGAACGTTTTCCGATGCAAAAGGTGCAATGAACCAGTGATTTGACTTGGTCTGATTTGATTCGATTAGACTCCATCTCCATCATCCAGGACGTATTGAGTAACGTCTGTCATTCTGGGCACATCAGAGTGAAGGGGAAGGTGGTTTTGGGCTAGCTTAGGGAGCTAATATTATCACCCATACAGATATCACTTAAAGTAGTGTGTAAAAAATAGTTTATGCAGGAAAAACAAACTGTTATGTTGTGTTGGAGACAGTATTCAATTTTAACATAATTACCTGATTGTAATCACTATAAGAGCTCTTTTAAGAAATACTGAAATAGGCAAAAAAATTGTACCCGGGAATTGGTTGCCTGTTTCAGTATTTGTCACTACTTTGGATGAAATAAAGCTTGAGCCAGGCCATTTGTCCAAACCCGTATCTTTCACCTGTTCACATGGGGGTTACACCACATCCGGGTCGCCTCCGCACACCTGTAATGACACAAATAGATGCTGTTCCTCTCAAAATGTGATGCGTTTCTTTTTGTGTAGATGGAGAGATTGTTCCAGAGTACATTCGCCGGAGCGAGGACCTGGAGGAGATGGGACCGGAGCATCCACTACATAATCTCGTATGCCAGTGCTTTGAAAACATCCCTGAGAAAAGACCCAGTGCTACTGAAATCATTAACACCCTTCTGAAATTTACCAAAGAAATAAAAGGAAAACTTCCTAGAAAGGCCACTGGGGAAAAAGTTGGGGCTATGTCAAATATCCAGTACGACCACAAGTTTAAGGTTCTGGTTTTAGGCGAATCCGGCGTTGGCAAGACGTCCATAGTAGCTCGATTCCTTGATGCTCATAGTTCGTTTCCTGACAACCCTTTTCCAAGCACCTTAGAATCTGAGGATCACTTCGAGCGTCTGCGATTTCGCGACAAGTCAGTACATCTTCACTTGGTCGATGTTGGAGGGAACAGGTTCAGCCCAGCAGCCAACTATGCCCCGCAGATCTTCCGCAAGGTCCGGGGTGTGGTCATCGTTTTTGATCTCACCTCGCAAGTGTCTTTCTTGGAAGTTTCCACGTGGCTGGAAACCGTGCAGAAAGCCTGCCATGTGGGAATACCTATGGTACTGGTTGGAAACAAGAATGACGACTTGGACAGATGGGTTGATGGGCGGACGGTGGAGAACTTTGTCTTGAAAGAGAACTTGTTTTACATTGAGGCCAGTGCAAAAACTCGAGAGAACATTGACGAAATCTTTTCTGTTCTTATTGGTTTGATGATTGAGAATGAAAATCAGCTGGAATCTTCTCCTGATGGAAGCACGCTTCTTGACTCTCTGCGGAGAACATTACCTGACGGCGAAAGAATCGAGAAGAGCTTAATTGCTGAAAGACAGAGAAGCCCTCGGCACGAAGTTCTTGATCCTGGGGTTATAGTGTTGGAGGACACGAATGCTTCCTATAGCAAAACGGGAAACAATAGTGCAGGTGAAAAAGCTGAAGATGACGGTACCAAAAACAAGAAAAGACACTGGTGTTGCTTAGTAACCTAAGAATTTCACCCTTGAAGATAAGTGTGATAGATTTTACATACAGATCAGCGGATCCAGGGCGGGTCTTGGTGGCTCCGAACCCCCCTCCCTTAAATTTATCCCATGAAACCAGAGAACTCCATTACTTACTTAACAACTTAACGTCTAAATGTTTGATAACTGAAATTGTTGCCAGTGAAGGATCATATTATAAAGACCAATGCAAGTGAAATTTCAAACAAAATTTTGCATAACCGACCAAGAAGTGTGGAAATAATCACTTTATATTATTGAATAGTATTCTCAAGTGTGTACCTCTTTGTGGGTTCTGTCCGTACAATAAACGGTATCCCTATTCTTCTCGATTAAAAGAAACAGAGAGAAACGTAGTTGAAGTGAAGAGGAAATTAAAGACTGGACCGGTCATAAACCTTGCTTTGATTGTCATTTGTCCTTTGTACGGCATTTTACCCAGGCATTTTACCTCTTAGTGTAGTATAAAACAGCTCGGTGTTATTTACTGTGGCTTATATAAGACTGACAAGAAATTATATACCGTATGCATTGTTTTAAATATGTAGTAAAATTTAGAATACCAGCTTTGTGGCCGTCTTTTTACGATTATTTCAATACTGAGGATTATGTTGAGTGAGTGTTATGGGTTTAGGTCGTTGTTAGGATCTGAGGTGGGGGTAGGGGTGGGGATGAGAGATGGGCCTAAGCAGAAACTGGGGTGAGTTGGTTTGTTTTTGGATCAATGTTCTCTCTCTGATTGTTTGTTTTTTTTTTGTGCTCGGAGATTTAATTTTGTTACTGAAAACTACTCTTCTTACCATCTATACCGTAAACTTCTGATTATAAGCCCTGGGCAATACAACTTTGTAAGGGGTTTTAGGAGGGCTTGTAAACCCGGAAAGGTGACTAGGATATATCCGGGGGGCTTATACCCGGATGTATTTGTTTGTTTTTCAGGAGGACCCCTCTCCACCGTCCCCCCATCCGCGTGGTTTACAGGGGGGGGGGGCTTACAAGCGGAAGTTTATGGTATTTGAAACGGTTAAGCACAGTCAGTTCAAAGACCAAAGAACGGAAACCTAAATAAGGAAGTTGATGACGGACTTTGGCAAGAATAAAAAGAGACAGAATGAATGACCTTAAAACTTCTCACTTTTGATAAATTCAAACTATCAGGCGGTCGAGCCGAGACGGTCGAACGAGGCACAACTCGTCGATAAAATTGGAAGCTATTTTACCACCATGTATATATTTTATTTTATCATAAATATTTTTGAGACTCGAACAGTTTTCCCTCTTTTTAGCCTGAATTTTATCAGATTACCTCGAGTCGTTATTACTTCCTCAGTAGCTGAGAGGAGAAAACGACTCGAAGCAATCGGATGAAATTCAGGGTACCCTCTTTATCGTTTCGATCCAATCGATGTAGACTGCTTTCAGTCCACCTTTTCTCTTAAAATCCGTCTAGTTCTTATCTCATCCAGCGCGATTGCAAACCACGACGTAATTATTACAATAAGGGATTGAGACGCCCTCGTTTCTTGCGGCTCGGCTTGCGGCTTTGCCGCTCGCGTGCTTAGGTTTCGCGTGCAGTAACTTTGCAAAGAAAAATGAGAGACTGCCCACGCAGCTAGTTTCGATGTTGTCATGCCGACATCGTATAAAGCTAAAATTGCTTCAATATATTCATTAAAAATTTGGTGCATTACCAGGGTTATGGGCTCCTGGCATTACTACTATTAAAGCATGATAGTTTATAACATGCTTTTCTGGCAAGAGACAATTCAGGACACCCAAATTTCTACGTTTTCCGGGAAAGCATGCCCCCAACCCTCCCCCAGCTAGTTGTTGACTCAACCTCTCTCGCGCGGTCCAGTGAGTAAATTCTTGCATCAGCTGTCGCATCAACATCTGACATCTGACGTATGATTCTCTGAGGGAAGCAGGGCAGCCGACAAGTAAAACACCTTGACAAATCAAAAGTCGCAGAGTAAATGGGAAATACTTCATCTAAAGACGAATTGAATCTCGGCAACGAAATTGGTAGAGGAACGTATGCTAATGTCTACCGGGCAGTCTGGAGAAATAGAGGGGTGGCCGCCAAGAAATTTCACTCGTACATTTTGAACAAGCCCGAAGCAAAGAAATACACCGAAGAATGGAAAATACTAAGAGAACTAGATCACCCAAATATTGTGAAATATTTAGCTGTTGTTTTACCTGAGAAGTGGCCGAAATCGCGAGATGAGTCCATCATTATCATCACAGAGCTACTGCATCAAGATTTACGAACATTCATCGAGAATTCCAATGCAAAACCCGGAAAACCTAAGGTTTCCTTCCGCGATACCGTCAGCATCATGCTTGATGTTGCCGAAGGACTGAACTATCTTCACAAAAGGTCAATTGTACACCGCGATCTCGCCTGCAAAAACATTCTATTAACTTCAACGAAGCAGGCAAAGATTGCTGATTTTGGATTCGCCAAATATTTTCCGGACGGGCACACGGCTGCCACCGCTAATCCTGGGACGCTAGCGACTCGTGCTCCAGAGACGTTTGGAAGGTTTTTCTTCAGCAGAGGGCCGATTAATTATGGAACTAAAGCAGACATATTTTCTTTTGGTGTGGTGATGTTGGAAGTTATAGTTGGGCATCCTTCAACAAGAATAGCGGATCTACGCACCGAAGGTAAAAGATCATGTTGTTGTCACTGAATTAATTGTATTGACACAAACTACAATTCAGTTTTCATTGTTGTTTATTTTGATTTCACGAAAAACCTCAAATGATGTTTGATGCAACACACAGCCTCCTCTAACCCATACTGGACTGAGTCAATCTTCGCGATTTTTGGAGACCGTCGATAAAGCCAGGAACACGGAACATTCCGGAACATCTCGGAACATGAAAAAATAAAAACAATTTTCATGAAAAAAAAATATAATAAAATAATAATAATAAAATAATTTTTGTAAAAATTAATAATAACGTAAAATACCAAAAAAAAACACGAAAAATAATGAAATAATCAAGAAAAAGAAACTGGTATCCTCTCTGAGTATGAGAAAACAATATTTTGTCGCAACAAATTGAAATTTGTTGGGCGAGTGAGAGTTCATGCAAATGACAGTAATGAGTGAAGGCGTGCTTCTAAATTTAAAATTTATTAACCCATTCGCCCCTGAACTGCCCGTAACCACCTGTGCGGATCCAGGTCCTTTCCACCCATTGTGACGTCATCAGTTTTAACGGGCAAGGACAACTTTCTTCACTAACTTGTGCAGAGTGAAGAGATCTTTCAAACCATACCAGAATGAGCACAATTCAGTCAAGGACACCGGAGAAACAAGCAAAAAACCACGTGACATTGACCTGAAAATCTCCATGAAAATCTTGTTCCATTACCCACCTACCTTTCCTTTCACCTAATCCTAAGATCCTAAAAGCTTTCCTAAAAACTCTTCCCACCAAAATCAAGCCTACTAAATGCCCAGCAAGAGAAAAAAAAATGAGGCAAGAAAAGCAAAAAAAGAAGGGAGGAGAGAAAGCGAAAAGTAAAAGTCAAGACTGCTGTGAAATTTTGCTTTCTGCGCATGCCCGAACTTCGCAAGCTGATATTTTGCATTTGGATCAGAAGGCCGCGAAGTGTTCGACCTGTAAACCAGTTTGTGGTAAGTTTTAGCTCTTTATAGCACAACAGTGACCAGAAAACCACTCAACTAGCTTCAAAATGCGTTTTTCGGCAAAATCTCCAGGAGTGCATGGGTTAAAATGGGTCGCGAGGAGGGGGGTTTTCAAGCTTTCCTCACACAGCCACCTCCTGTAATTGTTTGCCATAAGTTAATCATTTGGCGGTTAACCATTTACGGTTCTGCAATGGTATGAAATGTCGGTGCAGTATTTCATGTCAATCCAAGTCGGTAAGTAGCTCATTTCAAGCTGACATATAGTCTCCTTATATATATTGACCAACATTTGCTTACTTGGGGTGCTTTGCTTCACTTGAGGTTGACATGAATTACTTACAGACTAGGCGGCTCTGTGAACTTAAGAAGAGTATAGGGGCTCCTGTCTTTAGATTTTAGTGGACAATACTCACATTAATTTTGTAGTAGTTTCTATGCTGTTTACAGTCAGCATGATATTTCAGACATCTCCGCAAGTCGCAAGAGGAGTTTGCTGGGAGACGGCTAAAATTCAGGCTAACTGTTAGAAACTACCGCTGCACTACCACTGCCACTCCAACATGAATCTTTAATTTAATTTAATTATCCAAGTCCAAAGGGACGAGCCCCTAAGCTCTTCTTACTGTCGCAAAGCTGTAAATGGATAACCGTTTAACCGCATGGCAAACATTTACAAGAGGTGGCTGTGTGAGGAAAGCTTGAAAGCCCCCTCTCTGCGACCCATTTTAATATATTTTGAATTTAGAAGCAAGCCTTCACTCATTTCTGTCATTTGAATGGACCCTCACTCACCCAAAAAATTCATTGCGACAAAATATTGTTTTTTCACACTCGGAGATGATACCAGTTTCTTTTTCTTTCTTTCTTTGTTTGTTTCTTTGTTTTTCGTTTTTATGTTATGTTATGTTATTAATTTGGTTATTATAAATTTTTGCAAAAATTGTTTTCTATCTATTGTTCTTTTTATTATTATTATTATTATTAATTAATTAATTAATTAATTATTTTTTCATAAAAAAATATTTTAATTTTTTCATGTTCCGGGATGTTCCGGGATGTTCCGGAATGTTCCGGAATGTTCCGGGATGTTCCATGTTCCGGGTTTTATTGACGCCCATTTTTGGATCGTTCGAAGGCTCGTCACGCAATCATGTGTTCTGACAAGAAATCAGTATTGTTTATGTGCAATCAACCGTCAAGAGCCATTTTGGTGCAGTAGACTCTCGCTCATTCACGCGGCTCTGTCAGTCAAAAAAGTCAACTTGTAGGCAAGTCTATGTGTGCAGTAGAACCGGATATTACTAAAATGGGGAATGCAGAACGAGCACGGAGTAAGGGAAAATGAGAAGTGGGAACAAAGCAAAGGCCTAGTATCAGGAACTTCATAACCCCTCTCTCTACTTTGCTTTTATTTTTCCATTTCCTGTTTTGCGTTTTCCTTTCCCCATTTCCCTTCTCCATTATTATTTGCATGCTCGATCACCGTAAACTACTAGTTATAAGACTAGCCCTTATACATCTACCTAAGGGTTGTTAAAACCTGGCTTTTATCCGAGGGGGCTTATATCAGTGGAAGATAATAACCAGAATGGAAAAAGCACTTTGAAACAAGCTATAGCAGTGCTGATCGGCAAAATGCGTTTTGCGTTTACTGCTGGTTTTAAGTTTAAGCTTCAAAACGTCATGATAAATTGAATTCATTTAAATACAAGCAAGAGGTGGGGCTAATGTCCGGGGGCTTAGAATAATTGGATGTACTTTTTGTGTAGAGGGTCCTATAAGGAACCGGTCATTATTTATCGCCAGGGGGGGGGGGGGTGGAGGATTTTGGGGGGGATCACTTGATTTTTAGGAGAACAAAAGGGGGATCAGTCATAACTCATCGGAACCCAAAAGGGAGGATTGCTGAAAACTTTGGAAGGATTCAGAGGGGGGACCACTCAAATGTGCTTGGAAAATGAAGACATTGGGGGGATTGGGGGAAAGTCATCAAATGTTGTATTAGGGGGTATCACTTCAGTAAAGTAACATCCAAGGAAGGAATTGGCTAAATTTCACCTTGTTTAGCCCCAAATCGTCCCCCCCCCCCTTAGGCGATAAATAATGACTGGTCCCTAAATGGGGGGGGGCCTTATCCCTGAGAAAAATATAGTAGAGTAAGGGATAAGACTTTTTAAGAGCTCTTTACCTTGTCGGTCATATAACTTTTCGGCCGTCTTTATTTTGAAAAAGTATAATATATAAAACTGCAAGCGAAGTCAGCCGTGGATCGAAGGCCTTTTACCACAGGAGTGATCTGTCTAATAGTTGGGCTTATATGTTCATGGCGGTTAAAAGTAAATAATTTTTTTCTTTGTTTTGTTTTGTTGCCTTTAGATGGGAAAATAGTCCCTGAGTACATGCGGCGGAGCGAGGACCTACATGAAATAGACATTACGCACCCTTTGCGGTTGCTCGTATGGCAGTGTCTCAAGGATGACCCTAAGGTCCGTCCCACAGCCTCTGAGTTGGCGAACGAACTGATGGAGCACAAAAACAACAATGAATTTCAAAGATCGCAGGACAGCATCAATCGCACACATATTATTCATCGCATGCCTGGTGGGAACTATGACTACGAGTTCAAAATTGTGGTGGTGGGAGATACCTCAGTAGGGAAGACCAGCATCATCACAAGGTTCGTCCGACCTGGTCTTGACTTTCAAGAGAGAAGACCAGTGACTCTTAATATTGGAGAATTCAACGAGCGAGTTCAACTTAAAGGCAAGACAGTTTTCCTTCAGATAGTGGACACACCGGGGCAGATGAACGTTACAAGCACCTTTCCACAGTTCTATCGTGGTGCCCATGGTGCGGCTGTTGTGTTTGATGTTGCATCGTGGGATTCCTTGAGGAGTGTTGCTCAGTGGGTGTCTATGGTGCATAAGAAGTGTGACAGAGACATTCCTATTATCCTTGTAGGAAACAAAACGGACTGTGAACAAAGGGTGGTCGATGCTGAAACTGTAAAGGAGCAGTTCAACTTGTTTTACATCGAGGTTAGTGCGAAAACTGGAGAAAATATCGAAGAGATGTTTTCTGTGCTGACAGAGCAGTTGATGGAGCAGAAAGACTTGCGGATTTCCGCTGCTTCGGCCTCTGTCGTGATTGAACATCAGTTATCTTCTTCTTCATGGTGTCCTGGACCTCCTGCCAAGTTCACTTCAAAAGAGCCATGCCAGCAAATGAAAATCAAGAATGATCCAGACAGTATCAGCTTGATATCTAGTCATGTAGACAATTCGTTAACAAGAAATCCAGCTGGCAGAAACAGAAAGTTATGCTGTTTTTGACTTGTAAGAGTACAGCCCTTACACTTGATTAAGCCTGGAAATGTTATGGGAGACTATGGCCAACTATAAAGCACCAGACAGAGTTGGCCTGTAATCAGTGGAAAGCTTTACATGACGGTGGCTGCATTGTCATCAAGACAATCCTTTAGTTTGTTCCAATGCCCACCCTGTTTCTGTACAATTCGACAGTTACATATTTTCTAAGAGTAATTTCAAGGCATTTTTCAAGTTATTTGTTGTTCTAGTATGGTAAAAGGCCATGTTTTCCTTTTGTTTAATATTCTTTGCCCATCTCTACACAATCTGATGGTGGGAAATTTCCTAATATTTGGGCTTTTACGGATGATTGTCCTCCCACGCAGACGTTCTATTGGCTTGTCATGCAATCCTCTCAACGTTCGGGGGCCAGGAATGTGTGACGAACCCTTAGAATGTCTGCTAGCCAGCGAGCAAGCTCTCCTATGTGGGCGAGTGAAACGAGTCTCATGAGAACGCGTGAGCAAGTGGCGAAGCCGCGAGGGGCAGCGTTCTCGCGAGACTCGCTTCGCTTGCTCGCAGGCTAAACGTCTACATGGGAAGCTAATGAAGGATGTGATGAGGCCCCGGCTGTTCAAAAGTTGGATAGCGTTATCCACCAGACAGATGACTATCTAACGGATAAGTATAAAGGGAAACCAATTGTGCCATCCGTTGAATAGAGATTTATCGGGTGGATAGTCAAGTTATCCACCTTTCAAACAATCAGGGCCAGGATGACAAACATCCACTTATGAAGGATGTGAACACAGCACGACAAAGATTCTTTTCTCTTTTAATAGACTTAACGCATATTCACCTAGCGTTGTGTGATTTTTGCAGGTTTCAAATTCCGCTAAAAAATTTTTAATTTATAGCAATGGCGATTTGCACCGCAATAATCACCCTTTTGAACCTGTGGCTATGTCTTTTACCTTGCTGCGTTCACGAGAAAACTACCAAGTTCTTTTGATTCCATCCTTTCAACTGAAATCAACAATTATAATGAAGACCCCTTTCACTAACTTGTTGATCATTTGCTTTTTTCTCACTATTTATATGATTGACTAATTAGTATTACTGTAGGAAGAAATTGAATGTTGGTCAGCCTTAGAGGGCTGGAGGGTTTTAAGATGGAATCCATCAGGAAATTGAGTAGTTTTAGTTTTCAGTGGACAAAAACCTTGTACCAGGGTAATTTAAACATTAATTATTGCATTCTTTTTTATATTTTTTTATTTTTCAAGGGCTACATGTATAGATATAATTAGTCAACTGTAATAACACCATGCAAAGACTATTTTTCAATGGGGCCCGAGAAAATAAATGTCAATTTTCACGAATGTGAAAACACAGGTAAAACTCTAAAAATTTCATGTGTAAGATGTCATTTTGTTAAATTTGACATTTATTTTGTTGGGCTCTCATAAGAAATTTTCTTTGGTGTACAAAATGTGGCGAGCCGTTTACATGAAAATCAAAAAGTTGGAACCCGGCTAGGCGGATCCTTACCCCTCTTTGATGGTAAGGCCTGGCCCCAGGGGTTTCTGCAATATATGGGCTATATAGGTATGTGCCGCTGTGAAGCGTATGGTTTTCGAGCAGTTTACTCTAGGATAGGGTATATAAATCAGAGCGTTTGGGTCTAGAATAGGGTATCATTTTTCAGGAAACTGATCAGTTGGTTGAAGATTTTCTCTAGACTAGGGAAACAGCTACTCTAGGATGGGGGGGGGGGGGGGGGGATTTGAGGAGTTTACTCTAGTTAAGGGTAGCAAAATTCAGCTGAACTAGCTCTGGTATTGGTTAAGGGTTCCAGGGTCCCAGCAGCACATCCCCACCTCGAAATTCCTAAAACACACCCCCCCCCCCCCCCCCGGGGGCCTGGCCAAGAGCCGTTGTCGGCCGGCTCTTGGTTGGGGCAATTGCAAATAGCTCAATTTTTAATCTCATATAAACGCTCGCTACCATGCAAGAAAAGTGTTTTGGCAAAGTTCCCAGCAAGAGTTTCTCACCCAGTATTTAGTTATAACCAGCCGGCAAATTATTAGCCTGAGAAGTGGATAATTTGAGGAGCTGATCCATTAGGTACTCCTTACACGCTCTAAAGTTGTCTCGGATGATTCACAGCGGTCAAACGAGTGAAATTTGCAAAAGTTAAGCGAAATACTTCAAAGTTAAGGTTGCTACTTTCACTATCGAAAGTTTAGGGTATTACCAACATCCTGTTAGTTTACTAAACTTTTTAAAAGTTTTCTAAAAAAGTTCTAAGTGATTGAAAACCGATGCTGACGTTATTATCGGCGCCATTTTCAAACATGATTCTCTTTTAGTGCGAAGCGTTTTCAGCGAAAAAAACTCAAAATTTTGAGAAAAATGGAAAGATAGTTATGTTGACTATTTGTAACTGATTTATACATCTTTGACCATTTTTCTCTGACTGGTAAATGAAATCCCAGCAATAAAAAACAAAAATAACGATTTAGACGTTTGACCGCGGTGGTCTCGGATGAGCGGCCAGTGACCCTCTTTGCTGTGACAATTTTTCCCCATTTAAACGGGGCTGAGACAGCTTGTTCAAACCGTCAGTCGATGCGATATTAACAGCTTATCTTAATTCGGTATGACGAAGGGACAATGGAAATAAGTGCCATCTAGACTAGTTATCTATAACCCTTTGCCTCAAACCGCATTATCATGGCAGGATTTTATTTAGGGTCATGTAGTAGCTGCCCGAAAGAGAAGTCACCAGTGGTGCCTAACCCTGACCCGAAACAATACTGAAACAATTGAAAGAATGACATGTCATTGTTTTATGTAACCAATAAGTAGAGACCTTACGAGCAGCTCTTACACAAGTATTTTTTTTATCGTTGTTCACCATTATACTAGGAATGACAGGGTTTAATAAACTGGTTAATCCTGATATTGAACCACTCCTATACGTGCTCTGGTTGGTTGGTGTTATATACCTGGCTGGCAGTGGCGGATAAAGGGCAAGGCCCCCCTTATTCTTTGATCAAATTTTTTTTGAGACCACCCCCCTTCCCCCTTATCTCAGGGTCTGGATGACCCCCCACCCCCCCTTCCTCATCTGAAGGTCTGGATTCGCCACCGGGTGGGTCACAGTAGCAATCGAACTACTGACTGAAGTAAGTTGATTTGGTATCCATACGACTAACAGTTACATCCCGATTTTGGCTGCTCGCCATCAGTGAGATGAATCCGAGACTGCTGTTGAGATAACGTTTTCTCTAGGATATGTATATCACTTTCGTCTAACGAATCTAAAATTTTTCTGGCTAAACGCTCGAACATTTCATCCACATTATCTAAGGTCTTGGCGCTAACTTCAAGATGCTCCATTTTGTAAAACGTTGCGTAATTTTGAGCGCTTTCAAAATTGACCCGTCTTGGCAAGTCAGCCTTGTTTCCTATTAGCATGACCTTGACGTCTTCACCACAAGACGTTGCAATGAAATCCAGGTATTTCGGAAGCGCAGCGAAACTCCGCTGCTCGGAGATGTCATACACAAGGAAAGCCCCGTGGGAACCCCTGAAGAGTGCAGGTGCTATGCTATCAAATCTCTCCTGCCCCGCTGGATCAACAATTCTGAGAATGACAAGTTGATTTCCAATCTCCAAAGGGACCGACTGATGATCGACACCAATTGTAGGTCTAACAAGCTCAAAAGGGAAGTCTGAGTCCACGTACCGTTTTATCAAGAGGGATTTCCCAACTCCAGAGCTTCCTAGGACTGCTATTTTCAACTCAATTCTTCTCTGGCTTCCGTCATTTCTTTGCAGACCCTTTATCACTTGAATAATTGTAGGCCTTCTTCTTGGGTCGTTTTCAAGACATTGTAGGACCATATCTCTGAGGGGGTGAAGAGTGCCCATCTCTCCAAGCTCCTTCCGTCTACGGCTATGCTCTGGAACTAAGTGTCCATCTGCAAGAAAGAAAGTCAAGTCTTCTTTATAAGGTAGCTCTTGGTATCAGGTAAGTGGGTAAAATGCACCAGACAAGGGAGCCTTTCACAATCTGTGCTCTCTGTACCCTCTTGGCACCTTCCCTTTATCTCTCAATGCCTTTTAGTGAGGCACCTAAATGCGCTGTATGATAACAGAAAATGAACACCCCATGGAGAATTATTATTGGAATTTCTTGGACGGATGAGGAGGTCATAAAAGACCAAAATTGTAAACGAAGGTTTGAACCGTAATTGGACTTCCAAAGGGATGGGGTGAGTTAAAACTACCCTTCTTGTTGCTTCTCATAAAATAATATCTCACTTTTTAAAGTAGACAAATTTGTTCCTCCAGGAAATGAGAAAAAAGAAATAATGTACAGAATATGACTCAAGTAAGAAGAACTCAATTGGACATCAAGGGGAGCAAAGTCACTTTCCACCAAAGCTTGATCGAGAATAACCATGTCTTGTGGAGAAAAATAGACCCTGTTCCAGAGTCAATACCTAGTGGGGGAGGTACTTTACGAATTTTTGGGTGGGGATGAGCCTCTGGGACCCTGGAACTCTTAGGCTACACCAGAGCTCGTTCAAGTGAATTTTGCTACCCTATACTAGACTAAAATCCTAAAATCGCCCCCCCCCCCCCCCCCATCCCAGAGTAGCTGTTTTCCAGAAACTACTGAGGTCACAAACACAGACCAGCCAAAACAAATCCGATTTGATTTTTTCATATAATTTTTGAGTGGCAATTCACGGAACGGTTTCCCTAGTCTAAACTAAAATCTTCAACCAGGAAACTGATCATTATTATTGATCAGTTTCCTGGAAAATGATACCCTGTTCCAGACCCAAACTCTCTGATTTATATATCCTATCCCAGAGTAAACTGCTTGAAAACCATACCCTTCACAGCGGCACATACCTATATAGCCCATATATGGTAGTGCTCCCCCCTCCCCCCCCCCCGGGAATCAATATCCTCCTCTCCAAAAGTAAAAAGGTGATTTGTATTCTCTCAGGCACAAAGCATACCCTGTTGAGTGGCACGTATCGAGGTCTTCTTCACTTCTCCCTGACCTTTATTGAAAAACACAGTTAAAGTGATTCCGACTAGACTCTCAGCATATGAGTCATATGCACAGAGACGTACCTTTTGTAACTCGGTGAAAACTTTTCCCTCCCCTCTGAATCCCATTATAGTCTTCACCCGTGACATGGCTCTTACCTCTGTCGTATGGAATCAGCAATGGCCTTGGAGACGGTAGGTGGCCGACCGTCACCTCAAGTAGAACAACACCAAATGAGAAGATGTCAATTTCCGCTCCGTAATCAACCAAACGACAATTTGAGTGATAACTACTGCTGGGAAAAGTTTCCGGTGCCATGTATGTTGTACCGCCAGGGACGGGGGTAGCGGCAGCACAGCGCCCGGCTCCTAACCCAGGAAATTCTTTGGCTTGACCAAGGTCCGCAATCTTGGCTCTCAGTTTTGAGTCCAGTAAAATGTTACGCGATTTTATGTCACGGTGAACGATCGGATCCTCCCGAACATGCAAAAATTTCAAGCCTTCACCGACATCCAGCATGATTTTAATGGTTTCATCGAGCGAAACTTTGGGAGTCGTTTTGGAGTCATTGTAGTACGTAAAGAGATCGCAAAACAGAAGCTCTGTAATGAGAACTGGCAAGTTACCTTGCGGGAAAATCGCGTCGAGCAGTTTCACGATGTTTGGGTGGTCCAATTCTCTCAGAAATGTGCATTCTCTTTTGAACTGCTCCAACGCTTTTAGATGGCCCCAAGCAACTTCCTCTTTCAATCGTTTCACCGCTACAAGATTCCCATTCCACTTTGCTTTGTAAACTTCACCAAAACTTCCCTCACCGAGCTTTTCCTTAATCTCAAGTCCTTCGACTCCCTCGATTTTTATCGCATTCCCCATAATAAAGAGTATAATAAGACTGACAAACGATCGCTAATTCAGGGAAGTTTTCGCATGCTCGATTGTATATTGAATACTCAAAGTTCAATTCTTAGAATCACATGTGTGACTCTTAGACACACACCAGTCTGCTTGCGTTACATGTCACTGCTCCCACTTAGACCACTTACTCCAGAAGTTTTGGAACCAAATTATGATCTTAATTTTTTGTTGCCTCCTTCCCCTCTCCCCCTCCCCCATATACTGCGCTACTATGTGCAAGCAATGTGCAAATATGGCTGATTCACCTATACTATATGCGAAAAAGGACTTTTCAAGACAAGAGGTAAGATTGGGTTAATTGCAACCTCGTCCCGAGGGCGGCACAGTAATTCCACAGTCACGATGAATTTCTGAAGTACCACTCGATAACAGCTTGTGCGGCAACTCTGAAGCATTTGACATATTTTGTACGTGACAACGTAGAGCCGGTATGCCCTTTCATAAACTTGTAGTATTTGAATAATGCGCAATCAAATGGATCTTAAGCTTTTGAATCGCACACACGCGAAATATTGACATAGTTCGCGATGTTAGTATTTTCCATTGTTACTCCCTTCGACTTATGTCGGCGCAAATATAAATAAGCTTCTCAGGAATATTTAGGCTGTACACGTGACCAGCCGGTGCCAGGGCCTTTTCCCGCCCCACCCATTTTTTAAGGGAAAAGCCCTGGCGACGAAGTTGGGGTGGTAATTGTTGAGAATTCTCGCAAGGGTGGCAGTTGCATGGGTTTTCATTATTTTTACTGCATGCAGTAAAAATCTAATAAAGAGACTTTTACAATACTTTAATACTTTGTTGTTGTTTTACCCTCTTAGCTGGGAGTGGGAAGGGAAACCTCAAAAGAGTGTCATACAGGGTGGCTCCAGAGGTGCAAACCTCCTCAGGTAACACCATTCTCTCTTGGTAACATTTTTGACAGAAAACTGGGAATTCCTATTCATTTGCTTTCCATCAAAAAATGGTACACCGTTTACGTCGTAATGCATCAAAATTTTTTCGGTTTGTTAATTTATTTTGGCTTTTATAGTACACTACTTAATTAACCTGTTCGAGACTGAATTTCCTATACTCACATCACGGCCCGCCGGAGTGCACGCGCCGAAATTTAGAAAAACGAAACATATGACAGCTAACGATAATCGCCGAATTTTCACAAATTAAGCAACACTGGGTTCATTGCACCCCTTTCTAATTACTAAATGAAGTTAATGAACGATATTATGTGAGAACATCAAAACTATAGAATGCGTTTATAAGTGTTTTGACTTTTGCAGTACCAGGCCCAGTTGTTCGAACCGATTAGCGCTTAACCCAGGGTTGAATCATTTAACCCGCGTTTCTTTTCGTTTTGTTCAAAAGCACTTTCTCCGGATAATTTTCTCTGTTAGAGCATCCAATCATCAACATGTTGACAAAAAGAATTAAGCTTAATTTACTTTTTAAGCTTTCACTCTGAATTCAAATTTCGCACTATAAACCCTGGGTTATCTTAACCCAGCTTGGAAAGACTATTCATTTATTCAAGACATTCATTCTCAAATCCCTTTACGCAGTTCCCACAATGATCTGAACGCCTGGAACAGACTAAGACCCCATTTATATGGAGAAAAGTTGTCCCGGGAACAAGGAGTGTCACCCTCTCTGCCGAGTCAACATTAGCGAGCGTTCCTGAGAACAACTGACCAGCCTTGGCTCGGTCCCTGAAAGGCCGATTAGCGCTAATCCAGGATTAAAATTTTGTTCTACGTTTTGTATTTACCCAGTTCCTATGCATTGCTTGGAGTAACATTTACATGTTATCATTGCAGTATCTCAGGGTAAAGGCTCAACAGTATTTTGTAAGCGTGAGAGTAATACGCTTACTTAGACAAGAAAACCTTGTTTAAAATCCGGTTTAATGGGTTAAAAGTAACCCTCTTTCGAAGAACGGGCCCACCCTTTACCTTTGCCCGAGCCAAGAGCACTAGCGCAAGCTCTGATTGCCTGGCATTGACAAAATTGACCTGGCTGGGCTGGCTTAAGGGTTTACATTGAGAAAAGCTGGTCCAGCTTGGAGAGTGACCCTACTCCCGCCCTACAACTAAAAAGGGGTGACCTGGCTGGGCGGATCACCCTCACCTAGCGGAGCTAATTGTGTTTGTAAACGGTTCGCCAAGTTTTGTAAGGATTTGTAGGGAAAGGTGGCTCGCCCAGCGAAGCTCGGGTAGTGATCCTTTGACGTTTCTGGGAAAACTGCCCACCTACCCCTCCCCAAGCCAATATTTACACTTGCTTCTCACTTAAAGCAAAATGGTGGCTTAGGGGAGGGGTAGGTGGGCAGTTTCCCAGAGACGTACAATGATCCGCGCCGACCCTTCTACCCAGGACAAGTTTTTTTCTATACAAAGCGGAACCTAGTCCCCTCCCCACAGAACAAGAAATCGGAGAGGGAATTTTTTTAAGGGGAGGGGAGGGGGCGTCTGTACACAGAAAAAGCGCAATCCCGATAATACGCCCTATTAATCGGTCAACATTCTGTGTCCTGGCAAAAGTTGTGTTAAATTGTATGAAGCTGACAGAATCGTGATCAACGTTACTCGCTTCAACGCAGTTCCCCGTGTAACGATGGAGTGTCTAGCGACCCAAGCAGCCGTTCCGTGCACTGCACGTTGTTTGTAATTTGTGTGTGAGAAACCACTCCTCCTTACAAATAACCTGAATAACTATAAATTGCTTACTCATCCTACTTCAGCTACAATCCTAGTAATCCTTAGTTTTCATAACTTTCATCAGAAAGTACTATTTACGGCCTCTTAAGAAATTTCTTCGCCACAAAGCAATGATTTGAAGTCTTTTGAAAGAGCGGCATTAATTAGGAGTTCACTAAGAGGAATAATCTCTCCTCAATATAGGAATTGTACAAAAGTAAGTCATCGTGTATATTATGAACTGCCTTTCTCGTAATTTATTGCACTATCACTAGTAATATCGAGTTGTATATCAGTCTTTCCATGAGCAAAATAAAATTGACTTTGTAAGATTAAATAAGAAAGATTTATCTTCCTATGGTTGCACAATTAACTGTCAAATTACGACAGAGGGTATTAACGTACACGTAACTACAGTTATATAATTTATTCAAACCGGGCTAAAACTGATTTAAGTTCATTGTCTTCTTTTAAATCCGCCATTTTCATTGTTTGTCTTTTCCCAGTGCGACTTTTACTTTCCAGCACAGCGGTTTTGTAGCACGCCGAATGGCTAGCTGCAATTAAAAAAGAGCCTATTATTTTAAGTTATTGATGAGACGATCATTTATCTATTCTAGCGCGTCCGTGTATCAGTTGAGCTCGTGTATGTACTTCATAGTGCTTTACTGCAACAGGCTGCGAAAGGTTCCGCCTTTTCAAGGTGGGAGTTCGCCAAGTTTTTTCCAGGGTATTTTTTCTCTATTGTTACCGGGTTATCTCGGTGGTTTTGTAAAGGGATGTAAATTTTGACCTGCGGGACATCTTTTTGTATCTTTTTGCTGCTACTTAATTTGTTCTGCAAATCGAATGAAACATTGAAAGACAGTTGTCCTTTATCCTGGGTGTTTCTTGTTGTTGCGGAAACTATTGTTGGTTAGCTTTTGTGTTGTGGTGTGGGTATTGTTCAGTGTCTTTTCAATCTTTTGTATTACGTCATTGGTGTCCGCAACACCAAGAAACCCCCTTTATCCTTAATGATATATGGAACTAAGACGAATATACAACGTCTAAGAAACAGTACCAACCTCACCCGTCCCACCCGTACCACCCATCCCAACACGACAACCGGCACGACTGTAGACGTTGGGAAATCCAAGTTGGGGCTTAAGTGAGCTCACCGAGACGTAATGACGTTGGTGTCGAATCAATTTAAATGATTTTGTCCGGCGTCGTTTTCCCCTGTGTTTGTTGTAGTAGCTAGACCATTAACTGAAGTAAAATGAAATCTTTGAGTTTATTTCATAAAATTTGAGAGCTCAGAACATGTCAGAACTACGATGAACATTAGATTTTTTTCTTTACAACTTAACTTTTTACGACATAGAGCAAGTTGGAAACTTACTATATAAAACACAAGGAAGCTGCTTTAAATTTGCAAATCTGTACATTGGAACGGAAAAAGAGTGTACAGGAGTCCTTCACTTTATACGCACTGATTGACGCTGTAACAGGCAGAAGGATTTAAGTGACGCAAATGTTAAGATCGTTAAACATAGGGCGCAACTTTTCGATGCAAAGATACCTTAAACGAATCTCCTTAAAACAGTTACAAAGATCTCTTTTTCCAGAATTTTAGGTTTAGCAAACCTACAACAGACCTATGCATGCCGCTTTGGTATAAAACTAACTAGTCTTTTTCTTTGCGTGCACTCCGAGGTGACCAGTTTATTTCATGCCGGGTTCGTTTATTTTGAGGTTTTCAATCCCTTTGTTAATGAACATAAAAAAGATCTATTGGAAACGTGCTAGCAGCTTACCAGAAAATGAGGTTTCTGCCCTCTGGGAAATGGATACTTTATTATGCAAACTTTTCTGTTGTCTAGCAGCAAGAAATAGATTGTTATGTATAATACATAAACTTGAACTTGAACTTGCGAACAACACACTAGTAATATCTGGCTTTTTAAGCCGTTTGCATTGTCTCAAATGCATGAGAGGCATTTGGAAACTACCTTTTTTGTTAGAAATTTTACGAGGCAAATTTGCTCCCCCTCCCTCTCCTATTTTGGAAAATAATAAAAGTAACCCACAGTCAAAACCGCTTTAGGGACACCCGCTTAATACGGAATACGGACACCTCATTATTACCAACAGTTTGCTTTATCCCTGGGTAAAGAACACCCTTACTTTTTTCTCTCTAAATTCAACCCCCTTAATACGGACTCCCGTTAATACGGACACTTTCTATGGCCTTCTTGTCTTTCAACGAGTTTTGTTTTTGTACGTTGAAATTCGTGTCAAGATTAAATATATTAACGCTAGGAAAAGAGGTCTGCTGCAGGCAGTTTCTTGTGATGACGAACAGATAATTTACTATGTATATGCCCATGGGACTGATGTGCAAATAGTAAGCGTACGTCCTACAAGAGTTATAACTGTGCACGTGTCTGGACCGAGTAAGCAATATCTCTGTCAGCTCTGTAAATAACTTGTTAAGAACTTGAACTGCTCTGTACAGTGCACGCTCTTGTTTTTAATTTGTGCGTGAGAAAAACACACCTCCTTCCAAATAATTATTACTTAATCACCCCTACTTAATCCTTAATTTTACTTTCATCCGAGAAGGTACTATTTACGACTACTTAAGAAATTCTCTTCCCGACAAAGCAGTGATTTAAACATGATTTAAAGTCTTTTGAAAGAGCGGCATTAGGAGTTCAGTATTGACTTGAGGAAGAATCTCCTCCCTCAATATAGGAATTGTACAAAAGTAAGTCATCGTGTATATTATGAAATACCTTTCTTGTAATTTATAGCGCTATATTAAAATATCGAGTTTGTGTATAACCAGGATGGGCTCCTGATATAACATAATCAGTCTTTCCATGAGCAGAATGAAAATGACCTTGTAAGATTAATTAGAAAAGATTCACCCTCCGATGGTTGTACAATGAACCGTGTCATATTACGACGGAGGGTATTAACGTACACCCAATTACTGTACAGTAATTTTTTCAAACCGGGCTAAAACTGATTTAGGTTCATTGTCTTCCTTTAAATCGGCCTTTCTCGGAGAACAGGCCATTTTCATTGTTCGTTTTGTCCCAGGGCAACTTTTGCTCCCCAGCTCAGCGGTTTTGTAGCACGTGAATGGCTAACTGCAAAGAGCCTATTGTTTTAAGTTATTGATGAGACGATCATTTATCTATTCTAGCGCGTCCGCGCATCAGTTGAGCTCGTGCATGTACTTCATAGTGCTTTACTGCAACTGGCTGCGAAGGTTGAGCCTTTTCAAGGTAGGAGTTCGCCAAATTTTTTTCAGGGTATTTTTCTGTATTGTTACCGGGTTATCTTGGTAGTTTTGAATAAGGGTATCAATTTTGACCCACGGGACATCTTTTTGTATGATTTTGCTGCTACTTAATTTGTTCTGCAAATCGAATGAAACATTCAAAGACAGTTGTCCTCTATCCTTAATCATAAATGGAACTGGGACAAACATACAACGTCTAAGAAACAGTACCAACCTCACCCGTCCCACCCATCCCAATACGACAGCCGGCACGACAGTAGACGTTGGGAAGTCCAAGTTAGGGCCTAAGTGAGCTCAACGAGACGTAATGACGTTGGTGTCGAATCAATTTAAATGATTTTGTCCGGCGTCGTTTTTTCCTGGGTTTGTCGTAGTAGCTAGACCGTTAACTGAAATAAAATGAAATCTTTGGGTTTATTTCATAAAATTTGAGAGCTCAGAACATGTCAGAACTACGATGAACATAGGAATTTTTTTCTTTACAACTTATCTTTTTACAACATAGAGCAAGTTGGCAAGTTACTATACAAAACACAAGGAAACTGCTTTAAATTTGTATAAATGTTTAAATCTGTACATTGGAACGGAAAAAGGGTGTACACGAGTCCTTCATTTTATACGCACTGATTGGCGCTGTAACAGGCAGAAGGATTTAAAGTGATGCATACGTTAAGATCGTTAAACGTAGCAGGGCGCAACTTTTCGATGCAAAGATACCTTAAACGTTCTCCTTAAAACATTTACAAAGATCCCTTTTTCCAGAATTATAGGTTTAGCAAACCTACAACACACCTATTTATGCCGCTTTGGTATAAAGCTAACTAGCTTATTTCTTTTCATGGACCACGAGGTGACCAGTTTATTTCGTGCCGGGTTCTTTATTCTTTGGTTTTTCATTTTCACAGACAGACAGTGTTTTAAATTCCATTGTCAATGAACATAAAAAAGATCTATTGGAAACGTGCTAGCAGCTTACCAGAAAATGAGGTTTCTCTCCTCTGGGAAATGGATACTTTATTATGCAAACTTTTCTGTTGTCGGACACCAACAAATAGATTGTTATGTAT
Source organism: Porites rus (assembly GCA_964035705.1). Lineage (NCBI taxonomy): Eukaryota > Metazoa > Cnidaria > Anthozoa > Scleractinia > Poritidae > Porites > Porites rus. Next base: position 6,930,430 of record OZ037998.1, read on the forward strand.
AATACATAAACTTGAACTTGAACTTGAGAAAAAAACACTTGTAATATCTGGCTTTTTAAAAACGTTCGTATTGTCTCAAATGAGAGTCGTTTGAAAACTACTCGTTTCATTAGAACCTTTAGCACGCAAATTTCTCCCCACTCCCCATCTCCTTTTCCGTGAAAATAAAGTAACCTACAGTCAAACTTAGCTTTAATACCATAGTTAATTGAGTGGAATGGTTATGAAACCCGTCAGACTCCTTTGTTATATGTTTTTGTGGACCTGAAAGTGCACAACGTTCAAAAGAATTCCTATCATTTTGATTGTATTGACCAATAAAAACGTTGCATTAATTTATTCCGTAACAATTTGCCAATAGAAAACAAAGGATTGTGCACTTTCAGGGTGCTTCCAACATAAACTGCAGCATTGTTGTTTTTATCATTGATGTTTGCCGCTTTTCATAACCAGTCTCCTCTAATAACTATGTTTAATACAGACACCTCATTATTACGGACAGTTTGCTTTATCCCTGGGGAAAGGAAGCCCTTTCAGTTTCTCTAAATTCAACCCGCTTTAAAAAACAGACACACCTTTAAGATAGGGACACTTTCTATGTCCCCCTCAGTGTCCATATTAACTTGGTTTGCCTGGGCTTGTCTTTCAAAGAGCTTTTATTTTGTACGGTGAAAAGTTTGAATATAAGTTTGAATATATTAACGCTAGGAAGAGACGTCTCCTTGCAGGCGGTTTCCTGACGTGCAAATAATTTATGATATATTTGCCCTTGGGACTGATATATATGAAATTAGTCTGTGTCACTTAATCATGTTCTTTCAAACTTTATTGAGCCGCGCTCTCTTGCATATAATTTTGTCAAATGTTGGCAAATTATCCTAATGTTGAATTCTAAAGGACTCTATCCATAGATGTTTTAACGTCCGCGTAGTTGTCCAGTGGACGTCACAAAAATGTACTAAAAAGTGCAGACCTGTTTTTTACTCAAGAAACAATTGTTTTTCATTTATCGGTCAAATCGAAGCTTCAAAATCTTCCCCTGGTCATACCCCGCTCTTCTGACTCCTTTGCCCTTCCGGGGAGGAGGCAATTTGATCATCAGTTTTCCAAGGGGTGGTGAATTTGAACCGTAGCCTCGATTTCATGTGACATGTGGCGGTGCTCTGCACGAAGCTGGTGGACACGCTTTGGAAACTAGCAGCTAGATACAGGAATTACACCGACCTGTGATTGGAAGACAAAAATAGCATTTCAGTTGCCATGACGTAACTCACAGTTTGCCACGTTAGCGTTTGAATATAGTTTTCATATGGTAAAGACATATTACATCTCTCTGAGACAAATTTTAACTTTATGTTTTTATTTTGCGTTTCCAGGTTTTTTTATTGCAAGGCGGTCGATAAGAACAGACGTTTCGCAGTGCTCATCATGCTGTCAGTACCAACTAATAATTGCTTAGTAAATCGCTCCTTTCTTTTGCATGGAGACAAGACAAGCGTAGCCCACCAATGCATTTGCCAGACGCTGAGGAAGTCTACTTTTTTCCAGGAAAGAACTAATGGTCAGCAGTCATCCTCACACGAGACTGTTAGTCAAATGAAGGAAGCTGTGATATCATTTCCTCGACGCTTGGTTGTTTATAACAATGCCATTGATGTCCAGAAATATTCGCCACACCCGATGGAAAGTGATGACTGGAAGTGTCTTACACACCATTCCTACTCAACAACGATCAGTGGTGGACAACCTCTTGATAAGCTAGAGCAGACAAGTACAAAAGGCAAGACTGGCTGCTTCGATCAGAAGATAAGAAGAGAAGCCCCAAAGGCTCATTTAGACGAAAGATGTAAAATAACAGAAAATCCTGCATATCATATTATTTATGTACCTTGTCTGAAAAAAATTGTTGACAGCCCATCTGTCCAGGGCGGACCTCAAACATCGGATTGTTTCAAGCCTGAAGAAAAGGTGAAAGCTGAAATCTACAAGACTTGCCAAAACGGTTTCTTTCCAGTAAGGCAAACGGAATTCATCTCAGAGAACGAGGTAATTCTCTTGAAACCAAGTGGTTATCATACCCAGAGAGGTTTGCCCGTGCCTATGGGCAACCACGATCATTCAACGCACGGAATTCAATCATCTCAAGTGGAAAGACGTACCCCTCAAACTTTACACGATGATGGGGAGTTAAAGCGACATTTTGCAGGATCCACTTGGCCTCGTACTTCTCCATTGGTAAATAAAAACTTTGTTGAGCCCATGACAAATGATATTCGTGCACCGGCGGTGGTACATGTCGATTCCATCGAGAATTGCCTTGGAGAAATTGCTAATTCACCTCAACAAAAGTCAGAATCAATTCAACAAAAAAGGTATCATCCAACAAGTGCTATTGTTGAAAGCAAGAGCAGACCAAAATTTTTTTCCTCGAGTCATCCTCCGTATGGAAACAGCTTCTCTATTCAACGGCAAATACAGGGACCAGATGTTCCAGTTGTCCAACACCACATGCTTACTGCTACAGCTTTCCAAGGTGTCCAGGAGCTCAATCCGAAAGCCAACCCACATACCTGTCCCCCCGGAAAGCCCTTTGAATCTGCTAGACGGACAAAATGTGCTTCTCCTGATCGCATTTTTGAAGATTTGCCAGTTCGTTGTCCAGCTGCTTCTACTGGTGGAGGTCTCCATCAAAAAGCCAACTCTACGGTCATTCCCACACCTTGTGTTGCTTTTCCATCTGCTAGTTATGCACGTTACCGTGATAAAAAGGAAATGAGTAGTGTTTACACCTTCTATGCTGAATCGAACACTATACAGAAAGAGCAGCAGAATGCCCATTCAATCGATCTTTCTTTCAAGGGTGATGGTTGTTCTCAGCCTACCGACCTTGCCCCTCAGACAAGTGCCTGTGGATGTTCTGCACAGAGTCAAACTAACGAATCAGAAAAAGTGACGATATGTTCTGCTCTGCGCCTCCCCCACCCTAATTCAGGAGGGGGTTATAGTCACCCCTGTGAGAAAAGAAGTGAGAAAAGATGTGATGTGACGCACCTCGATTTCCATGAGCCGCAACTCCTGTATCATCCAAAACCAGCTCCTCTGCTACTTGATTTTGCACGAGGTCAAGCACATACTCAATTGCCGTCAGTGCGCCATCTTAACCACGTTCACGTTCAAGCCCTTCAGACGTCTAACCTTCACGACGAACCAAAGAATACTCGTTTGCCTTCAGAATCTTGCGGGATAAACCAAAGCCAATACTCTGCTTTTCATAGCGGGTTTCATCAACAGCAGCCAAATAAAAGCCGACAAGATCTTGCTTCACTTGGAAATCACTCGCAAGCCCTCTTAAACTATCAAATGTGTAGGCAAACTAGCGCAGATAACACCTGTGAGTCCAGAAACCCTCCCTGTTCGAGTGACGTAATGAGAAGAACGCCAAGTTTCTTCAGGGTTGACAGACCGAGTCCCTCAGCAGTGAAATACATTCCGGATAAATTCAACGATTCGTTAAAAATGGAAGTGCCGAGCAGCCACATTTCTGTTGACTCGAAGCCTCAGGATCCTCCTGAATTCGAAGAAGAGCAAAGGAGTATTTCCCCTGAAGAACAAGAGAGATGTCAGCTGAAAAACAAAGTAGAACAATCCCCAGAATTGACGAAGCAATCTCATAACAACACCTATCCTGAGGACACAGTCACCAGACTTGTCACTTTCGTGGTTGGTTTGGAGACTGAAATACTATCACCGAAGAAAAAGAGAAATCCACCAAGCCCGAGTGTAAATCTAATGCAAACTGTGTCTTGGCCGCAGGCTACAGTAAAACCTCCTAGCGGAAAACTTTTGGATTCTTCAGCCACTGATTGTGAGGATTCTGTGGACATGATTCGCCTGGAGAGAGTATACTACTCTGCTCATCCCCAATCACCATCATCTCGAGAAAACAATCGCCCAGCCTTGTCTTCCGCACCCCACCTTTTGTTCAACGAGAGTGAGCTTCCTGTCAATGGGCAACTGAATAGGAGTGAGTGGCGCTTGAGAGAAGTTAGCACAGAAGAAGGCAAGGCCGGTAAAAAGACGAAAAGATCCCATACTAACCCCAATTTCCTAACGCCTAATCCTCGCAAACGAAAAGGACTTGTCGGAGACGAAAAGAGAGATGAAAGACGCGGGACAAAATTAAGGAGGCCAGTCCGGGAAACCGTGAAGATGATACTAGAAAAGAAGAGGTATGCTAGAGGGTGGTCCGGAGACTGAACAACATTAATTGATGAGAAATCGAATCTTAAGTGACAAACGTCCCTGAAGAGAAAAACATCACAATCTCGGATTATGATTTTTTCAGAGTTAAGAGTGCAAATAATGAATAGAAATTGTTTTTGCATCGTGTTGCCATGACTGAGTGTAACCCACTTATACGTGTAATTAGTGTCAGAACTCAAGGCATGCATAATTGACTTTTATAATTATTTCTGACAGTGTGAGATCAAATTAAAGCCGTGAAGTGCGAATATTCAACTGAGAGGACTCAGAGTCATCCTTCCCTGTCAAACTGTTCATTTCTTGTCATTTTTCTGAGAAGCGGATGGCAGTTCAAATGAAACTCGTGAAGGTATTCATCCGACTAGAAATAGATCAAATAAATTAAGAGTGTTTTAAACTCAGCCTAAGAAATTTACTTATATATTTTGTGGTTCGATTCCCATTAGCCATCAGGAGATTGCAGTTCAAATCAGAAGTTCGTGAAGAAATTCATCCGACTAGAAATAAATCAGATGAATTTAGGGTGTTCATTTAACACAGCCAAAGAGATTCACTAATATAGTTTGTAGTTTCGATTCCTATCAGTCATCTTTTCAAAAGTAAAAACGATAAAAGCGACAGGAGCCGTTTAAAGGCGCATGCAAAGTCACTATGTCGTGTTCCCCTCCCCTTGGTTAAGGGTGGAGATCAATTACCCCCCCTCCCCCAGAACTCCCCCCATTTTTGTAAAAGATGACTGGCAGGCTTCGAAACTGTCAACTATATTAACTGGATTTCTTTGGCTATGTTTTAAAAAAATCTCAAATCTCTTTCAACTGAAAGGAAGAGAGAATGATCATTCTCTCTTGATGAAAGCTACCAAGCAGTTGCTTTCCTATGTACCTGTGAGCAAACGTTTTCGAAATTTGGGGTTTCAGTTTGCGCATTAACGTGTGAGCAATTCTTTGATCCAGAGCCCCATTTAATCAGTAACCGCTCTGCTGGTCTAAAAACATGAAGACCTTGGAAGAACACACGTTGACGCATGACAGGCGCAGGCAACTTTGTTTTGCGCAATGGTAGTCCAATTGCTCTAACCCAGACCCAACGCAGGCCTAACACGCGGACATAATGAAACATGTTTTAACCCTTTGTTAAGTCCCAATGGTGACCAACTTCAATTTCCTCCTAACGATATGCATACAATGTCAAGAGATTAGGTTATAAGAATTAATGAAATGATCACCAGAGAGAAAACGCTTTGATTTTTTATCAAATTCTCTCAACGCATTTTTTAAGGAAATGTATAGAGATCAGTTTGGAGAATTTGCAAGTGGATATTGGGGCTTCAAGGGTTAATATAAGCATTGCCTCTGTAGAGCTCTACTAAGAGGAGAGGGCGTCTGTACGTAGGCTACCAAAATTGAAAATGGTTTATTTATATGCGGTTTCGCTGGATAAACTCCCTTGTAATGAAAAACCGTCACTAACTTGGCCAAATAGGTGATTAAATTTGTAATCAGGGTATTAAGGTTTCAACAAAAGGAAGAAAGGTGTATTGTTGTAGTACAAATATATTTTAATATGAATAGCTTGGATTTTTTTTAAAAAGATTTACATGCTTGCGTTTGTTTATTCAAAATTAAGCCGCTTTTAATCAAAAATAAAATAAAATGAAAATAAAAATAAGATAACTCTTGCATTCGTTCATTACAATTTCCTTCAAGAACAAGCCTTGCTTGCAGGATATCGCAAATTATTCATTCTCGTAGGGCTATCTACAAATAATACAAAGCAATTATCGTAACATTCTGCTCAAACAGGTCAATTATTCGCTCAACCGTGATTCTACTGTTCACGCACGATATGTGTGTAATATTGTCACATGGTTCCGTGTGTCCAGGACTTAACACTTCGCAAAATTAAAGCCACTGCCAGTCAATTTTAAAAAAGCAAAACAAAACTATAATACATCAAAAGTATTTGAAAAATGGTTCTATATATTTTCACACATCACACTTTCTCATATCTGCGAGAGAGAAAAATTTTACACCGAAAGGTACATTGGTTAGAAGAATACTTATATAACAAAATATACAATTTGGCTTTAACTTATTACAACAGTTACTAGAAAATTAATATTATAAATGTGTATCTGTGAAGTATTGCTCCCGCTTGAATGTCTGGTAAGGAGTACCTGGCTCGCTGTCTGAGTAGTCGAGTTTTTCATCGTCGTACTACGAACAAAAGAATTAAATTAGTGACAGAAATATACGGAAACGTCTTCAAACACATTGTGGATCAGTGAAATGTTGTAAACTTCCCAAAGAAGCCCCGAGGTTACATTTTCAAAGGCCTTCCTTGAGGAACATACAAAGGCGAGCTTGATAGAAGGGAAATTTGCGTTTCAAAATCAGCTGGTCTACAAGGGAAGGGAAGTAAGTCGCAGCAAGCAATATTTAATGAGCAAATGATAATATTGAGGGTCGGGACTTCAAACACAACCGTGAAATTAGAATACATTTTTTATCTTTAAGAGGATGAGGGAAAACTGGCCAGTGGCAAGATGAATGTTGCCTGGGCTAGGGTGGATGTCTACGGTAGGTTTATCATAAAAAATACTGCCCGAAGACGAACTGTCTTGGAAATCACTTCCCCCTCCGTCCCTCATCAGTTTGAAACTTTATTTTCTGTGCATTTTACCAGATTACAGGGTTTTTTTTTTGGCTTTACAACGCTTTACAGATTTGTGCAGTATTTTTTTTTTTGACAAAAATACATTACTGGAGTAGAAGGCCGGGAAAGACTTTCTTACCAGTCCAGAATCCCTGTCCCTGCTGTAGGTCTTGAGGTATCCATCCCAGTCCTGACTTCCATCCAGAGGGACCTTGTGTCCACTGCCAGAGCGGTAAGAGCCATACTGTTCATTCAATCTGTTGAGACGCTCTGTGCTGTCATACAAGGCGGTGGTACTGCTATAGTACGGCATTGGCATCGGCTGCATGTCCTGATTGATGATGAAGAAAATTTAAAAAAACTATTGTTCAATGGTTGTTTTCACGTTTAATAAATTGTACTCCTGGATGCATTCTGCTTGTTTTCCTTGCTGAAAAAAGAGATTAGTGTCCAGATGGACAGATCTAATTACTAGTTTCTTATCTGATTATTGAACACTGCACCTTAGTTAAATATTTTATCAGAAACACTCCCATTCCAATTTTGATCCGACATGCATGTGACTCGTCACGTAACTCGTGAGCAAGTACGCATATCCTGTCTTTTTCAATGGTCGTCTTCGCGGGTAATGAGATCACCAGCAGCTGATTGTACTTTTGGGGCAGCGCTACCACGTTAAACAAAACAAAAAGAACTTACAATCATGCTTCCGTTCTTCCTGTCACTGGACGTGTAAAGACTGGACATTGACGGGGGCCTGGACCTGAGTTTAGTGCGTGGAGGCAAAGGCTCTCGATCACGCACGTAAACCGTTCTATTTCCGCTTGTTCGCCACAGGCAAAGCGCTAACAGGATAAACAGGATCAAGATGGCTACCAACGCCATGACAGCTATGAACCACGCGCTACTATACCACTCTTCTGAATCAGTGCGTGGCGCTGTAGTTCCCGGTGCGACTTCACCTGAAAACGGTCAGGAAGAAACTCACATTACTGTTTGACCTATGGGTCCGCTCATTCGAAAAAAGAAACACACGAAAAGAATCTATAAATCCTTTTCATCGGAACTTTGGGGACAGCCGAATGACTCTTTTTCCCCAAGAATACCACGTTAGGCAAAGATACGAATACCAAAAGCAATTTTACACGAAAAAGGATTTTGTAGGAATTATAAATCTATTAATAGTATGGAGAGGAGAAGTCGTTACGTCACGTTGTCACGGTAGCGAAGCATGGTCCTGTAGATATGGCAGAAAAAAAAACACGAAAAAATTGACATGTATGACTTTCCGGTGCATTATTGCACTAAAACACAAAACGGTAGACCATACTTTTCTTCCGTTGTTCGACAATGCAAATGGCCGTCTCTGTCAAGAAGGATTGTTCAGATCCACAATTTTTGCTGTAATCTCACCCGGGCTGGTTAAGCCTGCAAAGCAGCGCTGATATCCTTTTCCGGGGCCCTCAATGAACTCAATGCATTACCGGAAGTGCGTTTCGAATTTTTCTTCAACCTGACTAATCATAGTCTCCCTCGCAACCGTTTTTGGGATGTCACGCAACGCTCGTGTGACATCCAAAAAAACGGCTGCGGGGGAGACTAGACTATGGGGCGTACTCAAATTCTGTACACTAGTGGGTACCCAGAACCAGGATTTCGGCTGACTCGCTGACAGACTTAACAAATGGTTTAGTTTCGTCGATAACACGGGCTAGACTCAATTCTTTTGATCTCCACTTCACCCTTCACGACTTGATTTTAATTAGGGACGACTCCTAACACAGTAGATCAAGTGTAACGCTTCACTGGATACTTACCTTGTATTTGCACTGTACCACTAGGAGGCGATGTCACGGTGATCTTTCTCCCCTGGACTAAAGTGGTGGCTTTAGCTATGTAAGTGTATTCTCCAACATTTCTAGTTCCCAGGTTTCTCTTGTTCTGGGGCCCCTCATAAGTTAGTAGCCCGTTTTCCAACAACTCATAAGTATCCAATGGACCGTTGAGGATGAAGGACTCGCTCCAGTCCACGGCTACCTGGAACCCGCTCACATTCACTCGTGGTCTTACATTCGTGACTATGGGAGCTGGAGAGAATCGTGTAGAGTGTGAGCGACGTAAAATCAAATGAGCAGATCAGAATTCAAAAATACACCTTAAACGGCCCCTTAGGAGCCCTGAACTTTTTAATCTTTGTAACGGGTTTGAGGAGGGCTTACAAACCTGTTTACTGGTAGATGGGCTTATTACTGTGTTCAGGGCGGAATTACGAAATGAGCATGCGCGAACCTTTAGCCCAAGCTTGAAAACAATGGCAAGCTTTTCAATGTTTTCCCGCAAAACAAATAAAAGCGGCAGTTTTCGGTACATGTAGCCCCTCGTGGTTGGACAAAATCTCTCACCACCTTTTCAACCAATCATTATCCTGACTACCTCACTCACTCGCGTTCCCACATTTGGACCGAATACATAAATTTGTTTCGAATTCTGATTTGCTCATTTGATGTTAGGGGCATGTTGAGAACTATAACCCTGGAAAAACTCCCTTGGGACAGTGATACAGTATTCATATATATTTTTTAAATTTGTGGGTGCCCTCATTAAACAGTTCTCCCTCCCCCGACCCTACACCATACTGACACCGTAAAACTGTGAACCATGTTGACACTCGGGAAAACAACTTTGTTTGTGGAGTGGGGGAGGGCTTGGGCATGTGTGACTAGAGCAAAGCCCCACAAATGCAAATAAATTTACCAAAAGACTTTTGTCCATGATTGAGGCAATTACTTCGATTTAGCTTGGCGACATTCATATAAGTAGCTGAGCTATCACCATACCTGATGCTTGGGTCCTGACGGCCTGCTCATTTGACAGACTTGAGTAAAGTGTGTTATAAACACGTATCCTGAAGTTATACATAGTGTAAGGAGACAGGTCTCGCACTACATGCCGCCGTAACAGACCTACATTTGTGCCACTCACAGGTAAGCCTGTAGGACAGCCAATAGCACAGGACTCATGATACAGGACCTCGTACCTGTAAATAAGCAATGAAATAAGTATACTGTTGGGCTTCGGCCTCGCTCCTCGTCGCCCTCGCGCGTGCCCTGGAGCAACTGTCACTTCAAAGAAAAATAAGAGACTGCTCGCAGTCTAATACAGTCGAACCTCCCGTAAGCGACCACTAAAGATGCAAAGATTGAGTGGTCGCTTACGAGAAGTGGTCGTTTAAAAGAATCGAACCACAGGACGCCTTTTCCGAGCCGAGGTTCAAGCACATCTACTTTACTTTACTCTATTGCATGCTCAATCAATCAACAATCAACAACTTTATGTAAGTGTCTAGTCTTCTAGCTTGCCGTCAGGCCTACTAATCGGGGACACTACTTAAATAACTTATTAATAAAACAATATGTCTAAGTTACGACATGTGCAGTTCCATGTTGCCACTAAAGTTCGTCGCATATTCTAAGTAGCATAGTGCACACACCTAACATAGGGATCAGAAAATGCGTCAAGTGGTCGCTTACAAGGGGTTAAAAAAAATAGAAAATCATTAACCGTCAGGTCCAAAAAGTGGTCGCGGTTTATACAGGAGGAGGTCGTTTACTGGAGGCTCCAACTGTAAGGCTTTGATTGGGAAAATTTTGGTGTTTTCGATTGTCGGTCGTTTATGGGAGGTAGTCGCTTACGAGATTTGGTCATACATGGAATGGAGTGTTTCAGTTTGTACCTTAAACCCTTAAAATGCCTTACTTTAACAGGACTAACTTGGAACCAGAAACTACAATCCTGATACTTGTGACCAATTTCCATAAATGTTAACATATTCTAGACCACAATTGTCTGATTCATATACCATAAACCAGACTAAATGGATTGAAAACTCTATCAAAGTGGGAAAATACATAAAGCCTATGCAGGGCAAAACCTCCTTTCCCACCCAGGATAGCGTCACATTACTGTTGCGACCCCACACTCTATGTGAGGCCCTTTCATCAAGCCACAACCCTTGTTCCCCTGCTTATCCGCCTCGGAAGGAAGATTTTAAAAATAATAAAAATCCAAAAACAAACAAACAAACAAACAAAGAAACAAACAAACAACAACAACAACAAAACAATAAAAAGACATTCATTTTTTAACAAATAAAAGTAGCACAAGCTGACAACAAGTTTTTAATAAGAACTGTTTAACAAGTGGTCATATGTTCCAGATCAAATTAAAAGGAGAAAATCCTCTCAGAGCAAGGAACAGGAAAAATAAGAGGCTGAAGCCACATGCGCCGTGACCTTTGCGTTAAAAGCACCGGTTCATAACGGTCAGGCAGGCGAGTGATCTCACCACTGCGCCAGCCTGTTTCCTCTACTACCAAGAAAAACGACAACAACAATGATAACAAGAAAAACAATGACTCACCGTTGAATGTTTCCATTGGGTTTTCCCGGCGCGTCCCATTCCAGCACAACTGTAGTCGCATTTATCTCCACTGGGCGTGGAGCAGAGAACTGTGCAGGGGCTCCCTCCGCAGTCCTCCAGTTAACACTGGGTCCCACAGCGCACCCACCATCAGTACACACGTAAACACGTAGCACATACACAGTAAAGGGCTCGAGCCCGGAGACTTCCCGGAGAGTAGTCAAACCTTCAGATTTATTTTCACCAGAGACTTCTAAAATGTAGTTTCTTATTTCACCATTAGGAGTCCCAGGTTCTACGATTAACACTTCCAAACTAAACGAATGCGTTCTGTTGACCTGCGGGGCTCTGAGTTGTTCAGGCGATGCGCTTAATGTTTGCACTACTGACCAATCGCTCGCCGTCTCACCAGCGCTGTTAGCAGAAATAATACGGTACTGGTATCTGAAATACGGCTTCACAGTTGTGTCGTTTAATTCCAACACGGAGCCGTTTGTCACGTTCGCTACAGAAACGACCGGTCCATAAACCTGCTGTTGATTGCCAGACAAAGAATAACCGCGTCGGTCTATTCGATAGAGTAACATGAACCCATTAGGCTTTTGTGGCTCATTCCAATTCACTAACACTCTCCTGGCAGTGATATGCAAGCTTGGGAAGTCCGGAGGGCTCTGACCTTCTGGGGGCGCTTCGTGCGTCCGTGCGGACGCTGCCTCGCCAGTGCTGCATCCTTCCTTTGTACAAGCGCGAATTCTTACTTCATACTCTGTGTAAGGCTGTAAACCAGTTAAGGTGAGCTCCTTTGCAAGACCAGCACTTCTAACTTGAGCGTTGCCTTGAGCTCCTTTAAAACTATACAGCACTTCGTATTTCGTTATAACGCCGTTTGGTTTTCCCGGCACAGACCAGGTGGCTTTCATAGACATCGGGCTAAGAACTTCAAGCGTTGCTGTGCTGACATTATCTGGCGCACCAGGATTTGTAGGCGGACTATATCCAGGCGGGCTCGACAAGCGGGCGGCAGAGTTGACTGCCGTCACAACGTACGCATACACTGTGAATGGAGCAATGGCATAATCAAGGAATCGCACATCAGTGCCGTTATATACTTGAGAACCATTTCGCGTTATAAGATAATACAAGATTAAGCCGTTTGGCTCTCGCGGAGCGTTCCATTCAACACGCACAAACGCCGAGCCGCCAACAGTGACAGTTGGAGCATCAAGTCCTTCTGGTTTGGCTTCTAATGTGCGGACCTCAGCTGCAGGACCCTGTGTGCATCCCGCGACAGTACAAGCTTTGATGTAAAACGAGTACTTAGTGTACGGCTCCTTGTTGCTGATGTCAAATGACATTGCAAGGCGTTCATAGAGCAGGAAATCCTCTCCAGCCTGGAAGAGTTGATACTTGGTGATAACACCATTGGGCTTCTCCGGCATTCTCCAAGATATTCTAATAGCTACCGGACTCAGCGCTTGTAGAACAGGGGGGTGTACTCCTGAGGGCGGAGCCTGAGATGTACGACGGCTTGATGGAGAGCTTTCTGTACAGCCTCCCCCGGAGCATGCCTCAACTGTGTAGCTATAGACGGTGTAAGGATCTAAACCTTGATCTAAAAAGCTCAACTCGTTTTTCTTGTGTTTGACAGAACCGTTCCTAAACACAATATAATACTGTATCACGCCGTTCGGCTCAAGCGGCTTTGTCCATGACACGTTCAAAGAATGAGCGTCCACGGATGTTACACGTGGGGCGTCCATAGATGCGGGAGGAGCTTGGTCTGTTGTCACGGTAACCTGGTCACTGTCAGTGGACCCACCCTTGTTGACTACTCGCACAAAATAACTGTAGCTTCTGTAAGGCATTAATCCCGTGTCCATGTACTGGTAATCCGTCTGGTTTGTATCATTGGTGGAATAGACCAACGAAGACGGCGCGACGGCGCGTTTTCGCCGGCTCTGCACTGCTGTGACCGTTCTATAGATCTCATAGCGGATAATCACACCATTTGGAACGACTGGTGGTTTCCAGGTGAGCTGAATGGCTGTTGCGTTTTTAAATCCAATAAGTGGCGGAGCTTGTCCTTGCGGGTTTATCTCGGCGGAGAAAATGACCTGCGAGCGGCCTCGCGTGCAGCCCGCTACCGTGCATGCCTCCAACTGAAACTCGTACGAGGTGTAAGGAATAAGTCTCGAGACTGTATACTCGCGTGGTGCACCTCGGTATATTTGAACTCCGTCTTGGTAGAGGTTATAGTGCGTGATGAGACCGTTTGGATTTCCTGGTTCATCCCAGAACAAGCGCATACTTTTACCATCCGCTGCTTTATCGGCTTGGACAGGTCTAAGGTCGGCTGGTGGGGCTTGTTTCGTCTTAGCTATCGCCCAAGCACTGGTCCCTTCTCGACGATTATTTATTGCGGCAATCAAGAACTGATAGTCCGTATACGGCTTTAAACCATTGACCGTGATGTTCCGGACGTTACTAGCAACACGTGCAGCTACAGTGATGTTGGCGTTACCAGGGACTTGTAACTCTTCTCGGTAACGCACTTCATAATGCGTGACAATACCGTTGGGCTGAGAGGGTGCTGTCCAAGAAACGTATATAGCAGTAGAGTTGAGCACATTCAGAGAGGGTGGGCTGATACCTTGTGGGGGTCCTTCTAGGGTACGTACGTTCCTCCACGGTCCGTCCACAGAGCCCGCACTATTTCGAACTCGTACTCTATAGGAATACTCAGTGTAACCCAACAAACCGCTGTTCAGACACGTTAACTGCGTTGTAACACAGACGACAAGTGGAGCGCTACTTCCAACCCTGCGATATATCTCGTAACGAGTGATGATTCCATTCGGGGAGCCGGGAGGTGACCACGAAATCTGCACAATGTTCCATTCCTGCGCCACTAGCGTGGGAGCCCCTTGACCGATGGGTGCAGCTTCATTGGTAGTAGCGTATTCACGATCTCCTAATCCACAGCCTTTTGCTGTACAAGCCTTGACGCGGACAGAATATACTGTGAATGGATTCAGTCCAGTGATTAATCTATTTTTATTTAGCCCAACACCATATTCAGTTCCATTCACAACCACTGCATAGCTCGTAATGTTCCCATTCGGTTGACCTGGTTCATCCCATTCTGCGAGTATACTGTAAGCACTTTGAACAGCAAGGCGTGGTTTGGGAATAGCCTCGGGCGAACTCTCGGGGGTGGTGGCAGTAGTGACACCGCTACGTGTAGTACCCCCTCCAGTAGTGGCAGAAACTGAATAGCTGTATGTAGTTACAGGTTGTAGACCATTTCCTTTATCTTCGAAGGTGCAGACATCCTTGCCTTCGTTATTTTTATAACAGACATCCGTGCCATTGTAGACAAGCAAGTTTCCTCTAAAGAGCGAGTATTTTACTATTACGCCATTAAGAATATCTGGTTCTGTCCAAGTGGCCTCGATTTCTCGCGAGCCGGTGACGGTCAGGTTCGGCGCACGGACACCTTCAGGAGGTGCTTGCAGTGTTCGTGTGGATGCCAGCGGACTTGCTGTGCAACCTACTTTTGTACAAGCGATAACTTCGAAAGTGTAGTTTGTGTACGGCTGTAGTCCACCAATCAAAAGACTCATACCCAGGCCCTTGTCATTAGGATTCAAACGAATTTTGAAAGTGCTGTTGACCACACGACTCACGTTGTATCGAATGATGTCTCCATTTGGCTTAGGAGGTGTCATCCATGTCACGTTTATAGCACTGTAGTTCACCGGAAGTAGAATAGTAGCATTGACATAAGCGGGGGCGGCCTGGTCAGTGTAAATAAGTGATGTCATTTCCGCTGATGCACATTGTGTCGTACAAGCTTCAATAACGTATCGGTATCCAGTAAAAGGCTCCAGTGCCCGGTCTATAAATGTCATATTGAGACCGCTAAATACCAGACGGCGCTGACCGGTTTGGCCGTTAATTCGTGTGAGTCTGTACTCCCCAATAACACCGTTCGGTGTCGTTGGTTTGGTCCACGTGACTCGGACTTCTGATGAAGATATTGCAACGGCAACTGGCGGCGAGAGACCTGCAGGGCGGCCCATCAACGTACGATTCTGTGCAACTGGGCTTGACGCGTTGCCTACATTATTTATAGCTACTAGGTAATAATCGTAAAGAGTGTGCGGAGACAAGTTAGTGTCGTTGTAGAATCGGAGGTTTGGGTTGTACCGATTGTTGAGGATCTCCACAAAACCTGTCGCACAAACGCGCGGCACAGCAGTCGTCGGTGAAAGGTCGTAATAACCCGGTACATAACCACAGAGTAATGTCGTGTTGTCAAAATCGCATCGATCACACATCGCCACATTTGCGTCGGTCTGGTTGCAAATGGTGCCCATTCCACAGCCCACGGTCCCGTTGCTTGATTTGGAAGCGCATGTCTGGTAACTAGAATTATAGCCTTGTTCGCTGCAGCAACTCAAACTGCTATCGACCCGTCTTTTACCGCAGCACTTGTGACTGGATGCAGACTTGTCAGCTGCACTCGTATAGTTGTACACCTATAAAATTAAGGGATCTGTGTCATGAAATTGATCAAAGTTCAAACAGTGGTAACCGCCACCAAACTGAGTGAAACAATGATAAAGCTCCGTGCAAACGGACGCAACATTGTTAGCCAACAACTCCCAAAATTGTTGGATGTTACATGTTGCGTCCGTTTGCACACCCTGTTGCATGTTGTTGGAAGTTGTTGCGTGTTGTTGCGCAAAGTTTGAAACCGGTGAAACTTTTCAGCCAACAACTTCCAACATTTCTTTTGTTCCGTGATCACCGAAGCGTAGCGCAACAATGTTGGATCCGTTTGCACAGCTCTTCCAACATTGTTGGGGCCACCTACGCTCATTACACATGGTTACAAAGACTTATGGGCTGTATTCTTCCTACGATGCACTGCAGGTCCCAGACTTGTTGGGAGTTGTTGCATCCGTTTGCACACCACTGCCAACACACACGCAACAACTCCCAACATTGTTGGGAGTTGTTGCGCCCGTTTGCACGCAGCCTAACTGTTCATAACATGAACAGCAAATACAAAAGAAAAAACGGAGGGAAAAGCTCCAAGAAGATTGAAACGGATTACAAATGTGGTTTTTGAAATTCTGTTAGCCTAACGTTTGACATAGAATTAGTGTTTGGAAGACATATTTGTTTGACGCGAAGCTGTAATGTTGCCATTAACAAGTAATTTCTCAAGTTTCAAAGCGAATAAGGATGCATAATTGGCATTATTAACAAAATGAACTAGACAGCCATGACAGCACAGCCCCTTTAAGGGTCTTTTGCCAAAAATTAATTACACTAAACAATTGCAATTTTCCACCCGGGCTCCTGTTTGCATTGCACTTGTCCTTAAATTCTCAAAGCGGCCCGTCTGACTCCATGTAGTTCACTGTAAGCAATTAATTAATTCAACACACTTTAGAATCTTCCAAATTAGATTTTTTTTATATAACAGTAGTAAAATATCAAAATATCGCACGTACCACAACATCACCCGTTGATCCTCTGCAACACAGGCTCGTAGCTTTAGGAACGTACTGAGTTCCACAACACTCATTACTAGATTCCAGGTCATACGCGGCCCCACGAACCCCATCACCACAGCAGACCTGCGCAGAAGCTACAACGCTTCCACCGCAACACTTTCTTGGAGGTATAGGATCATACAGTGCACCACAGACACACACTTTGCTTCCTCCACTGTTGTAAGGAGTATCCCCACAGCAGGCATTTCCCTGACCCACCACTCTACCCCCCTGAGATGTACGGCAACATACACTGCCTGAAGGAACCCGGATGTAGTCGCCATGGCAACATTGATACTCAGACCGCTGGATATGGAAAGTGTTTCCACAGCAGACGTCGGAGGGAGTATTCTTCCGCAAGTAGTTTGTGCCGCAACAAGTCTTGGCTGGGTCACGTGAATAGAGAACGCCATTACAGCAAATCTAGCGTGGAAAACCGAAAAAAAGGTATTACAGTGGACCAGCAACGACGGCACAGACTGAGTGAGTGAGTGTGAATCAAAGATCACTCAAGTATATCTGGGGCGCTGGTGTATTTTTTGGACGTGGATACGGAAATCAAAATCGGTTGAGACTCAAATTCGGGACTCTTCCCAATGTTTTTTAACTCATGTGAATTCAAATGGCGGCAGATTAAAGCTAAAAATGTCTTACTTTCCTTCCAGTTTACGGTCATTAAGATGCCTCACTCCGCTGTTTTCCACGATTTTAACCTTTTCCATTTGTTTGCTTTCGAGTTTATAAAAGATTAGAAGCAATATTTGTTTTATAAGTGTTGTGGAATTATTAGCAGCGTTACGTATGGCTCACCTGATTGCCTGGATTATAACACGTGACACCACATAACTGCTCTGACAGACGGCATTCTATGAAAGTGCATTTAGCTTGTGGAGAAGGGCTGAAACAAATACAACACAGTTCGTTTAGAACGACATTAATCTTGAAGTGATGTTGAGACTATAGAATACAATACTAAGAAGTAGTGTGGGTTTAAAATTCTCTCACACAAGTTATTGATAAAGCTGTATGTACATGTACCTTGTTGGGCACTGGTATACCATTCTTCGGAAGATCTGGTAGCCTGACATGATTCCGTTTGGACGAGATGGGGGCTCTGAAGGAGAAAAACAACATTAGTCATCCAATGACACAAGCAAAGCAACATGGGAGTTAGATAGGGGCGACACAGCAAAGTTTTCAGGAAAAGCATTGCCCGGTTATCAGAATAATCGAATACACATAGTTCACTCCAAATATCCTGTCTTGTGATTTTGAGTAGGAGGGAAATAGGGAAAAAATGGTTACTTTTAATTGAAAGAAATACTACATATAAGCGTTAAGTTAATAGGCGGCATGCAGCGTACAACGTGCGCGCCACAAGCTACAGAAAGTGTTTTCTTACCCCATCGGACTTCAATGAACGTCGAACTTGCTCTAAGTCGTGGAGCAGCGAAACCTGTCGGGGCTGAAGGATTATAAGAAAATAGTTTTAGTATTCGATTCTCACACAGTTGTGGACTACTGAAAAATTGAATCTACTACGGAAGGGGACCCCAAAGGGGTGGGGGATAATGAGGCTAAATTGTTCAACCCCTCAAAAAAGCAAAAGGCCCGAACTTGACCCAAAGAAAAGTACTGGCACAATTGTGTGACGTAATAATGAGAACCCAGGGCTATGTATTGTCGTCAACAACCCCCCACCCACCTCCCCCTGAAAGAAGGTCGGTACCGAAGTCTTTTACCCAAGGAAAGTAACTGCAAAATGTCTAACCCACAAACGTCTTCGGATGTCTGAGCTCCCAAAGGGATTCGTATCATATCTCGTCATCCCTGTCACTATTATACCTGAGTGTTCCTTGGTTGTGGACCACAATGGCCGATGAGACAACTTGTGGCCAGGCTACCCACAGACAGGTGCTTCTCGCAAGTGCAATTATAGAAGTCTGGATCCTAACGAACTAAAGGTACTTAGATTGTCTAAACGATGACTATCTTGAATCACTCATGTGAATTTACTTTACCACTGATTATGACACTTGGTAATATTGTGTCCTAGTCCATGACAACGCCTTGCGGGCAACCACATGGGTAGTATCTCATTACTTGGCAATGTACGAGCTCCCCAACCCCACAGTACTAAACCTCCGACCCTCAAATGAAACTTCAACTTTCTAGTTCGACCAAAAGATAATTCGCGAGTTTAGAATAAAAACAAATAGAAGAAATAAAAATTCACCTGCAGAATTCGTAGTTGCTGCTCTGGCGTCGCTCATTGTACAGCCATGCGTGGTACAAACTGCAACCTGTTACAATTACAGAAGAAGGAATTATTAATTATAAGAATGCCATGTGCATCAAGTATAGGCTGAACGACAAATGAATTTAGAAAAAAAAACAACAGACAGGAAAACGAAAAAAGAAAGATAAAAATGACCGAGGTGGAGCCGAAACTTATAAGGGAATCAATGCGAACGATTTACTGGCGTCACCAAGTGAAGGCACCAGACTTTTAGCTGAAGGTGGGGCACTCTTAACCAAAAAAGTTCTTCTTGGCCCAGCAGGACTCCGACCCTATCCCCAAGATCTGCCACTGTGTTCTAGTACGCACCTTAATGACATAATAAGTGTATGGCTGCAACCCAGAGACAAGGACTTGACGTGCATCCCCGCTTGTGTTTGTCCATAAGGTGTCGTTTCTGCAAGGCACAATATTATGTTTTGTACTGACGTTATGGGCACTTTCAAGCAGAATTTTTAACACGCCACAACGTGTTATACACACAGCATTTGTTTATTTTGTAACTAAAGGATTGTTACCCGGTTAGACAAACGTTTGAACGAGTAACATTTTCGGGTCTAAGGTTTATAGCATAGACTGTAAAACCGTCATTTTTTTTCTTCTGAAAATCAGCACCGGCGTGAGATTATTGCCGGTTTTCAAGTTTCATTCAGTTCCAACCCTTGATCCAGGACTTTCGTTTGCCCGCTCCCGCGTTCTTGATCTACGCAAAAATACGGACTGTTTCTCAATCTAAGGTAAGCATCAAACGCAAAAAAAATATGCAAAGAGTTTTATAGGTTAACACGTATGATGAGTTAAACATTTGGCAAAACAGTCTTTACAAGACCTCTACCAGCCATACGCCAGCTAATAGTGGGCGAGGTCAGTTTGTTTTGTTAACATATGCAAAGCTGTCCAGAACGGAAATCTTAGGGACAGAGGAGTCAGAGTGACCTTGGCAGGAGGTTAAACCAAGGGAATGTATCGACTGCCTGCTGAGACAAAAAGGTGGTCGCTACAAAGAGGTGGTAGACGCTAGTACAATGTAGAGGTTCAACTGTGTCTAGAGAACTGAACGTAAGTGTGTACTCACACATAGATCTTGTAGAGGATAACATTTCCATTAGGATTTGTGGGTGGACTCCAACTCACACGGATAGTAGTACTGTTAACAGTGTATAGTGTTGGAGGGCCAAATCCTTCGGGCACTAAGAAGAACAACACAAACACCACAGTCAGTACGTGCGGAGAACATCTTGAAATTTAAGGTGGTTCCTTAGAGTATTTTCTAATGACGCTAGCTACAAACACTTTACTCTTATGGAGATCGATAGCGACTTGTAACCGGTGTAACATTGTCTCCTCTCATAAGTTTTTGACCTACACTAATAAAACTTTTTGCACAATGAGCTTCAATAGAAAGTTAATAAAGTTTTTTCGGGGGAATATTTCGAAACTGAGAGGCCATATTTGTTTTAATTTTTGCGTGGAAGTCGCGCGGCTTTTAAAGGTCGCGCCATACTAGAGCTCGAGCTGCGCACGGCCAATTTACTCTGGGGAGCCACCTTAAGCGCGTGAAAAACGACCACTAAAATTAACGCTTACTTCCATCCAAGGTTCTTATCCGGAATGCATCACTCTTGAAGGTGCCCGCTCCGTTGTTCAACTCAACCTGGTGAAAACAGGGTAGAGGATTTGTAACTCACCTATATTTCATTTTTTAGTGGAGTAACTTTCAAACTGTACACAAAGTGTACACAACACTTTCTTAAGGTGCTTGCATGATGCAAGTAAGTAAGCAAATAAGCGTGTTGCTTTGCTTCAGTCCAGCCTCAAAACCCACGACCTGCTCGCCATGTGAGACGCCCATATCGACGCCCATAGCTCAGTGGCTAGAGCGTCCTATCTGTATTTGGAAGGTCGTGGATTCGATTATCCGCTTGGGTTTCGATTATTTCTGAATATTTCTTAGTTGTACGTAATATCTATTTCTAATAACTTTCAAATGCATGGGTTATTTCTAAAACATGCAGGCTTCAAACTATCAATATAGCCCAATAACATGATAAAGACGTAAAGGACTCTTACATAAAAAGTGTAATAAGTGTTGGCCTTGAGATTTTTTACTGTCACGCTAGTTCGGTTTCCAGGGAACTGACCCACGCGACTGACAGGTGCTCCCGGAAGTGAAGACTCGGCGATATCTACTATATATGTCACTACAGCGCCACGCAGCTGCTTGATTTCCGGTGGATACCACGTGATCAACAAAGTCGTGTGATTCAGAGCAGTACCGTTGACGGTAGGACCTGCTAAGGGAGGGGCAGGATTTGTTCTGTAGGGTAGGGAGGGGTTGCTGGTGGTGTTGCCTTGTGCGGTTGTCACTGTAACCTAAAAAAATTAAGAAAATTTAAAATTTAGATGTAGTTAAAACATATGTAAGCAATCCACAGGTCAACGGGGTTTCTGATATTTCGTCCTGCTGATGTTGTCTCCAACCAGTTGTCTCTAAATTAACCATGTGGGAAGTTATAAAAAATTAAATCATACTTCAAAGTTGAGCCATAAGGCAAAAAGGTGTATAAGACAACAGGAAATTGCTAGCTTAAAGTAATATAAACTTTTTTGCAGTAACCTTCCACAGAATTTGAGGCTGGGAAAGCATACTACCGTTAAGGTTCGCCAAACTTGAAAGAAGTGGTGAAGAAAAAAACTTTACATTTTTGTAAAGACTTCAAATAATCCTTTGCAAACTACCGTGTGGCACGAAATTTGCGCGGATTCTAATTTTTGCGATTTTTCCAGCGATCCGCAAAAATAAGTCCCCACAATAAAAATTACCGCAAACGTTTTCCCGCAAAAATTGACTTTAGATTAAATATTCCCTTACTTAAATTCGCTACACAAAAATACAGTACTAAGAAATCGTGTCTGTTCAATCACAACTTGTCTCCTTCATTCAGAAACAAAACGGCATACAACGAAATACTGGTTTATTGTTTGAAAATATGTATTTCTATTGCAAGTACTCGATAAAAACGAAAATATTTTCAATCCTGGGTACTTTCTGAGAATCGCAAAAATTAGTTCCCGCAAAACACAAAAAATCGTCAATCCGCAAAAAATAAAGTCCCGCAAAAATTTCGGGCCACACGGTAGTACGGAAACTGTGAAAGGATTAAACACAGGAGTCATTTCAAAAGTAGTGTGAGTATGATCGTCCGGTTGAACGTAGTCCTGAATGGGACTGTTGTTGTTGTTGACAGTGACTGACGTTTCGACAACCTGTGCGGTAGTCAACTTCAGAGTCAAAGTGAGTTGTATCACGTCAGTTAAGAGAACTTGCCTAATTCTTTCTGTAATAACTAACCTTGTACTGCTGTAATGAGTAGATTCCTAAAAGAACATCATTGATGACCCGATCTCCCGGTAGGGCCCCGCCTTTAAAAACCTGTGTATACTCAGTGGGTGAAGAAATGTTATTGGTAACCAGGTCCTCGACTGTTCTCCTGAACAGCACATACCCCTCTACCAAACCGTTCGGCCTAATAGGTGGATCCCAGCTCACGCGCATTTCCGTTTGCGACAGCGGCTGCGCGATGGGCGCAGGCTGATTTTCAGGTGCAGCGGGATGTGTACGGACTTGAGACGGTGAGCTGCTACCGCATCCCCCAATTGTACATGCGCTGACAATGACGTTGTACAGAATGTACGGATCCAGTGACGTAACGTTAACACTGAATGGCGCGTCAGCAGTGACGTTGCGAGAGGTTTGCTGATGTATGACTCTGATGATGTAACGTGTTACGTTGCCGTTTGGTACGCTGGGTGCGGTCCATTTGACATTTATGGCGTATGGACTGAGCGCTTGGACAGAAGGCGCTGCGATTCCTTCGGGGTCTGTAAAAGGAGAGAACAAATCACGTCAAGCCCAGGCGAGTTTCCTTTATAAATGTCAACGGCACATTCTTAAAATTAATTTTAACCGCCATTCTTATCTTATGCCACAGCATGCGGTTTCCGCCAAAAATTCGAACTTTAAAGTTTTTCCCTGTTACTCTATCCCCCTTACCACCATGCTACAAGTAACGAGTAGTTCAGGTTTCCATTATTTCAAGGATTTGGAATATTAAAAAATACTTTAAGTAGAAGAGGAATCTTGAAATTTGGGTTTCCAGTAATAAAAACCTGATAAAACTCCTTCACTGGTGGGCCAAGCAGACAAAATGTAGTTGTTCACACTCTCCCTTCCTGAATGAAAGCACAGATTTAAAACATGATAGAGATACTTGTCTAGCCTACAAATACAGCCGTTTCTCCTCGCTTCTGGGCGCTAGCGTCTTGGAGCGTGGAGAAACGGCTATATTCTATTCACAGGCTAGTACTTGTCTAATCCAGAACAGATGTGGTAGGGGCACTGACTGCTAACAAAAGTGAAAATCAAACGTCATTGCCACGTAAGAATTGGAACAGGATGATAAGGTTTATAGTAAATATACTTTTGCATTACGACATGCGCACGCGCACTTACCTCCCTGACCAGTAGTAACGTTGCTATACGGGCTCGGATCCCCCGGGCCGCTGTTAAACGCGATCACGCGGTACTGATACGCAGTCAGCGGCTGTACTGTGTTATCCACATATCGCCGCGAAAGAGAAGCATTCACTTCAGAAATAACCGAGGGATTTCCACCAGACATAAGTCGCCGCTGAATCTGGTATTTCAGTATGACACCGTTAGGTACTGCAGGGGGGTCCCATTCTATTATTACTGTTCTACCCGTGGGGGATGAAAGCCTTGGGGCAGATAACCCCTGGGGACCTGCAAGAACAAGCACGTCATAAATCTTGAGTTTGTCTACTTTTCGTCTCAACCTCGTTCCCAGGGTCTCTCTTCTTCAAGTTCCCTAGAGCAAGGCCTGGTAGCGAGGTTGATTCCATTTCTGCTTCTATTCGGGCAGGCTGTTTATTCTTACTACTACATCACGGAAATAAGTAGAAGTCGTCTGCTCGCTCTAGATGGGATCTGTTCATGGGTAGAAAAATATCCTCTTTCGAAGCATTCCATATCATTGGCAAGTTCATAACACCTTGGATAAAACTATATACGAAACTGGAATAACATTACATACAATCTTTAAAACGGGTAGCCCATTTATAAAAGAGAGGTCTCTTAGTCGACTCGACATTGAATTTATCAATAGATAACTTATCCTTAGACCTAGTGTAATAGGTAGGCATGAACATCATAAGTTCGCTGTTGGAAATAATCTGGAAATATTCTCAAGCATTAGACCTCTTTCGCAACTTCAGCTAGACCAAAACTCTCGTTTCAAGATTGAATGAGCTCAAATGCTCGACTTTTTTATAAATTGTGACGTGTTGGATGACTCAAGATTCCTTTCAAGTTCACTCTGTGTAAATTATGGAGTCTTGTAGAGTTGTTATAACTTTGAAGTCTGTGGACAAAATCCTATGGTGAGACCATTCATATGAAACCTATCTAGCAGTACTTTCACATAATACTATTTGTTTTTAAACATTTTACAAGACGAAATGTGAAAGATTTTCTCGAAATTTTTACTTTGGTCACTTTTGGGATTGAAATGGTTCAGACATATTACCAGATTCTAAGGTCTGCTGAGGCGCTGAGTCCGCACTGTTACTGCAACCGACCGCTGTACACACACTCAGCCTGAACACGTAGACCGTGAAAGGCTGGAGACCAGTCACCCTGTAGCTGGTGATGTTTCCAGTGACTCGTGCGATCTCCGTGCCATTTTGGTAGATGACGTAACGCAGAAGCACACCATTGGCTGGATCAGGTGGGTCCCATTTCACTGTCAGTGAAGTTGAGGCGACGTCTCTAAACACCGGTGGATCTGGAGCACTGGGAACTAATAGAATACGGGGAAAAGTGTAGAATAATGCTTTCAGTTATATAAATGTGTGTATGTTGCTTGCTTGACGAAGAAGCGACAGAACCGAAAAAAAATTATCTGTGATTCTAAACACCCTCTCTCGTATCCACTCCTAGCCGAAAGTCGGTTTTATTTTTCAGACCAAAACGCAAATAATTCTCCTCATCGTTGCAACTAATGCGCCATAAAACATGATTTTAATAAAAGCAAGGGCATATCTTTCTTTATTTAGGACAAAGCTGCTATTATCCATGGTTAAATGATCTTTAAGTTCAGCATATTATTATCAGAGTATAAGTGCTAATCAGGAGAGCATCTCCAAGTGCTAATCAGGAGAGGATCTCCCCCACGGTACCAACTCACCGTCTTCAAAGGTTGAGGCCTGACTCCAAGGACTAAACCCAGATCCCGCAATAGTGCTGGCATTGACTCGGAATTCATATATCGTGAAAGGCTGGAGATTAGTAACGGTAAAACTGAATCCCAGTCCACTGAACAAGACTGTTGGCACGCCGCTCTGATGCAGTCCATACCCGAGAATAATCCCATTAGGCAAGGCCGGTGGCTCCCAAGAGACGTGAACTGAGGTGGAGCTTAATACGGTTGCGTTGGGTGCTTTCAAACCGCCAGGAACTGAAATTAAAGTTTTAAATGGATTTTGATACGCTTACTGAAACACAAGGTCGGCTATTTCAAGGATAGCCAACTTGGACCTCCGTTAAAAAAATGACGGGACTTACAGTTTTGTTCGTAAAGGATTATTTCAAGAAGATAAACAGCTTTTCTAGTGAACGATGTATGCTGTCCTTAAACTATTTACGATAAACATCATCGGGAAATTGAAAATGATAGGACACAGTTTTGACAAACACTTGTTGTAAACCTCAACTTTAACAACCGGCCCAGACTCTTCACATGGTGGTAACCTTGTCCCATGTGAAAAAAAAATATCTTCTGGGAATTTGACAGAAACGTCACGAACGTAATTAATCAGTTTCGTTCTATTTTTTGTTGCACTAAGCGTAATAATGTAAGCTGTATGCAGGGAAAATATAATGACAAAGAAGAGTGCAAAATATTGAAGCAGTGTAAAGGTGCAAATCAGCAAACACTTCAACGTGCGACAAATCTGAAGTTCAATGAAACAAGTATGTGTGTAACGTAGTTGAATAGCTAATACAACTTTGTTGTGAATTTCTGTTTTCCAAGAGATTCAGCTTGCAGGGCGATTACGGTGTCAGAAACAATTTTTATGAAGAGAAATAAGCGAGTCACGTTTTAGCTATATACAGCTCGTATCTTGCGATGCTGTCTCGATCAGAAAGGAACTACTTTAAGTGTGACTTACCTCCTTCAGGAGTAGAACCAGTAACGTTATTGCTAAGAATGAAACCAACAGAATTGGACGCATTCACCCAGAAGGTGTAGTTGTTAAAGGGAATGAGACCATTGTATATGAAATCTTTTTCAGCATCTTCCACAGAAATTCCTGTCTCAACGCGCTCTTCTGTTCTCAGCTCTGCGGAGCCTGGCACAATGAAACTTCCTTGGATCATCAAATTATAGAATAGCCTTCCATTGGGCACTGCCACGCGTGTCCAACGAGCATTAACCGCTGTAGCATTGCGGATGCTTGCTGTCAGGGTAACGGTTCCGTTCGGTGCGATTTCTTTTGTGAAGGCAACCGCTACGGCACCGTAGGCGCAGCCTTGAGCTGTACACGCTCGCACACGGAAGGTATGGCGACTGTACGGGGTGAAACCACTTGCTGTGTAATTTGACAGTTGCGTCTCGTTCAGCACGGGATCAACAATGCTGTCTTGGTACAGTTCGTAGCGCGTGATGATCCCATTGGGTTTGTCTGGTTTCAGAATGATCACATATAGAGCATAAGGACTAAGGGCCACCACGGTGGGGGCTGGGATGTCATCGGGGATATCTTCGTGTGTTCTCACCTGGGTCGCATTGCTGAAGGTTCCGCCTCCTCCAGTAAAGGGGCGTACTCGAACAAAGTATAATGTTCCTGCGGTGAGGTTTCTAACAACGGTGCTAAACACATTTGGAGTGGCATTGAATTTCGAGACATAAGCACTCAGAACATCGCTGGTTGCAAACAGTACTTCATAACGCACAATCGCCCCATTGAGAATGCTCGGTACTTCCCAGTTCACTTCCACCTCAGTTCTACCGCGGACTATTACCCTTGGGGTTTTTACCCCCTCCGGAGGTAACTCTCCTGTTCTTATGCGCACCACCGGGCCTTGGGCGCAGCCAATTCGTGTACAGGCGGTCAGCTGCAGAGCATACTCGGTGTAAACTTCTAAGTTTGATATTGTGAAGTTGTTATCTGAACCACTGTACACACGTTGCCCATCCAGTGTGAGGTTATATAGAATTATAATTCCATTGGGATATGCAGGCTCGGCCCAGGACACTTCAAGTTCTCTGGGGCGTCGGACAGCTGAGGGACCCTGAACTCCGGCTGGAACTGAAATAAAAACGTTTGTTTAACTCTTAAGTAATTACTTTGAGTAAAACCCATGGGATCATTTTAAAGAGGATGTTAGCTTCAGCTAGCTTCATGAAGGGGGGCTACAAATTACTCTCTTACAACCAAATGTTTAAAATACCTGACTCCTCAGTGGTGACATTTTTACCAGGTCCCACTGAACTTCCTCCAGCCGTGAAGGCCTGGATCTTTATTTCATAAATTGTGTAAGGTTGAAGTCCTGAGACAGTGGTGTTCAAGACACCAGTATCCGACACAACCTTCTCTGCAGGAACTGCCTGAGAGGGGTGGACACGGTAAGATAATATTCTATATTCTGTAAGGACCCCATTCGGCCGGGCTGGTGGTGCCCAGGTTACTCTCACTTCTGTTCCGCCTTGAAGAGGAATCAGCTGTATGGGAGCCTGGAGACCAGTTGGCGCTGTTAACGAATAAACAAGATATGGGTAAGTAAGATGTAAAAAATCTCCAAATGATGAAAAGTGTTTTGGTATATTTCTTACATTGTGGTAGTGGGAATTTCTGAGCTCTGTATTAAAATCTATCTCATTTATAGTCCTTGAACTCACATTGATGCTAAAAAGTCTTGCAGCTATAGATGACTTGACGGCGGTTTTTCTTTCTGGTTCTTTACTGTAAGGTGACTTAGCTTAATCTTACCTCCTTGCCCGCTGCGGGTAGCAATCCACGCACTTTTAGCCGAACCTCTTGTTCCAGCATGATAGCTTTCTACACGGTACAGATAATCTAAAAGAAAGACAACAGTGCATTGAATTAAAATTTCTATAAACAGATCATAAATCTTACCTCCTTTAAATACAGTAAACACGCAAACTTTAAAGAGATTCTTTCTTAACGGTAGCAATGTTCAGGACGGGCGTGTAGGAAAACAGGTGGCTTTCCACATTTACAGGTTTAAGTATTGTGGATTGCATTTTGTATTCGTTGGTTGTCTATGGGGCAATGTTTTTGGTTGTGTTTGCCACTCAAACAATTTTCAAAGATTCAGTGAGTTGCTCAGTTGCTGCCATAAATATGAACCCAACTTGAGATGGACTTGAAAACTGAGAGTTCGCACGCTATGGAAAGGTGCGGAGGGGTGAAGTTCTCCTTACAATTATCTCATTACAAAAAATACGACAACAACAAGAACAAAAGACCAAAACTAACCGGTGAATGTTTCAACTGAAGAATCGTTAAACTTCTCATTCTTTCCAGAATACACCACAGAACTGTTAAAAGGCAAACAGCTCCCCCTCTGTCTGCTGACCGGTATCGTGGACTCAGGAAGACAGCCATCAAGATCAGCATTATACATGTCCATGACGTCACTTTGATAATCGATCTCTGATGCCGCAGAAAAGACTTTAATGCAGCCACCAAACGAGGTGTCTACATTCACACCAGCCTGCCGGGCAATCCTCTCAGCTTGGGAACCCCACGGGACCCCTCCTACGTACACAGACTGAACCAGAAGGTTGCTAATTCCGGAAGTGACGTCATTTTTGTTGTCGAGTTTAATGTTCAGCTGGCCGACTTGAAAGTTAGTGACAGTCAAGTTATGCCAACGTCCATCGCAGATCTCCCCGGCTGAGGGTTGAATCGTTAGGTTTCCGTGCATGCTGGACGTCGAGTACATCGTTGCAACTTGATTATCAGCGAACTGGATCGCGAACCAACTTGTCGCTCCGTGTGCAAATAGAAGCAATCCGGAGGAAAGCTGAGTGCGAAAATTTAGAGTGAAGCTGAAGATGTTGCTTTGAAGAACATCGGTAGTCTGTCTGTTTATCTCAATATATCCCCCTCCCCGGAGGAAAACTGCCTTCTTTTTGTCCCTTGCCGGGCAGCCATTTCTTTGAGGTTCAACTCCGACTGCCTCCAGTGCGGAAGTCCAATCCAAGCTCTGCGATTCCGAAGTGATTCCGCGCAGACAACCAATGAAATTGTGCCTTAAAATTTCCGAATTACCAGTATTAGGACGGAAAAAAACGAAAGATGGAGGAAGCCCGCCGATATACACTCCCGTGTCGGCGGAAATCACAGTAGTTGATCCTGGACTGTCTTGACTCGCACTGTAACTATCCACCGTGAGCGTTCCCCGTCGGTTCTTACGATTTATCTTCACATTATGCCACTGGTTATCATCAAAGCGCACAGACTCGCTGATTGTGAAGGCAGCAGGACCGTCTTGACTATCAAAAATCAGCCAAGGTTTGCCGTCGCGCAGTTGAACAGCTAACATGTCAGTTTGAGAGCCATCGGACACCAGAAACAGTATCAGTCCAAACGCGTATTGGGTGCGGAACCAAAGCTCGATGTTGTTTTCAGCACCAGCTCTGACAAAGCCTGACGGAAACTTGTAGTATCCAAGGCCTGGGAAATGAACTCCTGACGTCACTAAGGGAGGAGGGTGGTGGAGTGCTGAATACGCTCGGCTCACGTTATAGCTCGGCGGCAAAGGACCGTTAGGAGTCTGGGGTTGGGACCAGTTCAGGTATACTGTGGATGAATCAACTGAAAAGACTTCCGGTGAACTTTGACCTTCGGGAGCTGTGTAAAGAGGAAAACCAGCTGTTAAGTTGTGTAAAAAAGTACTCTGAGTAAGATGTAGTGAAATATTTGCAATTTTTTTAAGAGAAACCCTAACTCAGGATATAAGTTAACCTAACGAAGGCCTGGATGTTTCGTTACCACCTACTTCGTATGAGGCTGTGTGAATCTTTCATAGCAAACATTCCCGTACGAACAAGAGCGAGCGAAACCAAAAATATGAAGAGGGGTGGGGTAATAGTAAAGGGTGCTCTTGCTCCAACATCCGCGTTTTGTGCGCACAGGGGGACGGTGGAACCCAGACAAAGCCCCCAATCTTGATAATAAAAGTAGGTAAAGGTTATGGGGGCTAATAAAAAAGAGATATTGATGGGGTGCAGAAAAACTTCTCACACCTCGTAGAATACTTGCTTCGCAGGCTAAGCCATGCCATTCACACAGTAATTATTACACACAAACTACAAAGATGGTAACAAAAAGCTTTTATATTCTCTACAGATAGTCCTTAAACCATGGCAATGTACTTCCTCATCACTCACCTGAAGGTTTTGTGCGAGCAAGGACTGCCGCACTATGACCTGAACAGTCATAGCTATTACAAGCCCTCACTGTAAATTTATATTCTGTATATGGCTGTAGTTGATCTACCATTCCTTGCCTCTGGGATCCAGTTACCATAGTAGCTTCCACGGCCGTTGTATTTGAAGGGGGGTGGTACTTGTAAATAATATAGCGTATGATGATTCCTTGTGGGTTCTGGGGAGGACTCCAGGAAACAAGGACCGCGCTGCTGTTGAAGGGACTTGCACTAGGGTTCATTGCACTTTCGCCAAGAGGAGCTAAGAATGAAAAAACAAGTGTCGTAAATCAGTTATTACACTTTTCCTTAAATAATAACAAAAAAAAAAACGTTTTTGACCACGTTTAAATTAAGGGACTGACACTGCGTAAAAAATGAAAATATTCAACGAATTTTAGCCTAGAATACGTGTTCATTCTCATTATTTAGTGAAAACTGAATTTATTGGTTGTTGCCGCTACCATGGCATCCCGATATGCATAATGAGCAGTGAAGTTTTTTGTATTCGAATGAATCGCATGCATAAAGTTCCTATGAAGGCACTTATATGGAGTTCAACTCCTGAGAAAACTGAGCTGAAAGAAACTGTAGCAGCTACCTTCTGTGTGAATTCACTGCTCATAACGTGTGCAAGGACGAAGAAATGAATCTGATATCGGCAACGACTAACTACAATTTTCAAACAACGAGTTCATTAACAGAATGTACGGGGTACGCTTGACTCACCGCTAGCTTGACAGTAACTATGATTACTGGCAAGCTAGAGGCAGTACAATAAAAACAACCAAAGCTGAAAAACAATTTTTGATGTTGGTTCTCAAAGTCGCTTTTCGAGTTTACAGTTTTAGAAGATGTAAAAATACAAAGCACGCAACCGACAACGGAGAACAATCACGTTACATAAAATGACTCACTTCCTTCCCCAGTTCTATGGCGTGTCCAGCCGCTCGCTCGGTCGCCGCTGACTTGCGCAGTAGTGGTGATAACGCGGAACTCATACTCCGTGAATGGCTGCAGCCCCGTGACGTTGGTCTTTCTAAAGTGTACTGGATTAGAGTCATGCGCCGGGTTGCTGTTGTACTTCAAAGTTCCAACTCCTTGGAATGGTGAGCTCCGCATGTACAACTCATAGCGCAGGACCCTTCCGTTTGGTTCTGGCGGCTCGTCCCACTCCACCTCTACAGCTTTGCCTCCAGGAAATGACGTCACATTGGGTGCAGGTTGAAAGTCTGGAAGCGTCGGAGCTGTCACGATAGTTGTCACATTACTTCGACCACACCCTCCATTAGTGCACGCTTCCACCGAAAAATTATACACAGTGTAAGGCGTGAGTCCGCCTACATTGCACGTGAAAAGAATACCTCTGCAATGAATAACCTCAACTGAGCTTCTACTACTTGTAGAAATCAACCGATACTCAATGACGCGCCCGTTCGGTGAACTGGGAAGCTGCCATGACGCGGTTACATTTCGCGGAAGAATATTAGTGATGCTCGGTGGGGAAATACCACCGGGAGCGTCTTGAAAGGTCCGATATACTCTTCCGTCGTCCAAACTTCTCGTATTACCCGATTCCGTGTAGGTAATGATGTAGTAGTAATACACGGTATCTGGGATCAGTGATGTGTCGTTGAATGTTCGATTCAATCCGCGGTAGATCTGTGTGCCATTTCTGTAGAGCTCGTACCGTATGATAATACCGTTAGGATTGTCAGGCGGGGACCATGTTAGCATTATGAAGCGAGGAGACAGAACTGTTGCGAATGGTGCCGGCTGTTCTGAAGGAGCTAAAATCAAAACACAAGAAACGTCATTGGAAACAAGAAAAATGTGTCACTTTCTTTTGATTAGTAAGACTAAATTCACCCTAAGTGCCAGAGACTTTTCATGCGCAGTTTCCGGTTTCGGCGAAGTCTTTATAGTTACCCGGCCGAAACCGTAGCATCTGGCCGTACGTGAGAGAAAAAAAATGTTACAAACAATTTGAAATAAATCTGGGTGGATAAAAGTACAGGTCAAACGGACTTGCATGAGATACTGGGAAACTGCTAACCTACCCCTTCCCCAACCAAACGTTAACACTTTACCAAGTTCTTACTTACGGCAGAATGCTAGACTAGGGGAGGTGTAGGTGGGTACTTTACGTTTAACATGACTGAATGGAGTCCGTATCGGTTACAGCTAACACCAACGTTACATTTGTTAGGCTTATTGACTAATTAAAAATTTCACAGTTCCTTTTTGTCTGTATAACCACAGACAGAATGATAAAAAGCGAAGGGGTCGACGATGACAATTTAACCATTTAACGGTAGGAAAAGATTAACGTACCTCCACTGCAGCCATACTTGTTGTTATGTTGAAGATTAACTGTTCCACTTTTGCACTGATCACATTTGTTTCCCTCCACGTTCTGTTTACAAGTGCACTTGCCGCTTTCATCGCACTGACTAAGCAGACTCCCGGCTACACTGCAGTTGCAGGCTATACAGCTAGAGTAAATACAACAAGGTATTATAACAAAGGAAGTTTAGCTGCAGGCAAAGCGACATATGCTCGAGTTAAAGAGGTTTTGGTATGTAAGTGGCTGTGTCGCGGCTGTCTAAAGCACAGAGCTTTTAGGTTGAAAAAAAAAAAAAAGGGTCAAAGTTTTTTCTGGTGGAACCTTCCTTAAAGAGTATAAACTGTATTAAGCCTGCAGTGCTGTAACAGTACCACAAATGATCCCCAGTCCGCAAATGATCCTCGACCGCAAATGATCCCCGTTGTCGACTGCAAATGATTCCGAAAGGAAAATCAGAATGGCCTGGACTCAAGTTACGGGATCATCGTCTCACGTTTATTATCGCGACAAAAATTATTAATTAAACTGTGCACGCCCATCTTTTGGGCGAACGACCGCTTAGTATTTCCTGCAGTCGCTCTTTAGTTTTGAAGCAGAAAAAGACTAGGTCCATTTTGCATGCCGATTCTTTCTTACCAGGGCTGTCACAGTGATTTAGACATCCCCCTGTTTTGGGCACTAGTCCCCGTACCCAAATCACTAGTGGCATGGAATACTCAGACTAAAAACACTGATCCTGTCTCCGACAACAAAACTGGTGAAAGAGAAGTTATTTCAAAGATAAAACTTTGCAATCCTATTTAGCAGCTGATCTGAATGCTTGGCAAACGTAATTTTGTTGCTGTTGTTGTTGTTGTTTGAATTTTGTGTTTTTTGTGACAACGTTTCACCAAGACCAGGGGGACACATGCTCAACCAAAACCTTCGGAGTACCCACGGTGGAGGGAGGTCAAGGGATACGACCGTACGAGTTCTTAACCATATGTATTCCATCTATCAATTGGCAAATGGCATTCCAGCTTGTCTATTAGGACTCTACGTCGGAATGTGTTTAACCGTTTTTTTTTGCTAGCCAATTAGGCCGGTATTTCTCCACGAATACGCGCTCGTTTCCCAAACAAAACTGCCGACTGGTAATCTAGCCTCTTTTGCATACGTTCTCAAGGCTTTGTCACGAGTTACTCCATCCCCTCCCTACCCCGTGAATTCCGCCTGGGTAGGAGGCTATTGGTAGACAAGCCCACAAATATTTACGCTAGAAAGAAAAACAACGGTACTTTATTTTTACATTGATTCAGAACACTACTAATCTATATCGTACCTTCCTGTAGATGTAAAACCATAGTAATCAGCGATACAACGATCACATTGACGTCCACCAATATTGGCCTTGCATGTGCAGTAACCAGTATCGTTACAGTTTCTACCAACAGAGCCAACATTATTGCACCGACATTCGACACATCCTTGGCCCGAGGGATTCCAATAGTACGCAGAGACACAGGAATCGCATCGCAATCCAGTCACGCTGGACAGACAAGGACATTGGCCATTACTAGAACATTGAAGCTCATCTGAAAAAGAAGGAGGCGAAAAGTTAACGCGGGTATGGTGAAAGCACGCAGTTTTCCGATATTTTTAATCGTATGAATACCCGTAAAGTGAGACCGAGTCAGAAAATATCTGAGAAAACAGACTTTTTCATCGCTTTTGACGCCATCTTGGCTGAACGTGAGGGGAGGGGAGGGGAGGCAAAAAGAGGATTTAAAGATAATAGTTGGGTGGGTTTTGGCGGATTTGAGCCCCTATAACTCTGGCCCCAGTTGTTCAAAAGTTGGATAGCGCTATCCACCGGGTAAATCCCTATCCAACGGATAAGTATTAGTGAAACCAGCGGCGCTATCCAGTGAATAGAGATTTATCCGGTGGATAGCGTTATCTACCTTTTGAACAACTGGGGCCTGGTCTATTAAGCCCGATTAAAACAGAAGAATAGGTATTTAAAAAAGCCGGGTACTGTCCTGAAATTATTTCTTTCCAAATTATGTAAACGGACACCTAGAGTTGATCCCTGCCGTTCTTTACTACGATTATTTGAATCTCTATAAGACGGACGTCACTTGTCGACGGACACCTCTTGGCGGTCTCAAAGGTGTTCTCTTAGAAAGAGTTGACAGCTATAATACGTAAATTGCGCAAATAAGCCGAAGTGTACTTACCTGGACTTTTTCTGTCGCCATCAATAGTGCCTTTTGGAAAACAATTACATGGTTCACATCCATTGGGATTTGATTGATTGAGACCGAACGTTCCCACTTTACACTGGTTACATCTCTGCCCGATCACCAATGGCTTACAGGTACAGTTTCCAGACTGCTGATCGCACTGTCCCGATCCTCCCACAGTGCCTTTGGTGTCGCACGCACACTGTTCACAGCCTTGAGGGTTGCTTTGTGACAAGTTAAAAAATCCTGATTTACATCGATCACAGTTATTGCCCTCCACGTTCAGCTTGCAGGAGCAGACACCGGTGTTTTTGTTACACTTGTCCAAGAGCGATGGAGGCGTTCCCTCCACGGAGCAGTTACAAGAGGTGCAGCCATTTTGTGTGAGAGTATGGTAGCCATCCGCGCACTGATCACATTTTCTTCCGATCACACCCTGCTTACAAGAGCATTGCCCTGTAGTTGAATTGCACGTGTTCACACTTCCGGGTGTGGTCCCAAAGGGATCACAGTCACATGTTTTACAGCCTAAAGCGTCTTGTCCAGAAAGACCCCAATACCCAGATCTGCATGTGTTACACGTCCTACCTGTAAAATATACAACAGTAAAGAGTAAGGTAACATGTACTGCCATAGAAACGGACATCCGCGAATTTATAACTTTTATAGAAGGTGATGTTATAGGAGACGATTCGCAACGACGGATTTTAGCGCAGCATACCGTTGCAACATTGTTACGACATTATTTCGAACGGATGCAACATTGTTCCAATATTGCGACACTGTATTACGCTAAGAATCACCGTTGCGAATCGTCTCGTGTATTCTACTTGAAAACTTCCTCACAAGCCGACTTTTTGGAGTAGCGAAACCCAACCAAAACGGACTTTTAGAAAGTCTAGAAGCAATTATAAATCTTGTATTTAATACACAAATATTTCTCAAGTTTATATTGCAAGACACTACGGACGATACTTCCACCTTTGCTTTACCTAGAACAGGAAATTCATTTCAAAACTTGATCTTTAACAATCACTATAACTTGATTATCAAACTATCACACTGAACTTCGGTAAGCAAAGTAGCCTGTCGTTGCTCACTGCCTCGAGGGACGTTTTTTTCTCA
This sequence comes from Porites rus, assembly GCA_964035705.1. NCBI lineage: Eukaryota > Metazoa > Cnidaria > Anthozoa > Scleractinia > Poritidae > Porites > Porites rus. The sequence goes on from OZ037998.1 coordinate 6,966,869, forward strand.
CACGAGAAACCTCCCTCCAGTTCCCACCTATTTTTCAAAGGAAAGATAAAATTCCAAAGACATAAAAAAGAGGCCTGGATAGTTTTTCTTAAATTAATAAATCAAACTTTTTAAATTGCCGTTTTTCCATGAATTCCCAAAAGGTATCAATGTTAAATGACACGCTTATCTGTAGGAACTTTCTTCTTTCAACATTTCCCGGCACCAAACAATGTTGAAAAAGAGAATATCGATACAAAGAAGAATCTAAAAGTTCTGTTTACCTGTAGTCGAGAAAACAGCCAAGATTTCGCAACGTCACCACTGGTTACCCCACGAAATGACGTCTGAGAAACGAGCGTAGAAATTTGATACTGATGACGTGCCGCTATTCAAGATCTGGGTAGTGCGTCTGATTGGCTGAAAATCTGCTTCATCTGATGAGCACCACCACTCATATCTTGGTAGTAACACGTCATCAGTATGGAATTTCTGGGCTCATTTCTGAGAAGTCATTTCGCGAGAAACCAGTGGTGGTAATAGTTGTCTCAAGCTATTTTACCTGTCACTCTGTCCTTGCAGTAACATTGTCCTGAAGAGCTATCACATGAAATGTTCCTGTTTTGGGTTCCATCTAGCACACACCCACATGAAACACAACCAGTCGCGTGACTCGCTTTGAGATCGTAGAAGCCATCTTGGCACTGATCACATTCACGCCCGACTGTGTAAGCCTTACACTCACACTGGCCAGCAAGAACACTTGAATTCGAATCATCCTAATAAGAAATGTATAATATTAGCCCAGTCCCTAGACGTTTTCTCCTTGCTGTCCGCACAAAGCCTGGGGGGTCGGCTAGTCTCTTTCGGTGACATCACGGCTCAGAGCAGGGTGTGGGTTTGACTGAGCCAAAACGCATTGGCACTAGGCTGGTATAAGATATTGACAGGATGAGATTTCATGCAGTCTAAACAAATTTACAGCACTTTAAAGGCAAGCGGAAGCCAACCGGCCAATTCCGAAATTAAAGTAACGTAAGCATTTTTTCCCATTTATTTCATCCCGGATGCGCAGCTCGTTAAAAAAAATCTATTTCCTAAACAAAGGAATACAATTGTTGAAAGTAGTTTAAAGAACAAAGCAGCGAATAACATGAATTCAAGAATTTTTACTAAGTGTGTGGAAATACTGAGGTAAAGATAAAGAAGATGCTGACCTTGGATAAAATATCGCTAATTATTAAATGTCTCTATTGAGCAGGCAAAGAGGTCTACGCAAGATAAGAGTGGTTTCGCTGCATTGGTTAACCGTTTAGTCGCCATGCAACTCCATGGTAACATGATTTCTGATCGGAGGATTTAACTGTACTGTACTGTACACTAATGCAAATAACCTGTCTTTAGTAGGTCAAACTAAAGTGTAAATGTAACAGAAACTAAGTAGGAAAAATACTATATAAAGTTGTCATACCGGGCCGCTATCATACGTTTTCAAGTAAACCGTTAAGTCACCTTTTTCTGTAAAACAACCATTTAAATAAAACTTTTCTAACCATTCGAGCTTACAATAATGATTGACTCGGTAAAACACAACAGCGAATTCCACTGGATTTCGAACCTACGTTTAAAGTTTTTCTTGAACATATATTTCTAGCCATTTAAGGAGAGAAACGTCTTCCCTTCGTTCGCGCTGATCGACTGCCACAGAGGCTAATTACTGTAGCCACTACCTACCTTGACACAATCCAACTTTCCAGGCTGCACTCCAGGCCCCTCACATCCACAAGGCGTGCAGACATCACGAGCCTTCAGACTCTTCCCAGACTCCCTATAGAACAGTTCCTTACACATCTCACAGTAACGGCCAGTCGTATTGTGCTGACAATCGATGCACACACCCCCTCCCCCGACAGTGCGTGAGTTGGGATTTGTATCTAGGGTCTGATTATAAATGCAGCTATTTGCATGATCATTACACTCGCATTTGATGCAGGGGTTGGCGTTATCTCGATCACCTCGTAAAAATGGCTTGTTGTTGTATAAGGGCTTGCAACGATGACACTGAAAAAAAAATTACGATTAATACTAGTAACAACCAAAGGTTACGGAGTGCGGGCGACAACGATCGAAGGTCAAAACGCTTTTGCTCCAACGATGAGCTTTACGTAATTTTCACGTGACAAATGGTCAAAACACGCGTGATAAGATTACGAGTGATAGACGCGCATGATCAAATTGCGTTCTGTGCATTCCATTCATTCTTAGCGGAACTCATACTGGCTACATACATGCAACGCATGCGTAATAACAACCCGAAGATTAGGTTTCATGTATGAACTTCCGAGAACCAAAGTTTGACGCTCTTAAAATTCTGAGCCTGTTATGACTACTTTTGAGTCTGTTCACCGAACAAATCCTATTGTTTGACTATCCAAATGAAACCCCTTCGTGACCTCACAATTTATTTCAAGTTGACCGGCTTTTAATTCATGACCAGCGGATGCAATTTGTGGTGAACAGGAAAACAATCAAATAAACTAGCACTTCTTTCACAGGCTATTAGGGAGTTTACAACCAAGACAACGATGGCGGTGAAAAGAGACTTTGCGTTTTGAAACGCCAGGGCCAATATCCCAACTCCCTCACTGTGTCAAAAACTCTTAAAACATCCAAAAGACCAAGTATCCATAGAGACAGCAATTCGCAGTCGTTTGTACACGTTCGATAAAACGTGAAATAGCCATTTGAAGGGTGGTGTCATTTTACTACTACTACCACAATCCTTTAGGGTTTTGCATTCTTGTGCAAATTAGGGCTTTGTTTATTTAAACCTCACTAGGATTGTCACATTTATATATGAAAGAAAAAACGACATGAATTCTGGTCTTAGTAGTAAAAAGACGTCATCATGCAAATCGCTTATAAGGCAACTCACTGGCAACTCCACATCGTAGTCGTGCAGTGACGGCAAAGAAATGTACCCGGAAGATTAAACCTATTACTTTTTTGGCGTTCTCGTTGAAGTCGACGTCGTGACATCTTAAAATCGGTATTATTAGTTTTTCTATAAATTATGTCAATAATGAATGAAATTGAGCATAATTTTGCGGGAATGATTTCATTTTAGTCTTATGGGAGTAAAAGAGACAATAACAAGAAATCACAGTAACTAACGTTTTCTCCTTCAGTATTAGTTGACGGTTGACAGTTGCATACACATCGGCCGATTTGATTTCCACTGCCTTCAATGTAGAAGAAAGTTGATGCATGGCCAAAGCACTCACACCTTTTAAAACAGAAAAAATAACTATTGTATATTCAGTTAAAAAGTGCCAATCAACTACTTTATAATAAATATCCCCTCGTTTCTTCCAACATATTAAGTTACGCAGTCTTGACTAGCCTGCATGGCAGGCGCCGGTTGATTTGTTTGGTTATTAAAGGGACAGTGTCACGATTATGCGCAGGCGCGAGTGTCATCTGTTTTTTCTTCAAAAGACAATAGAACTGTCAAATTGACTCGACAAGATTTCCTTCCGGACCGCACCGCCGACAGAGATTTGTTGTTTATATTCTCAAGTAATATTTTAGACTTTCGAAGAAGTCTTTCGTCTTATATAAAAATTTGGCTCGCGGTTCGAAGACTCATCGCGATTTTATCGCTAGCTGGGCCGCCTCGTGACCCGAAATTCTCGTTCCGCTCGCTTTAAAAACATATTTTCTAATTTGAAACTCGTGTCAGAGGTCAATCGCTCGAAGTCCAGTAATATCTGCCTGATTTGCTCGCGTTCTAGCCTCAAACGTTTGAGAGACATAAATAAAAATGCAATCTCAACGCTATAAATCATCACAAAGGTTAGTCAAGAATGATATTATGATTCATGTCTCTAGTTTTTCAAAACGTGTAGCGCCTGTTTGTTCGATTTTGTCGGCCGTAGCGAGATTCATTTAAAAGTTTACTAACGCGTCGTTGCAAAACATTCTGCTTCACGAAGCTCCCCTCCACAAGATCTCCTCAGTCACATCAATGTCTCAATGGTTTCTTTCTTACAGTCTTTATTGTTGCTGTTTCATTTCTGCGTATTCCTTTCACAATTATCTGAGCTTGTATGGAAGCTAGCAGAAGAAATAAGCCTTCAATCGGCATCAACGTGCTTCCAATCTTTTGGTCCTCCGGCCAACGGCAATAAAAGTAACGCCAAAAAATCCAGATTTTGCCCAAATAGAAACTTAACAGGAACAATATATCATTGATCTGTAATCCTGAGAAGTTTTAGTGTCGTATTGAACCCGGCCAATCGCGATGCAAACGGATTTTTCAAGATTCTCTTACTCTCCTCACATCTTTTGATTTCGCGACATCCTGTCCAAAAATCAAAGTTTGGTGCATGCGCAGTAACGGGATACTGTTCCTTTAAATTTTTGTAAACACAATGCAGCGCGCGAGGAGAGCGCGTGAAGGGGAAAGGAGACCTCATCTCCTTTTCTCCCCTCGTGCGCGCGCGCGTCTTCGAAATTGTTCCCTTCATGCTAACAAAACCGACACCTAATACGCAGGCTAGGTTTTGACTGTAAATGTAAATGTGCCTTCAAGGTGTAAGGTAACTAAGGCCATAGTTGACAGCTAATTGCTGGGTAAAAGTCTAGCGTGAGGTTTTCAAATAATGTAGAGGACACGTTGTTACCTTGCAAACAGAGCAAACTAACTTTGCGACTGACAGGAGACGTGAACGACTTCATAAACGCTAACAGCCACGCAAGAAATTAAGAAATCTCTGCTAGCACGGTAACATCTCCTACGTTCTACAGTATAGCCACAGGGTCCAGAGGAGTTTCGTGTGAATAAATGAACTACTTATTTAAAGTCTCACCTTGAAAAATGTCTATATCTGTCGCTTAGCACGATTAATTAGCCCAATGGGATCTTTATGAATCTACCGTAAACGATTTTTTTTGTTCGCCATTTTGAAAATCAATAGCCGATCTTGCGAGCCCTCAGTCTCTTGGTTTGCGGTCTATAGAAAGTGTAACGAAACTGTAACGCGATCAAAATAACCCATTTTTCAGAGGTTTTCGACGGGTTTTGATCTGGACCCTGTGGTATAACTATCTATATTTACCGCCTGGCTCAAATCACTTCTAGTAGAAAGTTACTTTACAAAGAATGATAACTGAGAACTTCAGTGATGATGTTGGCTATGACTTTTGGAGAAAAAGGCAGTGAAAAATGCGAGAAATCCATGTAATGTCACAAACCAAAATATTATTATTACATGTACAAGTTATCACTATCATTGCTGCTTGAAGTTTTATCCTTTGACAACTGATCAGGCAAACAAAACGTAACTCTGAATTGTTTTCATGTTCGAAAATTGTGCTCTCGATCAACAGCCTTATGCAGAAATGCTCGCTAAAGGCCACATTAAAAATGCCCTTGAGGTTATTATGATGTAATTATGCTACTTTTACAAACTTTACCTTCCAGTTACCAATATTCTTTCCAGCCCATAATAGCGGTGCTCAGGATTCTGTACGAGGGTATGATTGACAAAATGCAACCTGACATGAGTGGCTTTCAAAAACTGGAGAAGTTTTTCTGAGCAATAAAGATTGCTGCATCCCTGACCAAATGGCCGAACAGGAATATTGGAGCCAGAAGGGGGCGGATACTCTGTCTGAAATGTAAGTGCCTCTCGGCTTGACTGTAATGGCCTGGAAATTTTTAAAAAGTACACGAACATTTTTAATTTAAAAGTAATAATTTCCAATTTGATACAATCACAAAAATTAATATCTTGATCTTTTGAAGTAACTTGAGTCTCATGGTCTAACAGAATCACAGAGGAACAAGATTCTAATCATCTTTTGATAGATCAGACGTCAAATTGTCTTTGATAAAAGTTGGCTGTAGGTTAAGTTATAATGTGTATAACAGACAATGGACAATTAAACATGTTTATTATTCAATCAAAATATTTCCCAAATTCTGATTGGCTAAAAGCACAAGCATAATTCACCATAACCAGTCACTGATGACCAAATTTGGAAGAATTTTGTGTTTAACGAGGAAAAGACGTCAAAAATGCAGCCCTCTACAGGTTAAGGCACTGTTACCGAGAAGACCTGGGAACGAGGTTGAGTTGTTTTGGTTGTGAAAAAAAAAGGCAGACATTTTACTCGTTTCAAGAGTAAGAACTGGAAGTAGGCGAAATAATAGCTAAAAACATGGTAAAAACAGCAAGAAGACAACTTGGAGGGCGACATCTGCTATTTGTCAAGGCCCAAAGCTTAGGCAAGAAATACACTTAAAACTCACTTGATGTACTGAATACAATTGACTGAATCTGGTTCAGACAAAGGACCATTATTTTGCAGATTAAACGATGCCACACAATCTTCTGCAAAGTACTGCCAGGGCTGGAAAGTACTTCCACTGTCTGTTGATCGCTCAATTGTTATTGCACCAGGCAAAGGCCCATAGAACGTCAAAACGATATAAAACACCTGAAAAGTACAATAAATAAATGTATTGGTCTTTTTGATTCTGTACATGTAAATACAATGATATTATTGAATTTAACTAAGATCTTTGGGTACATCATTAGTTCTAGATTTAAATACGTACATTATTGTCAACTATCACAAGGCATTAATACTTGTATCTGTCGATCATCTCCCAAATGTGAAACAGGGATTGAGATGATTGGGATTGTCTTGAACATAAGTTCAGGCAAAAGCTGGCAGATGGCTTAACATCATGCCTGCAGGTACCCTTTTCATTATTACTTCTCCCATATGGCTCAAAAAATGATTACAAAAGCAACAAGGAAAATAAAAATAACTTAATCAACAATGATCAAATTGAAAAAGTTTAAAAAAAGCCCTGATGTACCTGAAATCCAGTGTATTTTAAATTAATATCAATGGTAGCGTTTTCGGTGATCTCTGACAGCCAGAAACTAAGTGTATCCCCATCGGTTGCAAACTCTATAGGATGTGCTGTATCTGCTAAGCGAGACACTGAGTCAGTGGCATTTCCTTCCAAATTTTTCAGGCACTTTGCTGGCTCAGCAGCATTGATTTTGGGATGCGTGGGTGGACAACGGCAATTACTTGCAACATATGCTGATGGCAGGACACCTGTGAAAAGCTCAGTTGCTTCCCTGAAAAAATAAAGAAATTAACAAATATTAAATAAATAAGTTGTTGAATAAAATGAGTCAAGGTTGACAATGATTAGCAGATTGGCTGTACCCACATAAAAACTCTGAAGAAATTTTTTTCTGATTTTAAAGAAAAGATTGTTTGTGATGAGTGTGTTTAATAGCCACACAACAAATGAAACTTCAGATTTTTTTTATAATGAGGCCTTTGACCCTTCCCTGCCTATGGCAATCAGTGGAATCTTAAATTACGTTGTAAGTGTACATACATACAGTTACAGATCAAGAAGAATCAAAGGACTAAACATAATGTGCAAATTTCATGTGCATATGATCAAATGCGCATTACATCTAAAAATCATATTAACTGACAAAAAGCTATAAAAAATACATTATTAAAATTTACAAAATATTAATTGGACCTAATAAAAAAGCTAGTTTAAAAAATAATGTGAATTAGGAAATATTTAAAAAGTATTAAAATTTTACTAAAAAACTATATAATAATATAAGAAATTTCATGATAGAAATTTTACAAAATTTTCTCAGCATTGAGATCGAGTAGAATCAATAGAACCACATGTTGGCAATTCATGGCCATTTATAGAGTCCAAACCTCCAATAAATTAACTAAGGACCTGGGAGTTTATAAAACCACATATTCAAGGGGGGAAAAGAGGTCTGGATTGCATTTACCTGTTGGTCAAGGCTCTGTCATACATCAAAATATCCTGCATAAACCCTTCATACTGGTCATGACCTAGAAATGGTACAACAGTTATCTTAAATTAAGTATATAAAATGTATATACATGTAGCCAAATAAAATTAATATTTATTAGGCAAAGTTAAGCTTGAGACAGTGCTGGTCAGCTGTCTCTCTCATTGGTGATATTTGGGGGCACCCTACCTGCATCACAGGGGCTGGTGGGTCTTTTTACAGCCATTTGCTTGAGGTCAAGTCATTATATTTGCACGTCGTTGCCGATCATCGCTAGTGCTTTTGAAAGTGTTTTTCTGCTCCCTACCCATCCCTCCCCTCTAATAAGTACCGGTATATGGTCAGTATGTCACAGTGCCTCGGTGGATACCACTCCCAGGGTTGTCATGGTTATGCATTGCGCTCAGCTGTAGTTCATGGCCCCACCGGCAACTCAAGCACCTCCCACCAAGATCATCTCTCATATTTGTGGATGTCTTAAAACATTTATTATTGCATGCATCTCACTGAGGCACTCTCCTGACGAACAATCTTGACAGTTACTTTAAGATATTAGCAGTAATAAAGCAGCACTAATAATATTATAATCATCAGTCTGTCTCCTTTTAATTCATTGCTTTATTTTTTTCTGAACTGCTTAATAGCCCCCTGCCCCCCATTCTTCATAGACCAGGGGGAATTTTATGGAGAATTGTCTAGGTGAAATTAAAGCAAGTTTCTACTCTAAGGAAAGTTGACATGATTGCAAGGCTCTAAGCTGGACTTATAGACTGAATTATGTGGCTAAATGTAATTTAGGCAAAGTTAAATTGCAAGCCAATACTGTCAGCGGTCTCCTCCCCAAGGGTATGTGATATGAGGGGTGTCTGCAGGGGCCTTTTGCTTATCTTGTGACTTACGTTGCATCTCATGCTGGCATTTTTGAGCTGATCTTTGCGGATCTGTGGCTCAGCGAATCGTTGCAGATTCTGGCTCCCAGCCCGTCCCTCCCCTTCTGTGCATTGGTAAGTATTAGGTTATGTGAGTATTTTCCACCGAATTCTTTCAGTGTGACGGTGCCAGTTGGTAGCTGCATGCAGGGGTGGTTCCCGCTCGCAGGGTTGCTATCGATACCTCCTTGCTATGCCTGAGGCATTCAGGCTCCCGTCCAACCTTTAAGGCACCAGTTCCCAAGCTCATCTATTGGCGATGAGTTTAACTACTGATTCTTCACATTTTTTGCAATAACAGGAGATCAAACTGACCCTAAAAATTGTCCCAACTTGCTTTTAGCCTTTCAGACACTCACCTCCATATTTCTGTCCAATCCGGATAGTTCCTCCTCCATCAGAGATTGGCCCCGTCAGAGTTGCATAATTTGCATTCATAAGTTCTCCATCAATATAATATGACAATCCTCTATCAATAACAGTAACAGTTATCAAATGCCACTCATCTGGCTGCAGTTTTTCACTTTGACTTTGCAGAAGGTTGTACGTTGTGACAGATGCATTTCCAGTGGTAGGCCGGTAGAAAAACATAAGGTTGTAGTCTTGAATGACCAGTTGATATACATTGGCAAAATTTGGACCTGTGTTTTCATCTTTAGAAATTATTGTCCTGCAGTTACAAAAAGAAAATATGAAAAAATTCAGTCAGGGTTAATTTATATTAAAATTCCTCAAGAAGTGGAGAGGGGGAGGTCAGGGGGTGTGGTTACTTCCTAAAAATGGCTGTGAATCCAGGCCTAGAATGGGCTTGTCATGACTGGGATTTCCGAAAATATCCCAGTGACTTCTGAAGAATTCCCAAGATTTTCTGAAGACCTCCTAAGGTTGTCTGAAGATGTTCTTATGATCTTTGACCACTAATCCAGATTTGTGAGTCAGGCATGATGTCCCTGATGCAAGAGATCACTGCCTTTAGTCCACAGGCCTGAAACTCACTCATAAGGCATATAGGCCAGTTGGCAGGTATAAGCCCTCCAAGGAAAGGGTGACTTGGTGTCTGGGTGAGTCTCAGCCGTTATCACCCCTATCAGGGTAACAGGGTCTGGAAGGACTGGGGGTGTATGGATCTTAAACCACAGGTTAAATTTCTGTACATCCACGAATCGCTTTACCTTTTGGAGTGGTTTCACGAATCACGAGATTATAGGTGATGAACTTATCAAGTCCATCAATGATTCTTAAATAGTGATTGCTCGACCGCTATAATATGATAAGCAAGAGTTGGTATGAAATGACCCCATGATGAGAAGGAAACAAAAAGTATGGTGATCAAACTGGCATTTCTCTGCTTTTTTGTTTGATGACTACAAAGATGACTGGCAATGAATTTTATTGCTATAAAATCGAAGCTCAACAATAATTTTTCACTTATACATGGTTTAACTTTGAACCCTCGTTACCATACTTACATCTGTTTTATTGGTAGAAATCTTGATTCACAAACTACAATGTTAACGGATCATGTGTCACAGTGAATATAATAAATTTATGAATCAAGACTGTTTTTCATGAGTTTTATCCCGATTCATGCTCTATTTGCTGGTCAATTCACGGATTAAGTGAAACCCCTTCCAGTCCCTGAGCAAAGGCACCCGTACAAAACTTGCAGCGCTGTACAGCGCCACAAAATCGCTGCAAAATAGCTGTACAGCTAAATTACAGCTGTTCAGCAGCCTTTTAGAAGCCAAACAACAGCTTCATTCAAGTTGCAGCGGGATGCAAAAGCGCTGTGCAGCCTTTGAAGGCTCTTTGAAGCTTTCGGCAGCGGTTTTGCAGCGCAGTTGCCGACTTTCAAACGCTGCGAAGTAGCTGCAGTAATGGTACAATTCAGCTGCGGTTGATCTGACTTTCTTGAGCGCCAATAACATGAATCGCCAGATAAAGCCTTGGCACAGATTACGGCTTTTATAATGCGAAAACTTGGACTGTACCTCTAAGAAATGTGAGTAAGCTTGTGCGCAAAGAAGATCACTTATTGAATAAACCTCCAAATCCTATGCTTTCGGAATAAAGATTTCAATAAATTTCATTCCGTGACCGGTGAGTGTGGGAATGTTATCGCTAATTCCCTGGAGACATTCTAGGCCGTAATCTTTGGTCGGTCCTTTTGCATGAGATTCCATTACATCTCTAGACAAACACAGAACATTTGCGACCGTTGAATGAAAGGCGCAAACATTCTAAGTTTTTTTGCATCTTGTTCTGTTTCGAGATCGAAGTTCTGTTGAAGTTTTTGGATGGAACAGCTCAAACGTATTTGCAAACAACGCTCTGAACAGTGACTTCTACGCTAAGTATCGACGAATCGAACCAGAGCAAGCAACACAGATACAAGAATCTCAGCTGGGGTTCGCACTTACAAGATTCTTATACGCTCGTGGTAATGTTCGTTCCTTAGTCCATTGTAAAATTTAACAACGACCAAAGTAAAATTGGGTTGATTTCTTTCATGAAGAAGAAGGTCGAGAAGAAGAAGATCGTGGATCATGGACGAAACGTCAAGGTGAGCAATGTCCAGCTTATCCCGTTGCAATGAATCAAAATATCATTTGCCTAATGGGCCCCGTGTAAACTTTATGTAGAACAATCGATGTTATTCTCTTTATTTTTAAAAAAGATAATTTTCAATGTCTGCATGTTAATGGATGGTCTTAAATTCAGATGAGTGACCGTGATTGCTAAATATTTACAAAGCGAGACTGTTGCAGATTTGTTCTATGTCATGTGCTTTTGTAACGTGTACGCGTGGATACTAATAAAGTATAAGTTGCATTTTGACTTTCTAGTGGTTTTTACTCTGCTACTAAGCCGGTTTCCGGACTGCGTTGCGTGATGGCACTAATTTGCCAAACTGCATTATCGAATCAGGCAAATGCCATAATTCTTTGAATTTTTGTACACGTTTGCAGCTATTTGGCAGCGCTGACAGCGTTTTTGTGTGTCCTTTCCACCACTGCTAAACCGCTGCTTATCGCTTTCAAACGGCTTCATAGCACTGCCCCGAACAGCCAAAATTTGCGACTGCTGCAGCCAGCCTCTTTGCAGCTATTCTGCAGCGCTTCTTGAAGCCATTCTGCAGCGCTGCAACAGCGCTGCGCGTTTTGTACGGGCATACATGTACAATAGTTTAACATGAAAAGTGTGGTGTAAGAATTGGGCCTAAGTACTCAAGTTTAAATCATAAAGATGAGTATTCTGGCCTGCTTCAATGATTAAACATTAAAATGTCTGATTAGCAAACTGTTATTTTAAAATATGAATAGTTCTGAGCTCTATGAATCTGTTTGGCTTGTAAACCTTAATGTTGATCACACCTGCTGGAGTCCATTTCAATAAGTTGTTGTAAGAAGGTTCGATAAACAATATACAAAAGTGTATACTCTTTCATACATTACATCACCATTAATTAAATGTGTATCCCGTTGTTTTTGTGTCACTTGCACATGTGAGACCCTAAGCTAAACAATTCTTTTTGGCGTTTAAGTAGGAAAGCTCACTTTTTCTTTAATACCTACCCTTTGTTTCTTGCCTTCTGTTTAATCCACGCACTGACTGTGAATCCAGGGTTTACGTAGTTTATTGAAGGAACCCTGAGAGGTAATATAACAGAGTTTCCCTGAAATCGAAAAGAGCTGACATTTGATCCATTTCTTGGATCACCGTCTTGTGTGACACCTTGCTTGCTTGAAAATTCTGCCAAATCTCTAGCAACGGGCTTGCTGTCGCCGCAGCTTGAACAACAATCAAATTTACACGTTCTTTCCTCGCAAATCTGCAAAGAAGATGCTCTAGTCGAAGACTGACAATATCTACTAGACGTTGCTCCACAAGTTGAAGAAGAACTGATGGGCTTAAGTACGGCAAGATCCACAAGGTTTGGAAAATAACCTTGGCCGCTCGTAGAGGGTAGATGCCACACAGATAAAAGAATTAAGATAGAAAGTTTCCAATGAAAACGACAGTTCGAACTCATTATGGAAATTTAAATTGTCTGCGGTCTTCAATTCAGCTGGTACTTGACATACAAACAGACTCAAATACAAGCCACAAACAAGACCCTTGGGTAGTTTGAATTCTGAACTGTGTCACCTCCAAGTCACCCAGGAATTAATGATCGAGGCTTCCATTTCACCAACGATTCCAAATCACTATGGAACAGTTTAAAATCAAAGGAACGATCGAATCAAGTTTTGGTATGTGCAGCAGCGCAAATTAATTCTCGATGACGCTTCTGGTTTCATTTTGATTGGCTGTTGGTTTTCTTTTCTACTTAGCAACCGAGTCGCATCCACACAGACGGGTCAACGAAAAGTCGTTAGGGAAGTGGAAAGGCATTTTTTTACCTGTCAAAAAATGCACTAAGCAAAATTCCGATATTCTGTTTTTTTCTTCAGTTTGCTAAGCATTTGAAAAATTCAGATAAAAAATAAAAAGGTTTTGGGGGGCAACAAAATTATTGTTATGCGGAAGAATATACATCAGTTAAAAAAATGGTAGTGACCTAGGAACGCAAGGAATTCCGTTACTTTGGTACCAGTCCGTTCGAGTATCAAAATGGCGGCCCCTCGTGTGCTTTTACGGAGAGATGTTCAAACTACTGGATCTTCACCAACGAGCAGGACAATGGAAGTTTTAAATGTCTTGCAAGGCTTAGCATCCCTTCCAAAAGGTCAACTTAAATATGATACGAATTGGAAACCAACCACTGAGGCTCTCGAAGAGTTTTCTAAACCACCACGCTTATCAAAGGAATTGTTGTCGTCAGTTTCCCCAACGAGTAAGTCACTTAGTTTGCCAGGAGGCGCAAGAATAAAGCAGCGTATAGAAGAGTCAGAATCCGATGTTATTTCAATTAATAGTGCTTCTAGTAGTGTCGAACGTACGTTAGAAAATGACAGAATTAAAGCGAGGGAGCTGAGGGAGGCTGACCTACTGCTTGAAAAGGAGTTACAGGCAAACTTCGATAGAACGCATATTGATATCAAAAATTACACAGAAGAAAAGCATCTGCAAGCACAGGATAGGCTCCGTTCAAGAAAAGAGAAGATGATAGAACATTCTAAAAAATTACAGGAAGAAAAAGATAATTATTTACAAGAGAAAGAGAATGAAAGAGTCGAGGAATTTATTAAATCTGTGCAAGCACTGCAGGAAGATGAAAAGAGAAAAAGCGAGGAAGTTAGACAACGTCAGCAACAACTTGAACAGTCACATGAAGAGTATGCACAACGGGCAGTTAGAAAAGTAAAAGAAGTAGAGGCTTTAAGATTAAAGGTTCTTAAAGAAGAACAACAGATCAGGAAACAGCTAGTGCAGCTGGAAGTGTCATTCACTAGTATTAGGGAAACTGCTTCAACCATTCAACAGATTTTTCAGCAATGTAAGTATCAGTCGTCATTGTCCACGTCAATGACAGATGTGCTTAAAGAGGTAGATAAGGTCCTGAAAGTTTCACAGAATGCTTTTGATGATGCAAATGAAAAGGGACAAGTCACTGAGATGAATGAGAAGATTATGCATGAGTGTTCTTCTCTGATCCAAGCCATGCTTCAAAAGACTAAAAACATTGTCGAGGAGATCAGTGTAAAAGCAATGAAAGAAGAAGCTGAGCGTCAGGCCAAAGCAAAGGAGGAGGAAGAGAAAAAGGAAAAGGAAAAAGCTCAGAAAGAAAAAGCCGAGAGAGCTGCAAGAGAACGCCAGAACAGCCAAATATCTGCTTCAGCTAGTCAAACAACTTCTGGTAAACAACAGACCTCTGGTCTATCTAAAGAGCTTACCTCTTGCATTTCAGAATTGGCTTGGCATGACTATTCACGATTACTTAGTTACAAAGCTGAGATAACAAAGACAGCTGAACCATTGAACACCGACAAGTCCCTGAAGCAGTTAAAATTTGACCTTCAGAAGGCTGTTGCTACACCAATCAATTCCATATCTGAAGAGTCAATACTTGACAAGATACAGCGCTTGACTAAATTCCTTTCTGGGGCATTAGTTTCAGTTGGACGTAAAGAGATCTCCATTTCTGTGCATCCAGCAGCTGAGGTAAGTAGACTGTAAGCACTCTGATAAGGTCAAAGGATTAGGGTATGTTCGATTGACCATATTCCGGAATAAAAATAAAAGGAATGAACTCTAAAAATCACTCATTTTAGTGTTTATTGCTTTGCAATAGCTAGAAATCTGTGTGAAATAAAATCTCCCAATGTATGTAACATTTACGTGGCCCTAAAATCATCCGGAGAATTGCAATAAAACTTTTGCACATTCTTATAATATTTCCTGAACGCACCCTTAGCAACCCTTAGTAATGAGTATAAATTCAAGAAATTCTTCAAAGAAGGACATGCATCCCACTATGTAGGAAAATTGAGAGAATTTAATTTTACTGACTGAAAGGAGTATTCACTTAAAAATCGAAAAGTAATGGAGACATCTGTTTTCTGTTGTCTTCTTCAAATAGCCACAGTTATGTCTTATCTCTGTGAGTGTCTGTAATAGTAACAAACCTTGTAAACTATAAAATCTCTGTGGCAACTGTGACAAGTGATGCACTGGGATAAGTTATTTTATCTATCAGGCATTTAAATTGCATGAATTGTCTAAAAACATGCCCTTGAATAATTTCTACCTTGTGAGACCAATGAAGTCACATATGACTAATAATACACCAATAAGGTCAAGATTAGCAGTTCTCAAGGCTGGTATTTCACTGCAAAGTTTAATCAGTTTGGTTTGTGGCAGTCTGGTTTGTGGCTGAGTGCAAAAATTTAGGTGCAGTTGCTGTAAAAGCTTACTGAGAAACTACCTGTCACCTGGTATCCCCTTGAGTAATGCCCTCAAGAAAATAATATTGGATCATTAAACATTTCTGGGAAACTCCCCACATACATGTACCCCTCCCCAAAGCCAACATTAACACTTACTTCTCACTTAGGGAAAAATGTTGGCTTAAGGGAGGGGTAGGTGGACAGTTTTCCAGGAATGTATAATGATCCATATTTTTCTTAAAGAAGTTGTATAGTTTCAATTTTTATTGCACCCTTGAGTTTGAGTTTTCTGGCTATTCAACGGGCCCTTTCATGAAATTGTCACATGGTACAAAAACACGCTGCTGGAGCTGGGCAGACATGGCAGGGGGACCTTGAAAAGAAAGGATATTTCCAGGGCTGTCACTAAGATTTCAATTTGCCACATAAATACAACAAGTAAGAGGGGAATCAAACAGCTAGGGATTTCTTTTGGTTCTATTGGTTCTCCTGTTTTCCTATGAAAGTAGCCAGGGGCCTCATTCTTAGTAGCTGGGGGAAATCCGCAGCCCCTGCCTGTAAAATGACAGCCTTGTATATTCACTTTAGTTTTTCTTGCCCCTCTGTGTCGTCTGCCATTCAGCAAAGTGTTTTTGTACCATGTGACCATTTCGTGCACAGGGCCCATTACTCCCAAAACAATTGCATATTCCCGACAACTTGAAATCTCAGTGACAGCCCTGAAAAATTCTATGAAATTGACCCCCAATAAAAAGTACCCTATAACATTCTGTTCCATTGCTTACTAGAATAATGTTATTATTGTTGTAATTTTATGTACAGGCATACTGCAAGGAAATGATTGCAAGAAAACTGGTGGCTCAAGGTTCTCAGCAAGTTTCATCCAGTGTCAGTTCTGCTTTTCCAATTGCTGCAGTTGCCATAGGGGTGTGGTCCAGTTTTCCTGATGTTGGTGATCTTATTCTAATGAGGTTCTACGAGGAGTGCCCATTCCTGGTACCATTTTATATCCCTAAGGCGGCTGGGATGACAGATGCAGAGTACTTTGCTACGCTTGGCTATCTGTGTTCAGATGGTCAGGTTGAACAAAAAGACAAGTACCTCAAGCGCATGACTGGAATTGTCCGCCTGTATGCGGCAATTATCTCCTCTCTACCACCCCCGGGACAATCACAACCACACCCCCATGGGCCTGAAAAGGGATGGACTTGGCTGGCAAGAATGTTGAACTTAGAACCCCGACCAGACTACACTGCTACGGCTCTCTATGAATTCTTATCCATTGCAGGGCATGCACTGATGAAACAGTACAAGAAACAGTTTGGCAAGCTACTCAACACCTTGGTGTTAGACTATGTACCCAAGATTGAGAAAGTTACCGCAAAGGAACAGAGTGGACCCGTTAGTAGATTAAAGATATTTCTGGAAAAATGCATCAAGGATCAGAAAATTCCTCTGCCAGAAGGGTACCTCACACCACAATGGTGGCGATCTGCTAGATTTTAAATGAGGAAAAGTGGGTGGAGACCTTTCACGTAAATTTAACTTTTTAGCCATAAAAATCCTAATAAAAGATGACATTTTTTATCTGTTTAAGAGGAGGTAACATTTCGGACAGGTGGCTTTCTCAAGATTTATGAGTTGGCGGTCTCCCTCATCTAGTTTACTTTTCAAACATGTAACAAGAACCATGTCACTATACAAGTGACCCTGACTTCTTCGGAATTTGAGTTTTTATCCCCGTTTAGCTTCTCAGATCATATTCCTTCAAGAACTCTTTTCCTAGACCTTTTAAAAAAGCTCTTCGTCTGATTTAATATCGCCAGGGATGACTTATTATTGCGCGACACCTCTCCCGACTTCGTCGCTCGCTCTGCCGCTTCGAGGCCTAAAAGGCGCGCTTCGCTCGCTTAGAAACTCGTCAAGTCGACTTGCGGCAAGTCTACTCTTTTCCTGGACAACTTTGTAGACTTGTGGCTTCACTTAGGAGAACGAAAGCGCGTCTTCTCTTTGATCTCCAGGAGTTTCAGTAAACAATAGAAATTTGTGACCGACTTGTTTCTCACAATATCTTTGAAAGTTGACTAATGTCTTTCAAGTCGTGTGTTTCCTTCTTTCCTTTGTGTTTCTCGAGCCGATTAATGGCCATTTTATGGGTTTTATTGAAAGGATAAGAGAGAGCAAACTGGTTGCAATAAAACCCGTAAAAAATAGCCATAAATTGACTCGGGAACCACAAAATAAAGAGGAAACACACAACGTGAGTAAACAAGTCACTTTAGTCAGGTGTGATTGTACCAATTAAATCGATTGAAAGACATTTAAATAACAATACGTCCTTTAATAGAACACATTTTACATAAGTGCCGGGAAGTGAGGAAATAGTATTCAATTTGTTATGTAACAGCATTTCAAAGGATAATATAGTTGAACTGTTTTTGTGTACAAGGTTAATAACACCTTTCCCTTAATTATTGATAACTTTTAATTTTGGAACGAACTATAGATGAAAGTCGCATTTGCCAAAAAAAACGTACAGTTTTTTCTTGTTTTTTTTTTGTTGTTTAATTTTCAATAATTTTTTTTTCCGCAGACGCTCTCGATCTATGCCTTTCTTTGGCTGTTCGGCTTGTTTAACAGTTTGTTACCATGAAAACAAAGAAGTGACTCGCCCTTTAAGTAAAGGTTGAGCCCCCAATTTTCGTTTAAAAACTTTAGCTGAAAATAACTGAATGTTTGGTTCCAAATTTTGTAACCTAGAGCTTAGAAAAAGGACAATTTTCCCTGTTCCTTGTGCACTCTTGAAATTGGCGGTTCTTCTTTTATCATGCTTGATGCACATTCAAATTGGCGTCTTCCTTAACTGAAAAAAAAATGGTTTGTTACTACTGAAAATTTACGACAAAGGCAACTCAGGGCATGCTAGAATGCCTTTCAGTTTAACGCTGAAAAAGAGAAAAAGTTTGCTAAAGATTTTATTGCCTCAAACCTAGGTTACGTAAGATTTTTAGTCATAGTACACTCCGATAGAAAACGGAAATTACTCATACAAGGAATTACGTACTAATTTTACGCGAGTCCTGTTGGTCTGTCAACATTTTTAATAATCATCCCCCATATGGTCCATATGGTTCTCATTTGGTGTTGTTGTGTCTATATAGTCCTAATTAATACGTACTGCAGTCCGCCATACCAACGAAAATGGTTAGTATGTTTCTAGCACTTTCCCCACCCTTTCACTGTCTTCGTGTCCCGCGTTTATTCGGCCTTTTTATATATTTTTTTGGCTTTTATTTTTTTTGACTATCTGAGAGCTGGAAAGATTCGTGTGTGTGTATTGTACAGTATCTCGCATCACTTTCTTAGCTTTTCTACCCCTTAATGCTTCGCAAACAAAACATACTTTTGATATTATACATTTTCCCAGAACTGTTGCTTGGCCTTCTTTCACCAGCTCCTTTTAGCTAAATCTATTTGTTTAGCCGGGAGTTCTGCCTTCATTTTTAATAAAGAAGGTAAAATTCAATTCTTAAGAAACTCGCCCCTGGCTGAGTGTTAAAAGAAGAGGAGGAAAAAGAAAAGAAAACACGTCCTAACGACTAACAAGGGATCTTAAAGTTACGAGAAATGAGAGCTAAAAAACAGAATTTTTTTTGTAAGAGAGAATGAGCTGTTTTTGAGGATCTCAGAATATTCAATCTTTTTTAATGCATTTAAACTCAAAGTTGATTGAAATGGATTGCAGAAGTCTCATCTCGGGTTTTCTTGTGATTTTGGCGAGGAAAGTGTATATGTGCCAGGTCTTTGGAGAATCCTTGCTATCTTTCTCTGCATGTATTGCCACAGCTGCATTGATTTGCGGTCAGATGATGACACCGCCGCTCAAATTGCTCTGAAACTAATAAATAGGAAGAGAAATCAACATCAGATAAGTGTAATTAATCATTTAGAGCGGTTTTCATTTGAGTGTCGAAAAGTAATTGGTTTTGCACTTTCTACACGATGCGATTGGCTTAAAAGATTCGCGCCACCTTTTCATCCAATCAGAAGTAAAACCAAAGCCAATTGTGACGCGCTCGCATGCATTTTCCCGCGCTTTGCGTCAGCCACATGTCATTACTTCGAGTTTTGATTGGTTCAATGTATTGTCTGTGTCCTATGTGATTGGCCAGAGTAATTACTTTGGTTTTGGTTTTACGACACTCAAACGAAAACCACTCTATTTATTTATTCATTCTTAGTCCTTTGCCTTACAAACATTACGCTTGAGCTACACTTGCAGTCACTTCTCGAAGTCAGGAAAGACATATACATATGTACAATGAACGCATTTTGCCAACCTCCCTGCAGTATACTAACAGGATAGTTTTTCATCTGCTAGCGTTACACGAACCTCACTGACCCTTAACATATTTATTCACGAGCAGGTTTTTGCGACTTACGCCTGTACAACAGTTAAGAACAATTCATGAGTCTTTTAAGACCTTGTTGGTAATTAGTACTGAATATAAAACAGGTAATCGGGTTGATAGCACAGTACGCGACAGTCATAACAACGGCGACATCAAAGTATAGCAAAAAGGCACAAGAAAACTGCACTGAACTATACTCTATCACAAAAACGTTGGTATGAAAGGGTAACCAGCAAGAAACAAACGCTAATACGATAGCAATGGACATTTGAAGCACGTTTCTGTTTTGTCTTTTCCTGTGTTGCTGAGTGTTCACAGACTGACCTGGGTGTGCCTGTGTCTTGAGCTTGACAAGGATGATGGAGTAAAGAATGACTAATAACATCACAGGGATGAATATAAGCAGAATACAGTATGGTAATAGGAAGTCGGTAAAGGAAGAGGACTCTCCGAATGCTTTTTTCCATCTCCTCCCGCACTGAATTTCCCCTGAGTATTCAACGAGTTGGAAGGTGAACAAATTTGGCGAAGAGACAGCCCCTGCGACTATCCACATCGCGGAAATGAAGAAGGGACACAGCTTGGATCTGATGAGTGGGGAACGGAGTGGAAGCACCACGGCTCCAAATCGATCCACCGCTATCAGAACCAGATTCTGAATCGAAACGACAAAGGAAACGTCACCAAAGAAAGGGGCAAGCTTACACAAGGCCTGGCCAAGATGACCATCGATAGGCCACGAAGTGAGCAACCATAACAGGTATAAGGGGATCCAGAATATTGAATACAGCAGATCGGATATGGCCATGCATGCGATGAAATAATTTACCGGTTTTCTTAAGGCTGGCGTTTTATAAACGACCAATACAATGAAACAATTTGCCATCAGCGAAACAGCAAGGATCAGACTCAAAGCGGTGGTCATTCCAATATTGTACGCTTTTGCACTAAAGCAGCTTAGAGACTCGATCGACCCATTCCCTGTTGTTGAGTTCATGTTTGCTGACTTCTTTACAGCACTGTGCTCCACATTCAGTTAAGTAGCTACTATAATATCAACAGCTTAATATTGCAAATGCTACCTGATTAAGAATTTTAAAAATTCCATGCCCCCTGCGAAGTCTTGGCACCGCAGACGTCAATAAAAACCAGTAAATTATAGAGCTTATCTTTCATGCTGAGCTGATGATGTATGACGCGACGTTGTTAATTGAACTTTGTAGAATCGGTTTTGAATTCATGTTGATACTGATAAGCCTAAACAACGTCCCCGTTCCGATCAGGTGATAGACCCTTTCCCGCCGCTTTTTTTCAAGTTTTGTTAAAGACAAATTAGCAAATCGGATCCATTGATCCTGCTGGAAAGAGCGGCTTAAAATTAGGAAACTTACCAAGTTTAAAGGTGATAGGTTCAGAGCGAGTGAAGATTTGTACCAGAAATCGCTATATTTTACACTCGTTTGTGAGGTTGGGGGCTTCAACTAGTTGAACTTGCCCCGTCTCATTTTACAAACGTCTGTAACATGCCCCGCCCCTGCCAAGTCTTGGCACAGCAGACGTCAATAAATACCAATAAATTTTAGAGCTTATCTTTCATGCTGAGCTAATTATGTATGAC
Organism: Porites rus; assembly: GCA_964035705.1. Classification (NCBI taxonomy): domain Eukaryota; kingdom Metazoa; phylum Cnidaria; class Anthozoa; order Scleractinia; family Poritidae; genus Porites; species Porites rus. The sequence continues at coordinate 6,988,520 of OZ037998.1, forward strand.
GCGTCGTTGTTAACCGAACTTTGTAGAATCGGTTTTGAATTCATGTTGTTACTGATAAGCCTAAACAACTTCCCTGTTCCGGTCAGGTGATTCTTAGAGTATCAATGTTAGTTTACTGCACCAGGACGGCAGAAAGAAGACGACGGCAAAACGCTTGTGTGTGACAAACGTGACAGGGCTATTAATCGCGTGTTTTGTCGTGATTGACATTAATGTTTTCTGGTCTTCTACAAAAAAATCTGTTAAAAGGAAGCTGAAGTTTGGCGGAATGTTTTTTCAAGCAAAATTATTGTCACGCTTGTCACACAGGGTTTGCCGTTTTCTTCCCTCTCCCGTCCTGTTGCGTAAGTTCACTAATAATTCACTTGGAAGGGAGCTGTTTTTTTTTTTTCTTGTGTAGTTCAATAAAGACACTGTTCTGTTGCTCTATAAACACATCCTGAGTTCAGTTAAACTGACAAACACACCCAAAGGCATCTTTACTAATTTTAAGGCGTTCTTTTTTGCCGTGTTGACGAGTTTTCGCCAGCTGGTCAGAGTAAAAAGTTGAAAAAAAAACCGTGGAAGGCCGTTCTATTATATTAATAACTGTTTTGCAAAGGAGCAAATTGAAACGATGCGTGTTCCAAAGCAATTTTTTTTTCATTACAGTTTTAATTACAGATTTAGTTTACAGTATAGGTAATTTTCACATGAAGGTATTTCAAACTGAGCTGAAATACCACTTCTTTAAGCCAATCAAATTGCAGAAATTTCTCATGTAGTAGTATAAAAAAAGAGGGAGTCAAAATGTTAACCAGCGACAAAATGTCTGTAAAAGTCATAGTTTCAAACTGGTGATGCTTTCATTGGGCTGATTGGGCTTTTTGTAAAATGATAACAAGTATTTGATGCAACGTAACGGTTTCGGGCAGGTGAATTAATAGGACAACTCAACTGATATCCTGCATTTCTACTAAGTTACAACATGGTTACAAGTACTCCCAACAATGGAGAATGAACGTACCGCGGCAGGATTAGCTCAGTCGATAGAGCGCTTGAGTGATAAGCGGGAGGTCGTGTGTTCGATTCCCGGGATCGGAATAATACCTGAGGGTCTTTAAAAAACTGAAAAAAATGAAGGTACTGCCTTTGTCCTGAAAGGGCTGGCTCAGATGACCAAATAAAATGGCGGCCCCGGCTTTAGTTAATAGTGTCCTCAATTAGCACTTTCAAGTTGTAAATCACATTGACACTCAAATAGCCACAGTTCACTTTTCTGTTATTCTGTTAGTGTCTTCGTGAGAAACAGTACAAACTATACTAGAAATACGTGAACCGCAGGACCTCGCGAAGGACTTCGAGGGAATTGGCAACATAAGGCAACAGAGAGAAAAATTTATAAATCTAAAAATTTTAAGCTATATAAAGAAACAAAAAAACTGCAATAACTAAAAAGAAAACTAAACGAGAAGAAAAAAAAAAAGATAAGAAAAGTAGCGAAGAGAAAAAGGTTCTGACCGAAATCGAACTCGGAACCATCGACTCGCCGGTCTATATCGTTACCTTTAGGCTACGTGAGACACACTGATGAAGTTGTCGAAAATATATTTTTTAAGTCCCAGCCTCCTCCTCAGGCGCTTCGTTTTTCTCATCGTGCGAGCGCGAAACGCGAGTGACTGGTGATGAACCGCAAAGGACCATGGGAAGGGTACAGACGGCAGGCGAAGCGCCGTCTCGCCCGTTGTCTCTTTCCGCCTTCCTTTGCGCGCACATTTTCATCGAGAGGGAGACGTCTCAGTACGAGGCAGTTCAAATCCTTTTCCCTAGAACTTCTGCTAGCACGATCTGTATAAAGTTGATCGTGCCCTATTAAACACGAATTCAAAGATATTTTTCAGACGACAATGACTGCTATTTGGACGGTGAAGACCCAACGTAAAGGCATTTCATCACATTAAAAAAACGGAAGCCCATGCAACTAAGCCAATTTTCGCTCATATCTTAAGGCTTATCATTCAAAATCTTCTATTTGCTATTTTTCTCTGCAGTGTCTCTGCTCTACTGTTTGTTACTATGTCTACTATCGTCTCCTTCTTCGTTACTCGCGTTGAATTTGATGTCGGCGTTCTCGCTCCAGAGGATTTTTCGGTGTCAAATCTTCTCCTGCGAGGATTTACAGTCGGCGTTCTTGTGTTTGCTGTTCTGTCCCACTGGCGTGAGAAACTAACCTAAGTTGTTTGTTTCTTCTTTCCTTTGTGGTTCTCGAGCAGTTTAATTTAATCATTGAAAGGATTATAGAGGGAACAAACCGGTCGAACCCGTAAAATAGTCATTAATCAGCTTGGGAGCCACAAAGGACAGAAGAAACATTACTTAATGTGTAAACACCTCATTTTGGTCCGCTTGTGGTTGTATCGATTAAATCGACTGAAAGACATTTCAAAAGCAATACGTGCCTAGGGCACATTTTACACAGGTACCGGGAAGTGAGGAAATACAGTTAATTTGTCATTTAAACACAGGTAGTCAAAATCTATCAAGCAACAAAATAATTAGAAAAGCATTTCTTTGGGGAAATAATAGTTAAACTGTTTTTAACATGTAAAGGGCAGTTAGTAACACCTTGCTTAAGTTAATTACTGATATGGAAAGAATTGGCAACGGTAGATGAAAACCCAAGCGCAAAATACAAGAAGTAGAAGTAAAATCTCTCTAGGTGTTTTTCATTTTCAAGAATTTTTTCTTCGCAGAACCCCTTGCCTTACTCGGGCGGTTCGGCTTGTTTATCAGTTTATTGTTTAACAGTTTAATAAAGATTGAGCCCCCAATTCGTTTAACATTAATTATAAACTGTTGCTGAAATCACCTGAATGTTTTATTCAAAATATTGTAGCCAAGAGTCGTCAATTTGACGCCACTTAGAAGATGGCAATTTTCCCTGTATCTATCAAACTGCTTCCTGGAGTTTTTCTTGAAGCTGCTCTCCCGCTACAATGGACTTTCAAAAAAGTCCTTCGTCCGATTTTTATATGGCGCAGGACCTGTCGCGAATTTGTCGCTCGCTTGGCCGCTTCGCGGCCTAAAAAGCTCGCTCCGCTCGCAAAGAAATTAAACTCGTGAAACTCGATTTCGCGGTAGTTTCAATGGGCTTTTCAGAAGCTTTGTCATCTTTTAGCCATTTTTCTTGATTGTAGTAGGAGCCCTTGTCGCTCTCTGCAAATCAGGGGCACCCAGACCCCAACGAGGATATAGTTCAAAACCACTTAACACAGCACTGTTGAACAGCACTGTTGTATTTTAGTATTTAAGCGGCAGATATAGGCATATTTTTATCTCTTAAAAACTTTTCATCTGTTCAGATGTCCTAGCTGAAAGTCTAGTGATCGGAAAATTATAGAGATCAAAACTTACCTTTTCGAAAACTTCAGCCAGGCAAAGGTTCCCGAAAATTCTAGGTGGCTTTTTTATGGGTAAAAATCCTTTAAAAATGGGTAATTATACCATTTTGTAGATGTTCGAAAATCCTAGGAGAGGCAGGCAAGCAAGAAATTTTACAACAAATGTTCCGAAAATTCTAGATCGCAAATCGTCTTCCGAACAGATATTTTCCGAAAATTGCCGTTGGGTGCCCCTGGTAAATTTCGAAGCCCACACTTTGCAAAATGATTTTGTCGTCTTCTTTCGTCTTGGAGTCATGGACGAAAGCGGACAAGCTCGTTTTTCTTCTTTGGAGGCATTCACTTCCAAAATCCAGGGAAAAACAGAGAGCACTATACTTGTAGACCACGATTTCTGTCAAATTGCGTGATTAGCTTTATTGGTTCAACAGCGGCAACCCGTATCAAGTATGACAGGACTTGTCAACGATCAATTAAAATAATTAGCATAGAAAAAAACTTTTGCGCTCCATAAGTCTGCACAGAAAAAAACATTTTTTCCTGGAATTTTTTTTTAAAGAAAGCTCTTGATGAGCTCTACTTAATCATCTAAAAATTGAAAATTTCTAAAAATGATGATTTTTTACCCTGGGTGATACCTTAACTAGAAATTAGCGGCTTCTCTTTAATCATGCATAATACACATTCACGAATTGGCGTCTTCCCAAACTGAAAAAAAAAAATTGTTTGTTACTGCTGAACGTTTATGACAAAGGTAACTGGCAATGCTAGAATACGGCTTGAAAGCCTTTTAATGTTGAAACAGATGAAACGTTTGCGAAAGCTTTTTGCTTCGATCCTTGCATTTTTAGTCAACCCGTAGCTGTGCGTAAACGATCATATAAACGGAAATTACTCATACAAAGAATTGTGAGTGTATGTCTGTCATACTGGGAAATAACGTGTTATTTGTGTCGTCATAATTTACTACCAAGAACTTTTTACCACCTCAAACAATCACGCTGCAATAACAGGCTTTACGACTTACAAAGAGGCCATGCCAATGAAGGCTGGTTGCATTTAATAGAAAGATAATCATCAAAACTAGGAATCATCCTGCCATTTGACAAGACCTTTCTCTTTTATCGGAAATAAGAGGAAAATCTCTCAAAGACATTTTAACTTGAGAAAAGCTATAAATATACTTGGAAGATATTACGTACGAATTCGTAAAGAATTCCTGTAAGTTTAAATCTGTTAACACCGTTTAACGTGATTAAGGCACAGTTGGTGGTGACAACTGGAACAAATTTATTTCAACACTGGATGCAAAAAAATTTTCAAAACTGAGCTGACATCACTTCTGACAGCGACAACGATGAAGATGAACTCGAGATATTGTAAACCTTCGACTTAGCTTTTGTGAAAGATGAAAAATAAAGGGTAAATAGAAAGAAAGAAAGCTTGTAGTTAACGTTTTTTAGGTGTCATGAATGTCTGGACAGGTTCCAAACTTGGAGTTTTAAAAATACTGGAAATTAAGAGCGCGGAAATTAACGCTGCACTCCTAACGTCGCTGAAATTAACGCTCAACAAAATTAATGCGACTTAAATTTACGCGAATTTTAACGATTCGCGTTAATTTCATGGAGCGTTAATTTCCTATAATAAGGTATTCTGACAAAGTATGATTCATGGCCAGTTATCATTTGGTGCCTTTTTTTCAACCATTTGGCGTTTTCGTGTCTTAAGTGACTGAGTCCCATACGTATCAGTTTCGCAACACCAACGAAAATAGTTAGCATGTTTCTAATCATTCAGTTCCACCCTTCCACTGCATGTCTTATTGTCGCGTGTTTATCGGTTTAGCGTTAAAAATTAATGTTTTAATGAATTTTTTGGTTTTTACACTTTTCGACTATCTGAGACCAGATTCGTGTGTATATACAGTATCTCGCCTCATTTTCTGGGCGCCTCATCGTCCGGACACTAAGTTTTTCCTTCCTTTAATTCTTCGCAAGCTAGGCACACGTTTGAAATAATACATTCTTACGATCTATTGCTTAGCCTTCTTTCAACAGCCCTTTTTACTTAAACCTGTTTGTTTAGCCTGGATTTGTTTTGCTTTATTTAAATTTTATTTTATTAATAATAACTAAATTACAACACAAAGAAAAAAAGAAAGTACAGTTCGACTACCTAAAAAAGACAGGAGCAATAAACAAACGTTGGTTGTCTACTATCAGTCAGATATATGCAGTTAAATACAAGATTTACAATTCTTTCAAAATATCTTTTGGTATTTGACCGTCAGGGAAAGGAAACAATCGATATCAAGAGCTATATTAAGAGCAATCTGTAGAAAATTCCATTTTTTAGTGTCCCCTTTTTTTTCTCTATAATAGATCTTGACTTAACTAGGCGTAAAAAGTTTGCAAAATTGGCGATATTTCATCCATTTTGGCTTGCCAAATATGAAACCGCGCTAACAGGAGACAATAGTTTAATTGACACGAGTATTGGGTAGAATGAGGCTAAAGTATGGTTCATGGCCAGTTATCATTTGGCGTTATTGCGTCCTGATACTGAGTCCCAATGTGTACCAGTTCGCCACATCGTGGAAAATGGTTACGTGTTTCTAATCTTCTTCCACCCGTCCACTGCATGTCTTCGTGTTATGTCGCGCGTTTATTTTTTTTTGTCTTTTTCTCTTTTCGACTGACTGAGAACTAGAAACCTGATTCGTTTGTGTATATACAGCATATCGCATCATTTTCTGGACGCCCTATCGTCCGGACTAACCTGAGTATCAGGCCTTCCTAAGGGGCTAGGGGAGAGGAGATTTTAGATGGGGGAGCTCTCTCCCTTTTTGGCTTTCATCTTTCCCCTTTCCCCCCCAGAAACCCCTGATACTCTGGCTACGTCTGGACATATATATCATCTTTTCTTTAATTCTTCGCATGGTAAACATACGCTTGAAATAATACTCCCACACTATTGCTTGCCTTCTTTCACCAACTCCTTACCCAAATCTATTTGTTCAGCCAGGAGTTTGCCTTCATTTTTTGTGAAGAAGGTAAAATTCAATTCTTAAGAAACTTGCCTGATAGCTGCTTGTTAGCCCCGAAAATTTCATGTGCCGAACTTAAGCATAAATTCAGTATCATAACGTATTTTGCAAGCACCTTAAACCAGAGTTTGGAATTAAGTTCGGAGTCTGAATCTGAATTGCAGTTAGTAACACCTTACCAGGTTAATTACTAATATCTTGAGGAACACGGAATTCGCAACGGTAGATGAACAGCGCAAGTGCCCAAAGAAAAACTACAAAAATATAACCACAATATTTAAGTTAAACCTCGGGGTAGAGGTAAAATCTCCATGGATGTTTTTAATTTTCATGAATTTTTTTCTTCGCAGAACCTCTTGCCTTATAATTACTTTGGTGGTTCGGCTTGTTTAACAGGTTGTTACCACTTGAAGGTTCCCGTCTTGAGGAAAAAAAATGCCACCAACTCCAGTACTTCAACCGATCGATTTTCAGCTGCAACGAAAACCCTTGTATTAGGTAAGTTATTCAAGTTTGTAAGATTTGTCATCACATTCGCACGGGCAGTTCGCTACTGGGGATAATGAAAAGAATAAGACGATTGTCATATTTTTCTTCATCTTCATCCCCAAACGGCAATAAAGTTCCCATGCGAATGTGATGTCAAGTCTAAAAAAGCTTGACATTGAATAAATTACCAATTGCAAGTACAAGGGCTTTCAATTCAGTGCAGCTGAAAAATTGATGTTTAGAGGTACTGGAGTTGGTGGCTATATTTATCTTCAAATTAATTGGAAACTCGACGTCTTGGCACGGCAGACGTCAATAAAAACCATTATTATTCATTGAAAATATTTCTCCGTTTCTGATCGGCTAAAAGCACACGCATAATTAGTATTGAATTCAATACTGATTATACAAAGTCTGATCAACAACGTCGCGTCATACATTATTAGTTTGGCATGAAAGATAAGCTCTAAAATTTATTTAGCAATTAATGAATGAGGCTGAGTAGGATATGAAGAATTATGCAGATCGAGCAGGGTGTTATCCGCCTTCGGCCTCGGCGCACGTTGTTTTAGCTTTAGGTTTAATTTGAGTTTCAACATTTTTGTTATACTTTCCTCCACATTCTTGTCACAGTTATTAGTTTGTTAATATTCAGTCACACCTTTCTGGCTGGCTCTCTTTTTAAGTTCAGTGCTTTTCCATCTTGTATATTTTACGTTTGATACTGATCTTGAATGAATAACCGAAATGTTACGTTTATTTACTTTGGATAGATAGATAGTTTATTACAATAAATACATGGGCAGCCAGAGGGTGAATTGCGTATTTACAAATAAAAAGTAAGCTAAAAAACAGAATAATTTACAATACATTAATATTAAAAATATTGAAAATTCATGCACATAATGCATAAAAGCATTCATTTTAAAAGCAATCATTTTATATATTAATATATAAATTAAAGCATTCTGTGTCATTTCTTGCTTATACTTATATTTTAAGTTAGCAAGATGTTTTTCGGAGTTGTTTTTGTACTATATTTTAAACCGACATGGAGCTAATCTTTCTTGCTGAGCTAATTATGTCTGACGCGACTTTGTTAATCGAACTTTGTAGAATCAGTATTGAATTCATGTTGTTACTGAGAAACAACTTTCCTCTTCCGGTCAGGTGACTCTTAATGTATTACTAACTCACTTGAAAGGGAGCTGGTTTTTTCCTTGTTTGGTTCAATAAAGACACAGAAGTTCCGCATTAAACGCATCCTGAGTTCAGTTAAGGAGGACACTCCCAAAGGCGATCTTTACTTAATTTTAAGGCGTTCTTTTCATCCATTTCGACAGATTTTGCATAACCTTAATGAAGGTTAGGTTAACAAACCTGTTGTAATTAACCCGTGTAATAGTCATTTTACAAAGGCGAAGAAACACAAGTAGTGTCAACACCTTATTTTCGTCCGGTTGTACGTGGTTGTATCGATTAAATGGACTGAAAGACACTTCAAAGAAAGCTGAATACGTGCTTAAGGCACATTTCACACAAGAGCCGGGAAGTGAGGAAATACACTCGTTAACTAAGTATTCAATTTGTCATTGCATTTAAACACAGGCAGTCAAAATTTATCAAGCATCAAAATAAATAGATAAACATTTCTTTAGCGCTTAATAGTAGTTAAACGTGTTTTTGTTTAAAAGGCAGTTAGTAACACCTTGCCAGGTTAATTACTAATATCTTGAGGAACACGGAATTCGCAACGGTAGATGAACAGCGCAAGTGCCCAAAGAAAAACTACAAAAATATAACCACAATATTTAAGTTAAACCTCGGGGTAGAGGTAAAATCTCCATGGATGTTTTTAATTTTCATGAATTTTTTTCTTCGCAGAACCTCTTGCCTTATAATTACTTTGGTGGTCCGGCTTGTTTAACAGGTTGTTACCACTTGAAGGTTCCCGTCTTGAGGAAAAAAAATGCCACCAACTCCAGTACTTCAACCGATCGATTTTCAGCTGCAACGAAAACCCTTGTATTAGGTAAGTTATTCAAGTTTGTAAGATTTGCCATCACATTCGCACGGGCAGTTCGCTACTGGGGATAATGAAAAGAATAAGACGATTGTCATATTTTTCTTCATCTTCATCCCCAAACGGCAATAAAGTTCCCATGCGAATGTGATGTCAAGTCTAAAAAAGCTTGACATTGAATAAATTACCAAGTACAAGGGCTTTCAATTCAGTGCAGCTGAAAAATTGATGTTTAGAAGTACTGGAGTTGGTGGCTATATTTCTCGTCAAATCGGAAACCCGCGACGCTAAAAACTCTTCAGAATTTTTCATAGATGCTAAATATTTTGCCTCGTTATGATAGGTTTCGAAAAGCCGGAGGGACAAATACAAAATAAGTTTGATGAATGGAAGTTCTTTTATCTTGCCCCGCATTCAGCATAAAGTTCTTCTTCTTGTATTGCGAACTGAATTCGCTGTAAGTTTCTGATTACTCAGAGTTTCTTGCAACTAAAGCTTTGGGCCAGAATACCCTTGCAGATAGGAGATAGTCCGTCGGCAGTTTTCCCCTATTTGTGCGTCATTACTTTCACAACTATGTTAGCGTTGTATTTTAAGGTTAAATTTGACCAGCTATTTGTGCAGCGAGTTCTACGGTCACGATTGACTTCAAACTTGAAGATATAAAACTAGAGAGCTCTGAGGCTTATTTGCTGAAGTCAGAGAAAAATCTGTCGTAGGGTTTCGAAGTTATTGACATTTTTAAACATATGCCGATATCTCAAACGTTTTTATATCTACAAGAATTGTTAAATAACAGTTTCTTAAACTTCGACCATTTTTTATTTAGGATGCCATAAATCATAGAAATCGGTTAAATCTTTCCTACCGAAAAACGCGATTCAAAAACATAATCAACGCGCATATAAATATATAGGTTCGGGCCACCTTAATGGCGGTTTTATGCGTTTTATTGAAAGGATAATAAAGAGGACAAACCGCTTGCAATATAGCCATTAATGGACTCGGAAACCACAAAGGAAAGAAGAATAACATATAACTTGAGTAAACACCTCATTTTAGTCAGGCATGCTTGTATCGATTAAGTCGATTGAAAGACATTTGAAAAGCAATACGTGCTTGGGTTATATTTTACTATAAAAACATTTCAAAGGGACAATACAGTTAACTAGCTGTTTTAGTGTACAAGGTTAGTAACAGTCGTTGCTCTAAATTAGCGATAGCCGATAGCTTTTTTTAACACTTGGATTGCGATCGATGAATTTAATTTTGGCAAAAAAAAAAAGAAGTTAAAAATTGATTAGAAATTTCAGTTTTGAACTTCCTTCTCAAACTTTCTAAAATCTCGATGACCCAAGACCGTGACAACGGTTCCTGAGGTAATTGGTAAAAAAAGAATTGACATCTCTTTTCAATTTTTTATTTGAATTGAAAATTAAATGGCGAATGACAATGAATATTCTGATAAAGTATGGTTCATGGCCAGTTATCATCTGGCGTTATTGTGTCTTTATGCTGAGTCCCAATATGTATCAGTCCACCACACCAAGGAAAATGGTTACATGTTTCTAACCTTCTTTTACCCGTCCACTGCATGTCTTATGACATGCATATGTTATGTCGCGCGTTTATTCGGCGTTTGTCATTTTTTTTGTCTTTTACACTTTTCGACTGACTGAGAGCTAGAAACCAGATTCCTTTGTGTATATACACTATATCGCATCATTTTCATGGACGCGTTATCGTCCGGACCGTGGCCTGGGTATCAGGCCTTCATAAGGGGCTAGGGGAGAGGAGATTTTAGATGGGGGAGCTCTCTCCCTTTTTCGCTTTCATCTTTCCCCTTTTCCCCCAGAAACGCTTGTTAATCTGGCTACGTCCAGACATATAGCTCTTCTTTTCTTTAATTCTTCGCATGGTAAACATACGTTTGAAATAATACTCCTACACTATTACTTAAGAAACTTGCCTGAATTCAGCCGGCCTAAATAATTTGGGTCGGCCTTTTAATTAGGTTTGGTTCATGAAAAGCCATTCGGCGTCTGGACCGGGCCTTTTAACAAAAGTTTTTGCAAGAGAGAATCGAGCTGTTTTTTAGAGGATGCGCTAAGAGTGGTCGACCTTTTCGAATGCCTGAGTTAAAGCATTGCAGAAGAGTCATACTGAGGGAGCGCTTTTTAATTTTGGCGAGGAAAGTGAATGTATCAGGTTTTTCGCTTGAAATTTGGATCCATCCAGTTGGTTTGTCGCCCAGTCGGCGATTTTCTGTGTTACTTCTTCGGCAGTATTGCTATACACTGCATGTGAGGTCACATGATGCCACCGCCGCTCAATTCGCTCTGAAACTTAATAGAACGAGAAATCAACATCAGGTAAGTATAATTATTTATTCTGAGTCCTTTGCCATAGAAACACATTACACTTGAGCCATACATGTTGCCCATTTTCGAAGTCAGGACAGCTACATTCAATGGACAGATGATGTTTACTAAACTTCTTACAGGCACTATCAGGATACATAGTTTTCATTTGCTAAAGTGTTCCACGAACCTCTAACTCTTAACATATTCATTCATAAGCAAATTTTTGCGACTTACGCCTGTAAAACATAACAGTTAAGAAAAGTTCAGTTCAAATTTATAGTAGCATAAACTGACGTTAATAAATCTGAGAATGATGCCCTATGAAAGCACACTTATGACATACTAGCAACAATCTTGTCTCTGTTCTTATCTCACACAATGTGCAACATTTGGATAAGCTTTTGTACTAAGTAATGGTAGATACTAGTTCAAAGTACAAGAAAGAACAATGAGCACTAACTAGTTGTTTGATTACGATGTATCCGTCTTCTTTAGCAAAGTCCACTGTAACTTAGCATGATATTACTAGATAGACTCCACCAAGTTTCCATTCATATTATCACATGCTCATCATGCACATGTGCTCCTCTTTTTGCCGTACACTGTCCTTTCCCAGTCAGTTCTCTTAGGGCTTCGGTTCATTCACAACAGCTTTACCTTTTGTGTGTTTTCTGTGTGGTACCCGACATGAGCCTTTATGCGAAAACAGTGCCGTTTGGAAGAGTTTATTAATGAGTCTTTTAAGACCCTCTCGGTAATTACTACTAAAAACAAAGCAAATAATCGGGTTGACAGCACAGTACCCGACCGCCATATAGTAGCTGGCGTAATAGTATAGCCAAAAACCACAGGAAAAATGTATGGAACTGGCTTGGTACCTTATGATAATGTTAGTAGAATAAGGTAACCAGCAAAACCCAAAAACTAACACGATAGCAATGGACATTCGAAGCACGTTTCTGTTTCGTCTTTTCCTCTGTTGCTGTATGTTCGCGGACTGTTCACCTGGATGTGCCTGTGTCTTGAGCTTGATAAGGATAATAGAATAAAGAAGGACCAACAACATCACAGGGATGTATGTAAACAGAATAGAGCATGCCAATTGGTAGTCGGCAAAGGACGAGGACTCTCCGAATGCTTCCTCCCATCTTACCACGCAGGTCATTTCCCCTGCTGAGTATTCAACGAGTTTCTTGGCGAACAAAGTTGTCGAACAGACCGCGGCTGCGACTATCCACGTGGCCGAAATGAAGAACGGACACAGCTTGGATCTGAGGAGTGGGGAACGTAGTGGAAATACCACTGCTCCAAATCGATCCACTGTTATTAAGACCAGATTCTGAATCGAAACGATAGTGGAAAAGTTAGCAAAAAAGGGGATAAGCTTACACAAGGCCTGGCCAAACTGACCACCGATCAGCCAAGAGTTTGTGTGCAACTTTGACAGCTTATATGGGATCCAGATTGTTGAAAACAACAGATCAGACATGGACATGCTTGCGATGAAATAATTTATCTGTTTTCGTAATGTTGGCGTTTTATAAACGATCAATACAATGAAAGAATTTCCCGTCAGTGAAACAGCAATGATAAGACTCAAAGTAATGGTCAGTCCGATTTTGTACGCTGTTGCTCTTAGGCAACTTGAAGCGGACTCAATCGATCCATTCCCTGTTGTTGAGTTCATGTTCGCTGGTCTCGTTACAGCACTGTACACCGCTACATCCAGTCAAAGTACTGCTGCAAATGCTACCTGATAAAGAATTCAATAAAAATTTTTATGCTCCCGCCAAGTTTTGACACGGCAGACGCCGATGACTGAAATTATAAAGCTTATCTTTTATGCTGACCTGATTATGTATACAGCTATTTCGAGAAAGGTTGTCGGAAAAGATGTGCACGCGACAATCCCGAAAGGTAACATGGGATATGATCGATATACTGTTCCTGACGACTGTAGCTGTCGAACCTACGTTTGTTGCTTTCCGTTAGCACTTGCAAACACATTTTCATGTCCTTTCGTGCCAATTCTTTCAAATTGCTCTGAAGAACAGTGAACTCAAAACCACCCACAATGCCTTTCGGGATTGTCGCGTGCAGAAGTTAGATTAGCTCAGTCGGTGGCATGTTAGTAAGAGGGCCATCGCATTGATGTTAACCGTCAACCGTCAAACAGCCTGAAAATTAATTGTCATAAAAGGTTATTTTTTGCCGTCAACCGTAAAAAATGCACGGAATAATCCCTAAAGAGGAAAAGCCAGTTCCCATGTTCTCGAAACATGCATGCACGTTTCTAGACATTAAAAGACCTCACAGCCTGCTTATATCTAAAAACATTTCGTTGGAAATTGTAAGTTAGAGTAAAAGGCCAACACAACCTCCAAAACACAACGGTAATCATTCAGACAGAAGTTATAATTTACTTTAACTTTTAACTAAATTTCCATTTAATAACTGTCAACTGTCAAAGGTGGAAAATTTAACCATCGACTGTCAAAACTACCACGCCATTGAGACCCTCGAGCAAGGTCTCTGGAGCGCTCTAGAGCTAGAGCGGCCAGGAGAGAGCTTGCTAGCAGGCCTGACTCAGTCGGTAGGGAAATTGACTGCAGAGCGGGAGGTCGCGGGTTTGATTCTCGGGGCCGGACCAATACTCAGGGTCTTGATATAACTGAGAAATGAAGATCATGATACTGCCGGCCTTGCCCTGTAAATGGCTAGACCTTTGCGTGGCTTAGATGACCACATAAAATGCAGGTCCCATGTATCTCCAGCATGAGACGTACAAATGGTGTCCTCAATTAATACTTTCGTGCTTAATACACGGACACTCAAATAGCCGACAGTTCATTGTCTGTTATTCTGTTAGTCAGCCTTAGTGACCAATATTGTAAACTATAAAATCTCTTCGCCCTCTTAGCTTTCTGTGTTCAGACGGTCAGATTGAAAAACAAGATAAGCACCTCGAGCGCGTGATTGGAACAGTCCGACTCTATGCCGCAATAGAGTACTAAAGTGTGACGTCATGAAAATGAAATTTCTGAAATCATGGGATTTGTCAGGATATTCAGAAAGAACAATGTCCAAGAGGCTTACTTGCCAAAAATGAGCATTTCGGGGCAAATTGTCTCTGAGATCGTAGCCCAGTTATGCTTAGAAAACTCCATTCAAACCCTTGTAAATTTTTTTGGGTCGACCCCCAAAACATTAGAAGGGTTTCTATGGAGTTTTCTGAGTATAACCGGCTAACATCTCAGAGATAATTTGCCCTGAAATGCTCATTATTGGCAAGTAGGCCTCCTGGACATTGTTCTTTCTGAATATCCTGGCAAATCCCATAATTTCAGAAATGTAATTTTTTGACGTCATCACTTTAGTATTCTGTTATCTCCTTAGCATTCAGTTAAGTAGCTGCTATAAGACTTATAAATTATAGAGCTCATCTTTCATGCTGAGCTGATTATGTATGACGCGACGGACTGTCGACGCGACGTTGTTAATCGAACTTTGTAGAATCAGTATTGAATAAATATTGTTACTGATAAACCTAAACAACTTTCCTCTTCCCGTCAGGTGATTCTTAGTGTATTAACAACTCATTTGAGAGGGAGCTGGTTTTTTCTTTTGTAGTTCAATAAAAACTTCCTGAGTTACAGTAAATATAAAGGACACTCCGCCAAAAGGTAGCAAAACTCAAATCCTATGTTAATATATTTGTACTAAGCTAGGCACAGTGTGGGAGAAAGGAGAGGGCTTATTATTAATTTAACAGTTTTTCTTTTTTGTGCAGTTGAATAAGAACAGTGTAGTCAGTCAATAAACACCCTGAGTTCAGTTAAAAAGGACGCTCTCAAAGGCATCTTTACCTATTTTAAGGCGTTCTTTTCTACATTTCGACAGATTTTCGCAAAACCATGCAAGGAAGGTTCTATTGTATTAATAACTATCTTGAAAGGGAGCACTGAACTGAAACGACACGTGTGCAAAACTACTGGAGCAAACAGGTCTTTAATTTACAGGCGTTGCAAAGTTAATCTTCGGCTATACGTCTATAAACTAAGCAATTTTGAGATCAAAAAAGGGGAAGTCAAAATTTTAACCAGCGACAAAATGTCAATGAAAAACAATAACAGTTTTTTAAACTAGCGATGCTTTTATTGGGCTTTTTGTAAAATGATAACAAGTATTTGATACAACGTAACGGTTTCGGGCAGGTGAAATAGGACAACTAGATATCCTGAAGCTCTTACACCAAAAATGACATTTTAGAGTGAGGAAAGTACCGCAGCAGGATTGGCTCAGTCGGATGATGTAAAAAGTCAATGAGGGAGATTAAAATAATTAGTAACAGCAGGTTTAAATGTGTCCACGAAGGGTTGATATAATAAAAAGGAAAGTGTTCCATTCTTTTAGAGTTGTAGTAAAAATATTGTACTTATAGGTACATATTGCTGTTACTAAAATGTTTCTAAACTTACTGCTATGGTAAGAGCGTGTAACACGGGTTGGGCGTGCAATGTACTCAATGTACCCACTATTTTGTACATGGTAGTAAGTCGTACAATTTTGCGTCTCAGTTTTAGTGAATGCCAGTTCAAATCGTTCAGGGCCGGATTAATATTCGAAGCTGGGTTAAGATAACCCAGGGTTTGTGCGAAATTTGAACGTAGATATATGAGAGCTTGAAAAGCAAATTCAGTTTAACTGTCTTTGCCTACAATTCGATGATTGGATACTCTAAAAAGAATAGAAAAAATTATCCGGAGAGAGTGCTTTTGCTAAAAAGAAAAAGAAACCCGGGTTAAAATTTAACCCTGGGCACATGAGATTAGTGACTGGACCGGGTTCCCGCTCCTAGCAGTTTTTTTTTTACAAATCTGGCGGCTTGCCGTTGTACTCCTTCAATATCTTGACAATGCTTTTGAGTATGTGGGTCCCATACGCTGAAGGCGTATTCCAGACAAGGACGAACGAGGGTGATATAGGTCTGACTTTTAACATTCTCTGGTGGACGGGAATAAAGATTGCTTGTAATGAAGAGGAAACAAACCGGTTGTAATAAAACGCGTAAAATAGTCATTTATCAGCTTGAGAGCCACAAAGGAAAGAAGAAACAACAAAACAGGTAATCAAAATTTATCAAGCAGCAAAATAATTAGAAGAAAAGCGTTTCTTTGGGGCAATAATTTTGTTTAAAAGGCATTTAGTTAAACACCTTGTCCAGGTTAATTACTGATATGGAACGCATTCGCAACGGTAGATGAAACGCGCAAGTACCCAAAGAAAAACTACAATTAAAAAATATAATTACTACAAAATTTAAGTTAAACCTCGGAGAAGAGGTAAATCTCTATGGGTGTTTTTAATTTTTACGAATGGTTTTCTTCGCAGAACCTGTTGCCTTACTTTGGCGGTTCGGATTGTTTAGCAGTTTGTTACCATGAAAAAAAGGAGTGACTCGTCCTTTTAATAAAGGTTGAGCCCCTAATACGTTCAAAATTAATCAAAAACTTTAGCTGAAAGCAACTGAATCTTTGATTCCAAATATTGCAGTCAAGAGTCGTCAATTTGACGCCGCTTAGAAGATGGCAATTTTCCTTCTTTCTTGTGCACTCTTATCTAGAAATAAGCGGCTCCTTTTTAATCATGCATAATGCACATTCGAATTGGCGTCTTCCCAAACTGAACAAAAAAAGTTGTTTAATTGTTTTGTTACTGCTGAAAGTTTATGACGACGGTAACTGGCAATGTTAGACTACGCCTTGTAAAGCCTTTTAATGTAAAAACAGATAAAATGTTTGCGGAAGTTTTTGCCTCCATTAGTAGTCATCCTAGTCAGTACGTAAACGCTCGGCATATAAAACGGAAATCACTCATTCCAACAGTGTAAGTGTATGCCTGTCATACTCGGAGGTAGCGTACCATTTATTTAGCATCCGGTAAAACCTGGTAGATGTGTCGTAATAACTTACTACCAAGAACTTTTTACCACCAAAAATAATCACGCAGCAATAAGAAAGCTTTATATGACGACTTACAAAAAGTGCTAAGGCTATCATGTGCCGATAAAAGGCTGACGCGGGGATTAGAACGGATAATCTTCGAGACTAGGAATCATCCAGCTGAACACATTTAAGTTTGAAATAAATAATACAATCTTACGATCTATTGCTCAGCCTTCTTTCACCAGCTCCTTTTACCTAAATCTATTTGTTTAGCCTGGAGTTTTGCCTTTTGAATTTTGTTCGGCTAGAATTAAGTTCGGCGCCACAATCAATTCTGCCGGCCTAAATGATTTGGGTCGAGACGTGTGCACTAAGCTGTGTTTTGTGTGCACCGGTCTTACATGACGAATTCTTCCCTTAACTACAATCTATTTCTCTTAAAACCATTTAGTATGACTGTAATTATAGTTGAATGTTTTGTTTTTGTTTTTAGTAGATATGTTATTCATGTACTTGGCTTGCCCCGGCACCACTAGCTTTCCAGCTATTTGCAGGGCAGCCTTTCAACTCCTTGCGCCCACAAAGAATAAAATTGTTGTTGTTTTTGTTTGGGTCGGCCTTAATTTGAATAAGGTTCGGCTCATAAAAAGTTCGGCGTCTGAACTGGGCCTTAAAGACAAAATTTAAAGCTTTTGCAAGAGAGAATAAACCTCTCTTCTCCGCAGAGGCTCCCGCTTGGTATCCTAATAAAAATAGCAATAACGGAAAAATAGAAAGCGCGCGGGGGACGATGGGAAGAGGGCTGGCTTCTTCTCTTTTCCCTTCCCATTGTCCCCCGCGCGCTTTCTTTTCCCCTTTCTCCAGCCTCCCTATGATAGAAGGAGGCCTCTGCGGAGACGAGAGAGAATGAGCTGTTTTTGAGGATGGAAGAGTGTTCGATCTTCTCGCATGCATTCAGACCCAAAGTTTACTGAGATGGATTCCAGAAGTGTCATCTAGAGGGATCGCTTTGTGATTTTAGCGAGGAAAGTGTATATATGCAACAGGTTTTTCGCTTAATATATTTGGGAGCATTAGTTTGTTGCCTAGTTGACGATGTTCTGCAGTCCATCTCAGTGTTGCGACGACCTGCATTTGAGATCAGATGATGCCACCGCCTCCCGGGGTATAATCCTTTATGTAATTCATAAAGGTATGTGCCGCCCCAAAGGGTATGATGTTTGCGCCGTATTGGTCTGAAAACCGTGGGTATAGACTTTGCCCATGCATTTTGGTCTGGAATCGAGTATGGTTTTTGAGGAAACTACGGGAGTGTATAAGCGTATTTATCGTTTTATTTCCAAATGTGTAAGAAAGAAAGAGAAATATGCGAATAAGAAATATATTTTGTTGGCGTTGAATCTAAAAAATGATGACATAATTTGCTAGAGGCCAGGTCTGAAAATGGAATGTGAAAAATGAATTTTTTTGGTCTGAAATAAGGTCACGATTTGGCGAACTGTGCGGCACACCCCCACCAAGCATTTCCAGGAGTACCCCCTTCCCACCCCGCCCCGCGCCCGGAACAGCCGCTCAAATCGCGCTGAAACTTATTAGTAAAAACAAGAAATCAACATCAGATAAGTATATTTATTTATTCATTCGTAGTCCTTTGCCAAACAAACATTTACGTTACCTTTGTGCCAAACATGCCGTCATTTTTTGAAGTCAGGACAGACATATGATACATATATTTTACTAACCTCCTTATTACACTAGCAGGATAATTACATAGTTTTCAATTGCAAGTGTTCCACCAACCTCGAACTCTTAATATATTAATTTACGTGCACATTTTTGCAACTTTCGCCTGTACAACAGTTAAGAACAGTTCACGAGTCTTTTAAGAGCTTGTCGGTAATTGCTGCTGAAAATAAAACAGATAATCGGGTTGATAGCACAGTACCCGACCGCTATATAATAGGTGACATAATAGTATAGCCAAAAACCACAGGAAAACTGATGTATGGAACTGGCTCGATACTTTACGATAAAAAAAGGTAATATCATAAGGTAACCAGCAAAACACGAACACTAACACGATAGCAATGGACATTTGAAGCACGTTTCTGTATCGTCTGTTTCTCTGTTTCTGAGTGTTTGCAGACTGTTTACCTGGGTGTACCCGTGCTTTGAGCTTGAAAAGCATGATGGAGTAAAGAATGGCTAACAACATCACAGGGATGAACCTAAACAGAATAGAGCCTGCTAATTGGTAGACGCCAAGGGACAGGGACTCTCCGAATGCTTCCTCCCATCTCACCACGCAGAACATTTTCCCTACTGAGTTTTCAACGAGTTGGAAAGTGAAAAAATGTGGCGAAATGACAGCTGCTGAGGCTATCCACGTGCCGAGAATGAAGAAAGGATACAGCTTGGATCTGATGAGTGGGGAGCGGAGTGGAAATACCACTGCTACAAATCGATCCACTGTTATTAAAACCAGATTCTGAATGGAAACGGTACTGGAAACGCCAGTAAAGAAAGGAACAAGCTTACACAAGGCCTGGCCAAACTGACCACCGATGAGCCACGACTGGTTTGTGTGCAACAACGATAGGCTCGTAGGTAGCCAGAATATCGAAAACAGCAGATCGGACATGGCCATGTTTGCAATGAAATAATTTATCGGTTTTCTCAAGGTTGGCGTTTTATAAACGATCATTACAATGAAAGAAGTGCCATCAGCAAAACAGCAAGGATCAGAGTCAAAGCAATGGTCTCTCCGATTTTGTACGCTGTTAGTTCACTAAAGCAGCTTAAAATCGAATACTCGAACGATCCATGTCCAGTTGTTGAGTCCATGTTTGCTGACCTCTTAACAGCTACACGGCATTCAGTTAAGTAGCTGCTATAATATCAACTGCTCAATATTGCAGATGCTACCTGATCAGGAACTTTTATTAAAAATTTCATGCCCGCTGCGAAGTCTTGGCGTGGCAGACTTCACTTAAAAAACCGATAAATTTAAGAGCATATCTTTCGAATTCATACTGCGCTGATTAACGCGACGTTCATTTGTTAACCGAACTTTGTAGAATCATTATCGAATTCATTTGTTTACTGATAAGCCTGAAGAACTTTTCAGTACCAATCAGCTGATTCTCAGTGTATTAAAAACTCACTTGAAGGAGAGCGGGTTTTTTCTTGTGTAGTTCAATAAAGACACAGTTGTTCAATAGAAACTTCCTGAGTTCAGTAAATACAAAGAACACTCGGCCGAAAAGCAACAAAACTCAAATCCAATGTTTATATATTTGTACTAAGCTAGGCACAATGTGGGAGAAACGGAAGGGCTGATTTTTTAACAGTTTTTCTTCCTTCTGTGCAATTGAATAAGGACGCGGTAGTTCAATAAACACCCTGAGTTCAGTTAAAGGGGACACTCCCAAAGGCATCTTCAGTACTTCTTTTAAGGCGTTCTTTTTAGGCATTTTAACAAATTTTACATAACTGGTCCCAGTAAAAGATTGATGAAAACCATGGAAGGTTCTATTGTATTATAATTAATAACATCAGATAAGTATAAGTATTTATTCTGAGTCCTTTGCCATAGAAACACTAAACTTGAGCCATACATGCTGCCCATCTTCGAAGTCAAGACAGCTACATTCAATGGACAGATGATGTTTACTAAACTTCTTACAGGCACTAACAGGATACATAGTTTTCATTTGCTAAAGTGCTCCACGAACCTCCATGCAACTCTTAACATGTTTATTCTAGAGCAAATTTTTTCGACTTACGCCTATACAACATAACAGTTAAGAACAGTTCATGAGTCTTTTAAGACCTTGTCGGTAATTACTGCTAAAAACAAAGCAAATAATCGGGTTGACCGCACAGTACCCGACCGCTATATAATAGGTGACATAATAGTATAGCCAAAAACCACAGGAAAAATGTATGGAAGTGGCTTGTTACCTTATGATAATGTTAGTAGAATAAGGTAACCAGCAAAACACGAACGCTAAAACGATAGCAATGGACATTTGAAGCACGTTTGTGTTTCGTCTTTTCCTTTGTTGCTGACTTTTCGCAGACTGTTCACCTGGATGTACCTGTGTCTTGAGCCTGATAAGGATAATAGAGTAGAGAAGGACCAACAACATCACAGGGATATATGTAAACAGAATAGAGCATGCCAATTGGTAGTCGGCAAAGGAAGAGTGCTCTCCAAATGCTTCCTCCCATCTCACCACGCAGATTATTTCCCTTGCTGAGTATTCAACGAGTTCCTTGGCGAACAAAGTTGTCGAGCAGACCGCGGCTGCGACTATCCACGTGGCCGGAATGAAGAACGGACACAGCTTGGATCTGAGGAATGGGGAACGTAGTGGAAATACCACTGCTCCAAATCGATCCACTGTTATTAAGACCAGATTCTGAATCGAAACGATAGTGGAAAAGTCAGCAAAAAAGGGGATAAGCTTACACAAGGCCTGGCCAAACTGACCACCGATCAGCCAAGAGTTTGTGTGCAACTTTGACAGCTTATATGGGATCCAGATTATTGAATATAACAGATCAGACATGGACATGCTTGCGATGAAATAATTTATCGGTTTTCGTAATGTTGGCGTTTTATAAACGATCAATACAATGAAAGAATTTCCCGTCAGTGAAACAGCAATGATAAGACTCAAAGCAATGGTCAGTTCGATTTTGTACGCTGTTGCACTAACGCAGCTTGAAGCGGACTCAATCGATCCATTCCATGTTGTTGAGTTCATGTTTGCTGACCTCTTTACAGCACTGTGCTCCGCATTCAGTTAAGTAGCTACTATAATATCTACTGCTCAATATTGCAAATGCTACCTGATTAAGAACTTTAAAAATTTCATGCCCCCTGCGAAGTCTTGGCACCGCAGACGTCAATAAAAACCAATAAATGATAGAGCTTATCTTTCATGATGCTGAGCTGATGATGTATGACGCGACGTTAATTGAACTTTGTAGAATCCGTATTAAATTCATGTTGATACTGATAAGCCTAAAGAACTTCCCTGTTCCGATCAGTTGATAGACCCTTTTCCGATTTTTTTAAGTTTTGCTTAAGACAAATTAGCGAATCGGATCCATTGATCCTGCTGGAAAGAGCGGCTTAAAATTAGGAAACTTACCAAAGTTTAAAGGTGATAGGTTCAGAGCGAGTGAAGATTTGCTCCAGAAAATCGCGAAATTTTACACTCGTTTGCGTGCAGTTGGGGGCTTGAACTAGTTGAACTTGCCCCCTCTCACTTTACAAACGTCTGTAACATGTCCCCGCTGCGAAGTCTTGGCACCGCAGACGTCAATAAATTCCAGTCAATTTTAGAGCTTATCTTTGATGCTGAGCTGATTATGTATGACGCGTCGTTGTTAATCGAACTTTGTAGAATCAGTTTTGAGTTCGTGTTGTTACTGATAAGCCTAAACAACTTCCCTGTTCCGGTCTGGTGATTCTTTGTGCTGTAGAAAGAAGAGAGCGGCAAAACGCTTGTGTGTGACAAACGTGACAGGGCTATTAATCGCGTGTTTTGTCGTGATTGACATTAATGTTTTCTGGTCTTTTACAAAAATATCTGTTAAAAGGAAGCTGAAGTTTGGCGAAATGCTTTTTGAAGCAAAATTATTGTCACGCTTGTCACACAGGGTTTGGGGTTTTCTTCCCTCTCCCGTCCTGTTGCGTAAGTTGGAAGGGAGCTGTTTTTTTTTTTCTTGCGTAGTTCGATTAAGACACTGATCTGTTGCTCAATAAACACATCCTGAGTTCAGTTAAACTGACAAACACACCCGATTAATGGCCATTTTATTTATGAGTTATATAGAAAGGATTATAAAGAGAGCAAACCGGTTGCAATAAAACCGGTTTAGGAACCACAAAGGAAAGAAGAAATACACAGCTTGAGTAAATACCTCATTTTAGTCGGGTGTGGTGATCAGCTCCTGGTGGTGATTGAATAGATTGAAAGACATTCGAAAAGCAATACGTGCTTAGAACGTTTTAAACAGTTGTGATGTGAGGAAATTACGATCATTAACGAGTCTATTTGTTCAACAAATTGACTCATATTCAAACACAGGTAGTTAAAATTTATCGAGCCAACAAAATGAATATAAAAGACATTTTCAAATGGGCAATATCGTTAAACTCATTTCCTTTGTGGTCACAGTCCGATCCGATTAATGGAGAGCTTAAGCCTCATGTATACGGCAAACGGCAAACGGCAGATTCAAGTTGACAATTTCTCAAAATATGAATAGAAAATGAGCAGATAAAAACAGCTCAAAACAACCCTTATGGATAAAAAATTGGGAGAAACTACTTATTAAGGTATAGAAATAATGAACAGTAAACCCCGTGGCACAAATTCGGGGTTGCAGTTTGACGTAAACGTGATGCCTAATTTCTCCATTAACCCTTTAAGTACCAATGGTGACCAACATCAATTTTCTCCTAAAGATATCCATACATTGTCAAGAGATTAGGTTATGAGAATTGATAAAATGGTCACCACCGAGAAAATGCCTTGATCTTTTATGAAATTCTCTCAACTAATTCTTTAAGAAAATGTATAGGACCGTATAGAGATCACTTTGGAGAATTTGTATGGGGATATTGGGGCTTTAAAGGGCTAATGACCATAAAAAGACCATTCTAAAACTCGTTAGTATTCAGTAGTCATATGTCTAACTGACTTCGCGGATTTAATCTCTTGAAATAATTATAGTTTAATGTTTCGTTTTTGTTTTTAGTAGATATGTTATTCATGTACTTGGCTTGCCCCGGCACGACTAGCTTTCCAGCTATTTGCTAGCCTGCGTGGCAGGCGTTTGAAAGGGAAGGGAAAGGGAGTTTTAGGTGCGAGAGAAACGCGAGAGGCGCGCGAGGAGAGAGGGAGGGAAACGCCTGCCAGGAGACCATTGTTTTTCTCGTTTTTAACATCCACCCATCGAATGTTAAAATCCTGATTGGTCCGACTTCAAAACATGTCAATCACAGCCGTGATACCTTAATCCGATTGGCTGAAATCAACATCAAGCTACTGAGTAACTTAATCGATCTTTCAGTAATCATTTAAAAATATGTTGTTAGTGAGGCGTGATGAGATTTCTGCATGGAATTCATCGTTTAGAACGATTAGAAACGGAAGGTATCTATTTCAGCTTGAAAGGAGAATAGAAGAAAGCAGTTAACAGACTCGTATAAAGGAAAAGACCTGACAGCTAGCTGAGTTTTGGTGACTGATTTTGAGAAGTCTTGTCTCCCAACGGCTTGTTTTACTCACTAGAAGAAAGAAAGAAAAAATCATGCTGCCTGTGTGCTTGTTATCTGCTGTTTGACCTTAAACGCCTACCACGCAGGCTACGCTTATCAACGACCAGATTGTTGAAGACGAAGCGATCTATAATCCTCAGCGATTTTTTGGTTTGAGGACTTCTTCTTGCTGGCTATAGACGTTATAAAGCCGCCAGGAACTTACTTCAATAATAACATTGATTGCAGAATTAGCCTTATTGTAGATCTTTGAAGTTCCGCTCTTCTTTCCCTGCTACCAGAAAAGCGTTCTTTTGTATGCTGCGCTGGATCCAGTTCGAGAGTCAGCAAAGTGTTTGTGATTAATATCTCCGACAAAAACTGCATGCAAGTTGGGAAGTCCAACACGATACCTTCAGCAAAAACGTAATAGATTTATGCTGGATTTTATATGACAAGCCACGCATGGTTGCGACTTTCTTCTTTCAACGGATGACCGCATTTACACTTTTTTTAATAGTACCTTCACTTCAGATTTCTTGTTTTAGGAAAACAAAAGAAAAATAGTACGCGAAATACGACTTAAATAAGCGCATCGCGGCCAGACTTATTTGACAGCTAGTCATTCACAGTTGCGTTATTTTTGCATACATAATTAGTAGGCGGGATGGCGAAAACAATGGTTTCCTGGCAGGCGTTTCCCTCCCTCCCTTCCTCCTCGCGCGCCCCTCGCGCCCAAAACCCCCTTTCCCTTCCCTTTCAGACGCCTGCCACCCAGGCTAGCTATTTGCGGGGCAAGCCTTTCAACTCCTTGTGCCTACAAAGAATAAAATTGTTGTTGTTTTTGTTTGGGTCGGCCTTAATGAAAGTTCGGCGTCTGAACTGCGCCTTAAAAACAAAATTTAAAGCTTTTGCAAGAGAGAATGAACCTCTCTTCTCCGCAGAGGCTACCGCTTGGTATCCCAATAAAAATAGCAATAACCGAAAAATAGAAAGCGCGCGGGGGACGATGGGAAGAGGGAAAAACCTCGCTTCTTCTCTTTTCCCTTCCCATTGTCCCCCGCGCGCTTTCTTTTTTCCTTTCTCCAGCCTCCAGTACGATACAAAGAGCCCTCTGCGGAAGCGAGCGAGAATGAGCTGTTTTTGAGGATGTAAGAGTGTTCGATATTTCGAATGCTTTAAAACGCAAAATTGATTGAAATGTATTGCAGAAGTGTCATGCGAGGGATCGCTTTGTGATTTTAGCGAGGAAAGAGTATATATGCAACAGGTTTTTCGCTTAATAAATTTGGCAGCATTAGTTTGTTGCCTACTTGGTGATCTTCTGCAATCCATCTCAGTGTTGCGACGGCCTGCATTTGAGATCAGATGATGCCACCGCCACCCGGGGTATTGTTGGTTTTCACATGACGTCACTAAAATTCAAACTACGAAACTATCGATCCTACTGAGATTTTACTTTCATGATGTATTAGAGCAGCCGAAAACTACCCACCTTACAAATTTTCGCTTCAAAAGGGTTCTTGCACCGTAATTTTTAGGGAGTTATTATAACTCCAAAAATGGACTAAAAATTTTAGGTACAGGTATAACCCCTTATTTGGGGTTATTTTAACTCCTAATTTAACTCCGAATTTGGGGTCATTTTTACTCCTGAAAAAGAGTTCTTTTTACTCCTAGTCTGGAGTTAAAATTACTCCGAAATGGGGTGACTTGTACTCCTTACATGGGTTGTTTTTACTCTTTTTGGAGTTACTTTAACTCTGAAAGTGGAGTAAAAATTTTAGGTACAGGATAACTCCTATTTTGGGGTTATTTTAACTCCTCAATATCTGGGGTTACTTTTACTCCTGAAAAAGAGTTCTTTAAACTCCTTTTTGGAGTTAAAGTAACTCCACGAAAAATAACTCCACTGCAAGGAGTTAAATTAGCCCCACTAGAGGAGTTATTATAACTCCCTGAAAATTACAGTGTGGTTTTGTGATAGAGTACGCTTGAATTTCTAAGCTATTGCGTGACGTGGCATTTACATGACGTCCGAGAAAGCTGTCATGTAGGTTACAAAAGTGACGTATTTCGGGGAATTTTGGTATCTAAACAGTTCCTGTATTAGAAAAAGTATTACTTTAATGTTTATGAGTTCCTCGAGGAATAAACTCACGCTTTTGTACCAAAACTCGGTAACAGATGTTTTTGTTAGTTCCCGTTCGCCATGTTGGTGTCCATCCAGGTGGGCACCAGCATGGCGTCTCCATACTAAATCTCTATAATTTGGGTAAAACATTTCTTCCGGTATCTCGTATACGGAATATTCCTCTGAATCTTGGCGAGGGTCTTTGTATATTTACCTCCTTCATTTCCCAGATTCCGCACTTTACCTATTGAACGGTTTTGATTTTTATTTTGATCTATTTTGAATGGCGTGACACTGAAAACGAACAATAATCCTCGATGTGCCGCCCCAAAGGGTATGGTTTTCGCGCCATATTGGTCTGAAAAGGGGTATAGACTTTGCCCATGCATTTTGGTCTAGAATCGGGTATGGTTTTTGAGGAAACTACGGGAGTGTATGAACGTATTTATCGTTTTATTTCCAAATGTGTAAGAAAGAAAGAGAAATATGCGAATAAGAAATATTTTTTGTTGACGTTGAATCTAAGAAATGATGACATAATTCCTTAGATGCCAGGTCTGAAAATGGATGTGAAAAATGGATTTTTTTGGTCTGAAATAAAGTCACGATGTGGAGAACTGTGCGGCACACCCCCACCAAGAATTTCTAGGAGTAACCCACCCCACCTACCCCGCCCCGCTCCCGGTACAGCCGCTCAAATCGCGATGAAACTTATTAGTAAAAAACAAGAAATCAACATCAGATAAGTATGTTTATTTATTTATTCATTCATTCGTAGTCCTTTGCCAAACAAACATTTACGTTACCTTTGTGCCAAACATGCCGTCATTTTTTGAAGTCAGGACAGACATATAATACATACATTTTACTAACCTCCTTATTACACTAGCAGGATAATTACATAGTTTTCAATTGCAAGTGTTCCACCAACCTCGAACTCTTAACATATTAATTTACGTGCACATTTTTGCAACTTTCGCCTGTACAACAGTTAAGAACAGTTCACGAGTCTTTTAAGAGCTTGTCGGTAATTGCTGCTGAAAATAAAACAGATAATCGGGTTGACCGCACAGTACCCGACCTCCATATTGTAGGTGACTTCATAGTATAGCCAAAAACCACAGGAAAACGGATGTATGGAACTGGCTCGATACTTTACGATAAAAAAAGGTAATATTATAAGGTAACCAGCAAAACACGAACACTAACACGATAGCAATGGACATTTGAAGCACGTTTCTGTTTCGTCTGTTTCTCTGTTGCTGAGTGTTTGCTGACTGTTCACCTGGATGTGCCTGTGCTTTAAGCTTGAAAAGCATAATGGAGTAAAGAATGGCTAACAACGTCACAGGGATGAACCTAAACAGAATAGAGCCTGCTAATTGGTAGTCGGCAAAGGACAAGGATTCTCCGAATGCTTCCTCCCATCTCACCACGCAGAACATTTTCCCTACTGAGTTTTCAAAGAGTTGGAAGGTGAAAAAATGTGGCGAAATGACAGCCACTCCGGCTATCCACGTGCCGAGAATGAAGAACGGACACAGCTTGGATCTGATGAGTGGAGAGCGGAGTGGAATTACCACTGCTACAAATCGATCCACTGTTATTAAAACCAGATTCTGAATGGAAACGTTACTGGAAACGTCAGTAAAGAAAGGAACAAGCTTACACAAGGCCTGGCCAAACTGACCACCGATGAGCCACGACTGGTTTGTGTGCAACAACGATAGGCTCGTAGGTAGCCAGAATATCGAAAACAGCAGATCGGGCATGGCCATGTTTGCGATGAAATAATTTTCTCGGTTTTCTTAAGGTTGGCGCTTTATAAACGATCATTACAATGAAAGAATTTGCCATCAGCGAAACAGCAAGGATCAGAGTCAAAGCAATGGTCTCTCCGATTTTGTACGCTGTTAGTACACTAAAGCAGCTTAAAATCGAATACTCGAACGATCCATGTACAGTTGTTGAGTCCATGTTTCACCTGACCTCTTAACAGCTACACGGCATTCAGTTAAATAGCTGCTATAATATCAATTGCTCAATATTGCAAATGCTACCTGATCAGGAATTTTTATTAAAAATTTCATGCCCCCTGAGAAGTCTTGGCGTGGCAGACTTCACTTAAAAAACCGATAAATTTAAGAGCTTATCTTTCGATTTCATACTGCGCTGATTGACGCGACGTTCATTTGTTAACCGAACTTTGTAGAATCATTATCGAATTCATTTGGTTACTGATAAGCCTAAAGAACTTTCCAGTACCAATCAGCTGATTCTCAGTGTATTAAGAACTCACTTGAAGGAGAGCTGGTTTTTTCTTGTGTAGTTCAATAAAGACACAGTTGTTCAATAGAAACTTCCTGAATTCAGTAAATACAAAGAACACTCGGCCGAAAAGCAGCAAAACTCAAATCCCATGTTAATATATTAGTACTAAGCTAGGCATAATGTGGGAGAAACGGAAGGGCTGATTTTTTTAACAGTTTTTCTTCCTTCTGTGCAATTGAATAAGGACGCAGTAGTTCAATAAACACCCTGAGTTCAGTTAAAGGCGACACTCCCAAAGGCATCTTTACTTCTTTTAAGGCGTTCTTTTTACGCATTTTAACAGATTTTACATAACTAGTCCCAGTAAAAGGTTGATGAAAACCATGGAAGGTTCTATTGTATTATAATTAATAACTGTTTTGCAAGGGAGCAAACTAAAACGATGCGTGTTCTAAAGAATTTTTTTATCCTTCGGCTAAAATACACTAAGCAATTTTGAGATTAAAAAGGGGGAAGTCAAACTTTTAACTAGCGACAAAATGTCTATAACAGCGGCATTTCAGACTGGGGATGCTTTTATTGGGCCTTTTTTGTAAAATGATAACAATTATTTGGTGCGAGTAAGTTTATGGCTTAAAGCAGGTGTCCTCAATTAGTACTTTCGTGCTAAATACATGGACACTCAAATAGCCTACAGTTGATTTGTCTGTTATTCTGTTAGTCAGCCTTAGTAACCAATATTGTAAACTATAAAATCTCTTCGCTCTCTTAGCTTTCTGTGTTCAGACGGTCAGATTGAAAAACAAGGTAAGCACCTCAAGCGCATGACTGAAATAGTCCGACTCTATGTCGCAATTATCTCGTTGGCATTCAGTTAAGTAGGAACTATAATGTCAACCGCTCAATATTGCAAATGCTACCTGATCATGCTGCCCTGCGCAGTCTTGGCAAACGCCATCAACGTAACAAAGATTAAACCGATATGGAGCTAATCTTTCTTGCTGAGCTAATTATTTCTGACGCGACTTTGTTAATCGAACTTTGTAGAATCTACTAACTCACTTGGAAGGGAGCTGGTTTTTTCCTTGTTTGGTTCAATTTTTGACACAGAAGTTCATTAAACGCATCCTGAGTTGTTAAAAAGGACGCTCCCAAAGGGGATCTTTACTTATTTTAAGGCGTTCTTTTTATGCCTTTCGACAGATTTTGCATAACCTTAACGAAGGTTAGGTGAACCCGAACAGGTTGCAATTAACCCGTATAATAGTCATTTTACAAAGGCGAAGAAACATAACTTGTGTCAACATCTTATTTTCGTCCGGTTGTACGTGGTTGTATTGATTAAATCGACTGAAAGACACTTCAAAGAAAGCAATACGTGCTTAAGGCACATTTCACACAGGTGCCGGGAAGTGGGGAAATACGCTCGTTAACTAAGTATTCAATTTGTCATTTAAACACAGGCAGTCAAAATTTATCAAGCATCAAAAAATAAATAGATAAGCATTTCTTTGGGACAATAGTAGTTAAACTGTTTTTGTTTAAAAAGCAGTTAGTAGCACCTTGCCAGGTTAATTACTAATATCAGGAACACGGAATTCGCAAGAGTAGATGAACGGCGCAAGTGGCCAAAGAAAAAAAACAAAAATATAACTACAACATTTAAGTTAAACCTTGGGGTAGAGGTAAAATCTCCATGGGTGTTTTTAATTTCCATGATTTTTTTTCTTCTCAGAACCTCTTGCCTTATAATTACGTTGGCGGTTCGTCTTGTTCAACAATTTGTTCCCATGAAAAAAGGGAGTGACTCGTCCTTTTAATAAAAGTTGAGCTCCCAATACGTTTGAAATTAATTAAAACTTTAGCTGAAAGCAACTGAATCTTTGATTCAAAATATTAGTAGCCAAGAGTCGCCAATTTCCCTGTTCCTTGTGCACTCTTATCTAGAAATTAGCGGGTCGTTTTTAATCATGCATAATGCACATTCAAATTGGCGTCTTCCCAAACTAAAAAACAAATTGTTTAATTGTTTTGTTACTGCTGAAAGTTTATGGCGAAGAGAACTGGCAATGTTAGAGTACGGCTTGTAAAGCCTTTTAATGTAAAAACAGATAAAATGTTTGCGGAAGTTTTTGCCTCGATTAGTAGTCACCCTAGTCAGTACGTACACGCTCGGCATATAAAACGGAAATTACTCATACAAAGAGTGTGAGTGTATGCCTGTCATACCTCGGAAATAGCAAGCCATTTATTTAGCATCCGGAAAACTTGGTAGATGTGTCCTCATAACTTACTACCAAGAACTTTTTACCACCACAAATAATCACGCAGCAATAACAAAGCTTTACGACTTACAAAAAGTGCTAAGGCCATCATGTGCCGATAAAAGGCTGGCGCGGGCATTAGAACGGATAATCATGAAAACGAGGAATCATCCAGCTGAACACAATTAAGTTGGAAATAAATAATACATTCTTACGATCTATTGCTTAGCCTTCTTTCACCAGCTCCTTTTACCTAAATCTATTTGTTTAGCCTAGAGTTTTGCCTTTTGAATTTTGTTCGGCTAGAATTAAGTTCGGCGTCACAATCAATTCAGCCGGCCTAAATGATTTGGGTCGAGACGTGTGCACTAAGCTATGTTTTGTGTGCACCGGTCTTACATGACGAATTCTTTCCTTTAGCTACAACCTACTTCTCTTAAAACCATTTAGTATGACTGTAATTATAGTTTAATGTTTTGTTTTTGTTTTTAGTAGATATGTTATTCATGTACTTGGCTTGCCCCGGCACCACTAGCTTTCCAGCTATTTGCGGGGCAGCCTTTCAAATCCTTGTGCCTACAAAGAATAAAATTGTTGTTGTTTTTGTTTGGGTCGGCCTTAATTCGGATAAGGTTCGGCTCATGAAAAGTTCGGCGTCTGAACTGGGCCTTAAAAACAAAATTTAAAGTATCCCAATAAAAAAAGCAATAATCGAAAAATAGAGGGCGCGCGGGGGACGGTGGGAAGAGGGAAAAACCTCGCTTCTTCTCTTTTCCCTTCCCATTGTCTCCCGCGCGCTTTCTTTTCTCCTTTCTAAAGCCTCCTTACGATACAAAGAGGCCTTTGCGGAGACGAGAGAGAATGAGCTGTTTTTGAGGATGTAAGAGTGTTCGATATTTCGAATGCATTCAAACGCAAAGTTGATTGAAATGGATTGCAGAAGTGTCATCTCGAGGGATCGCTTTGTGAATTTAGCGAGGAAAGTGTATATATGCATCAGGCTTATCGCTTAATAAATTTGGCAGCATTAGTTTCTTGCCTACTTGGCGATCTTCTGCAATCCATCTCAGTGTTGGGACGACCTGCATTTGAGATCAGATGATGCCACCGCCTCCCGGGGTATAATCCTTTATGTAAGTCATAAAGGTATGTGCCGCCCCAAAGGGTATGATGTTTGCGCCGTATTGGTCTGAAAATGGGTATAGACTTTGCCCATGCATTTTGGTCTGGAATCGGGTATGGTTTTTGAGAAAACTACGGGAGTGTATGAACGTATTTATCGTTTTATTTCCAAATGTGTAAGAAAGAAAGAGAAATATGCGAATAAGAAATCTCTTTTGTTGGCGTTGAATCTAAGAAATGATGACATAATTTGCTAGAGGCCAGGTCTGAAAATGGATGTGAAAAATGAAATGTTTTGGTCTGAAATAAGGTTACGATTTGGAGAATTGTGCGGCACACCCCCACCAAGAATTTCTAGGAGTACACCCCCACCCCCCGCCCGGTACAGCCGCTCAAATCGCGCTGAAACTTATTAGAAGAAAAAGAAATCAACATCAGATAAGTATATTTATTAATTAATTAATTAATTAATTTATTCATTTATATATTCTAAGCCCTTTGCCATACAAACACTTACTTTAATTACCTAGGCCTTGTGCCGAACATGCCGTCATTTTTCGAGTCAGGACAGGCATATAATGAGTACATTTTACTAACCTCCTTATAGTACACTAGCAGGATACATTAGTTTTCATTTGCAAGTGTTCCACGAAACTCGATCTCTTAACATATATTATTCATTTACAAGAAAATTTTTGCAACTTTCGCCTGTACAAAAGTTAAGAACAATGCTAAAGTGTTCCACGAACCTCCAACTCTTAACATTCATTCACAAGCAAATTTTTGCGACTTACGTCTCTACAACACAACAGTTAAGAACAGTTCATGAGTCTTTTAAGACTCTCTCGGTAATTACTGCTAAAAAGAAAGCAGATAATCGGATTGATAGCACAGTACCCGACACCCATATAGTAGGAGACACAATAGTATAGCAAAAAACCACAGGAAACTGAATGTAAGGAACTGCCTCGATACTCTATGATTAAAAGGCTAATAGTAAAAGGTAACCAGCAAAACACAAAAACTAACACGATAGCAATGGACAATTGTAGCACGTTTCTGTTTCGTCTGTTCCTCTGTTGCTGAGTGTTCACGGACTGTTCACCTGGGTGTTTCTGTGTCTTGAGCTTGATGATGATGATGAAGTAAAGAATGGCTAACAACATCACAGGGATGTATCTAAACAGAATAGAGCCTGCTAATAGGTAGTCGGCAAAGGACGAGGACTCTCCGAATACTTCCTCCCATCTCTCCACGCAGAACATTTTCCCTACTGAGTTTTCAACCAGTTGGAAGGTGAACAAAAGTGGCGAAATGACAGCCGCTGCGACTATCCACGTGCCGAGAATGAAGAACGGACACAGCTTGGATCTGATGAGTGGAGAGCGGAGTGGAAATATCACGGCTACAAATCGATCCACTGTTATTAAAACCAGATTCTGAATCGAAACGATACTGGAAACGCCATCAAAGAAAGGAACAAGCTTACACAAGGCCTGGCCAAACTGACCACCGATCAGCCACGACTGGTTTGTGTGCAACAATGATAGGTTCCTAGGTGGCAAGAATAATGAATACAGCAGATCGGACATGGCCATATTTGCGATGAAATAATTTATCGGTTTTCTCAAGGTTGGCGTCTTATAAACGATCAACACAATGAAAGAATTTGCCATCAGCGAAACAGCAATGATCAGACTCAAAGCAATGGTTCCTCCGATGTTGTGCGCCGTTGTACTAAAGCAGCTTGAAGACTCGATCGATCCATTCCCTGTTGTTGAGTTCATGTTTGCTGACCTCTTTACAGCAAACACAGCATTCAGTTATACCTGATCAGGAACCGGCTTTTATTAAAATTTTCATGCTCCCTGCGAAGTCTTGACACGGCAGATGTCAATAAAAACCAATAAATTTTAGAGCTTATCTTTCATGCTGAGCTGATTGAAGCGACGATTAGTATTAACCGAACTTTGTAGAATCATTATTGAATTCATGTTGTTACTGATAAGCCTAGAGAGCTTTCCAGTTCCAATCCTCTGATTATTGGGAAAGGTTATTGGGAAAGGTTCTTTTGTATTAACAACTCTCTTGAAAGGGAGGAAACTGAAACGAAACGTGTTGCAAATTTAATCGTCGGCTATACGTCTATAAACTAAGCGCTTAGTTTATGGACGTAAAGCCGAATATTAAATTTGCAACACCTGTGAATTCAAAAACTGCTTCCTTTTGAAGCAATTTTCGGATTAAACTGAGGGGAAGTCAAAATTTGAACCAGCGACAAATATTCAATAAAAGTATTTTAAACTGGTGATGCTTTTATTAGGCTTTTTGTAAAATGATAACAAGTCATTTGATGAAACGTGACGGTTTCGGGCAAGTGAAATAGGAAAACTCAATTGATATCCTCAAACTTCTAAACCCAACAATAACACGTGTGAAAGTACTGCGGCAGGATTACCTTAGTCTGTAGAGCGCTTGTGTGATACCAAACAGGAGGTCGTGTGTTCGATTCCCGGGGCCAGAACAATACTCGGGTCCTAAAATAACTGAAAAAAATGAAGGTACTGCCTTTGTCATGAAAAGGCTCACCTGGCTCGGATGACCAAATAAAATGGCAGTTCCGTCTCCAGTAGGAAGAAGACCCAAAAATAGTGTCCTCAATTAACACTTTTAAGCTATAAATACATTGACACTCAAATAGCCACAGTTCACTTTTCTGTTATTCTGTTAGTGTCTCTGTGAGAAACATAAAATATAAAATCTATTTGCTCTCTTGGGTATCTGCGTTTGTGAGATTACACAACAAGCCAAGTCCCGCGTGGTCGCAGCCAAACAATCTTGAGGGGCTGGGTGGGGGAGGGTGTTTTTGCCCACCCCAGCCCCACTAGTCTTCACTCGCACTCTCTATAAATACAAATTAATTGACTAACCCGGGGACCTACGTTGTATATTTCTTCTTTCCTTTGTGGTTCTCGAGCCGTTTAATGGCGATTTTATGCGTTTTATTGAAAGGGTTATAGTAGAGAGAACAAATCGGTTGCAGTAAAACCCGTACTAACAGTCATTAATCAGTTTGGGGGCCACAAAGTAAAGAAGAAACATAACTTGCGCCGGGGGAGAGAAACACTTCATTTTAGTCCGGTTGTGGTTGTGTCGATTTAAACGACTGAAAGACATTTCAAAAGAAATACGTGCTTAGGGCACATTTTCCACAGGTGCCGGGAAGTGAAAGAAATACACAAGTTAACTATTCAATTTGTCATTTAAATACGTACAGGTAGTCAAAATTTATCAAGCTACAAAATAAATAGAGAAGCATTTCATGGGGCAATAATATTTAAACTGTTTTTGTGTAATAAACACCTTGCCCAGGTTAATTACTGAAATGGAACGAAAAGTTCTCAACGGTAGATGAAAGGCGCAAATTAAGTGTTAAATAAAATCTACAAAAAAAATTTAACTACAAAATATAAGTTAAACCACGGGGTAGCGGTAAAATCTCTATGGGCGTTTTTTTCTTCGCAGAACCTTTTTCCTTACGTTGGCGGTTCGGCTTGTTTAACTGTTTGTTATTGTGAAAAAAGGAGTGACTCGCCCTTTTAGTAAAGGTTGAGCCCTCAATTCGTTTTAAATTAATTAAAAACTTTAGCTTAAAACTATAAACTAAGGCTTTTAAGTTTATGGATGTAAAGCCCAATATTAAATTTGCAACCCCTGTAAATTTAAAAACTGCTTCCTTTTGAAGCAATTTTCGGGTTAAAGTGAGGGAAGTCAAAATTTGAACCAGCGACAAATATTCAATAAAAGTATTTTAAACTGGTGATGCTTTTATTAGGCTTTTTGTAAAATGATAGCAAGTATTTGATGAAACGTGACGGTTTCGGGCAGGTGAAATAGGACAACTCAATTGATATGATCAAACTCCTAAACCCAACAATAACACGAGTGAAAGTACTGCGGCAGGATTAGCTTAGTCTGTAGAGCGCTTGTATGATACTAAACAGGAGGTCGTGTGTTCGATTCCCGGGGCCGGAACAATACTCGGATCCTAAAATAACTGAAAAAAATGAAGGTACTGCCTTTGTCATGGAAAGGCTCTACTGGCTCGGATGACCAAGTAAAATGGCAGTCCCGTCTCCAGTAGGAAGAAGACCCAAAAATAGTGTCCTCAATTAACACTTTAAGGCTATAATTCTGTTAGTGTCTTTGTGAGAAACATTATAAAATATAAAATCTCTTTGCTCTCTTGGGTATCTGCGTTTGACCCCGTTCGATTACACAACAAGCCAAGTTCCGCGTGGTCGCAGCCAAATAACCTTGAGGGGCTGGGTGGGGGGAGAACGTTTTTGCCCACCCCAGCCCCACTAGTCGTCACTCTCACTCTCTATAAATACAAATTAATTGATTAACCTAACCTAAGTTGTATATTTCTTCTTTCCTTTGTGGTTCTCGAGCCGTTTAATGGCGATCTTATGCGTTTTATTGAAAGGGTTATAGTAGAGAGAACAAATCGGTTGCAATAAAACCCGTACTAATAGTCATTAATCAGTTTGGGGGCCACAAAGTAAAGAAGAAACATAACTTGCGCCGGGGGAGAGAAACACTTCATTTTAGTCCGGTTGTGGTTGTGTCGATTTAATCGACTGAAAGACATTTCAAAAGAAATACGTGCTTAGGGCACATTTTCCACAGGTGCCGGGAAGTGAAAGAAATACACAAGTTAACTATTCAATTTGTCATTTAAATACGTACAGGTAGTCAAAATTTATCAAGCTACAAAATAACTAGACAAGCATTTCTCGGGGCAATAATATGTAAAATGTTTTTGTGTAATAAACACCTTACCCAGGTTAATTACTGAAATGGAACAGAAAGTTCTCAACGGTAGATGAAAGGCGCAAATTAAGTGTTAAATAAAATCTACAAAAAAAATTTAACTACAAAATATAAGTTAAACCTCGGGGTAGAGGTAAAATCTCTATGGGTGTTTTTAATTTTTAAGAATTGTTTTCTTCGCAGAACCTTTTTCCTTACTTTGACGGTTCGGCTTGTTTAAGAGTTTGTTATTATGAAAAGAAGAAGTGACTCGTCCTTTTAATAAAGGTTCATTGAGCCCCCAATTCGTTTAGAATTTATTAAAAACTTTAGCTGAAAGCAACTGAATGTATGATTCAAAATATTGTATCCAAGAGTCGTCAATTTGACGCCGCTTAGAAGATGGCAATTTTCCCTGTTCCTTGTGCACTCCTAACTAGAAATTAGCGGCTCCTCGCTCCTTAATCATGCAAAATGCACATTCAAATTGGCATCTTCTCTAACTGAAAAGAAAAATTGTTTTGTTACTGCTGAAAGTTTATGACGAAAGGAAACTGGCAATACTAGACTACGGCTTGTAAAGCTTTTAATGTTGAAACAGATAAACAGTTTGTCAAAGTTTTTGCCTCCAAATCTAGTCACCCCACCGGTACGTACTTGCTCATATAAAACGGAAATTATTCATGCAAAGAACTGTGCGGTGTATACCTGTCATACTGAGAAATAACTTGGTGGATGTGTCGTCATAATTTACTACCAAAAACTTTTTACCACCACAAATAATCACGCCGCATAACATTAAGCTTTTGTCGACTTACAAAAAGTGCTAAGGCATGCCGATGAAAGGCTGGCGGCATTCAAAAGATAATCATCAAAACGAGGAAACATCTTGCCATTTGACAAGATCCTTAACCCTAATCGCAAATAAGGAGAAAATCACTCAAAGACATTTTAACTAGAGAAAAGTTATATAGGCTTGGAAGATATCCCGTAGGAATTTTGTAGAATTCCTGTAAGTTCAAGTCTGTCAACACCGTTTTTTATAATAAAAGGCCTTATTTTACTCCCGTCTTGGATAATTTTTACACCTGGGATTGACTGATAAATTTAATTCGGCAAAAAACACAAGTTAAGAAATGATTCAAGTTTTCAAGTTTGAGCTGTCTTCTCAATCCACGTAATCCTCGATGACCCACTGTGACAACGGTTTTCCTACTCAAGGGGTGTAAGACCTGGGTCAGAGGTTTGTTCTAAGCATATGGATGATTGGCAATGTCTCTCGCTAGGAGACCTAAATCTTGAGATTTTCTTGTGCCTTAACGTTTAACTATGGTCACGTGACATATCACGTGACCAAGAATTGAAAATGAAGGAAATTGGGGAATTGGTGGCGAATTTACTTTGATTGGATAAACAAATTGGCATTTCTCAAAGAGGAATAACACTTTCTACGTTTGGAATGAATGTACGCGAAGTTTAAAAAACATTTTTAGATAATTCAAGATTAAATTTGGGCATTAAAAATGATGTTTTCCCTCATAATGTTTTATTGAAGTGCAATGGACGGTCATTCCAAACGTGAGGTGTTAGAAATATTTAATATAAATTAGAAAAGTGTTATTGTTCAATTTCTTTTCAACAGGCCACCAAATGGTCAACCGCTTTGGTACAAACCACATCGCAAGCGCTGACCGAAGTCGAAAACAAGTGGGATTTCTAAACAGAGTCCCAGTCCACTGCATCACACCTTTTTGCTCGGACGCGCTCGTTTCTTCGCCCAACCTTTATCTGCCCTGGTCAATAATTTACGATTTTTAGGAAACTAGTCACATGTCATCTTATTAACAAAAAAAATATACTTAAAAATGTTAAGGACGATGAGTTCTTTACGTGTGCCAAATTTCTATTCAGCGCCATCATCTATGCCAAAGTTATAGCTAATATTTCATTTTCCACAGGTAAACCCCTTAGCCTTAGGCCTAAACTACTTGTCTATGAATAAGAGAAAGTAAAAAAGAATTGTCGACTTCTCTTTTCAATCTTTAATTTGAATTGAAAATTAAATGGGAAATGGCAATGAATATGACTGATAAAGTACGATTCATGGCCAGTTATCATTTGGTGCTTTTTCAAAAACCATTTGGCGTTTTTGTGTCTTAATACTGAGTCCACACCAACGAAAATGGTTAGCATGTTTCTAACCTTCTTTAACCCATCTGTGTTTTCATGTCGTGTGTCGCGTTTAATCGGCGTTTATTTTTGTCTTTTACTTTTTTAGACTATATGAGAGCTGGAAACCAGATTCGTTTTTGTATTTACATCAATATACTGTAAAATTCCGAAAATAAGCCCCAGGGCTTATATTTTTCAAAGGCCCTTTTTGAGGGTCTTATTCTTGGAGGGGCTTATATTCGGAGGGGCTTATCTACAGAGGGAAATTTGCGTTTCAAAATCGATTGGACTAGCCTTATAGTTGGAAGTAAATTTACCGTTTTTGTTTTGTTTTACTTAGTATTTGAGGGCAATTTTCCAGGCTCTAGCCCCCGGGAGCTTATATTTGGAGGGTCGATTTAACGGAGGGTTTTTTGCGTTACCGGTTTGGAGGACTTACATTTGGAGGGGCTTATACGAGAGGCTTATTTTCGGAATTTTACGGTATTTTCTCAGTTTCTGGAGGCCCTATCTAGGGGGAAAGATCAGTCGGCTTTTCTTTTCTTTAATTCTTGGCAAGCTAAACATACGTTCGAAATATTTTCCCACAGCTATTGCTAGCCTTCTTTCACCAACTCCTTGCTTAAAACTATTTGTTCAGCCGGGAGTTTGCCTTTACCTTTGATAAAGAAGATATAATTCAATTTTTAAGGAACTTGCCTGCGGCTACTTGTTAGACATCTTGTTAGGCCCGGTATGGACGCAGAACTTTTCATGAGCCCAACCTAATACATTGAATTAAGTACATGACTTTCAATTAGGAACGCCTCTTTCAATTTTAAACGGCTCAGCCATCCTTCCCACCTAGCCTGGCCGGGAATTTGAAGCAACTTTGGAACGGCCTTGATTTAGATGCCGAACTTTTCATCTGCCGAACCTGAAGCATAACTGTCAACTGTCAAAAACTCTAAACTTTAACCGTCAACCGTCAAAATTGGAAAAATTTCACCACCAACCGTCAAAGCTACCACGCCATTGAAACCCTCTAGCAAGCTTTCCGTGGCGCTCTAGCGCTAGAGTAGATGCATCTCCAGTAT
>OZ037998.1:7033901-7071401 GCA_964035705.1 Porites rus
GTCCCATACGCTGCAAGCGTATTCCAGACAAGGACGAACGAGGGTGATATAGGTCTGACTTTTAACATTCTCTGGTGGACAGGAATAAAGATTGCTTGTAATAAAGAGGAAACAAACCGGTTGCAATAAAACGCGTAAAATAGTCATTTATCAGCTTGGAAGCCACAAAGGAAAGAAAAAACAACACAACAGGTAATCAAATAATTAGAAAAAAAGCGTTTCTTTGGGGCAATAATAGTTAAACTGTTTTTGTTTATCAGGCACAGTTTAGTTAAACACCTTGTCCAGGTTAATTACTGATATGGAACGCATTCGCAACGGTAGATGAAACGCGCAAGTACCCAAAGAAAAACTACAATTCAAAATATAATTTCTACAAAATTTAAGTTAAACCTCGGGGTAGAGGTAAAATCTCTATCGCTGTTTTTGATTTTTAAGAATTGTTTTCTTCGCAGAACCTGTTGCCTTACTTTGGCGGTTCGGCTTGTTTAACAGTTTGTTACCATGATAAAAAGGAGTGACTCGTCCTTTTAATAAAGGTTGAGCTCCCAATACGTTTAAAATTAATTAAAAACTTTAGCTGAAAGCAAGTGAATCTTTGATTCAAAATATTGTAGCCCAGAGTTGTCAATTTGACGCCGCTTAGAAGATGGCCATTTTCCCTGTTCCTTGTGCACTCTTATCTAGAAATTAGCGGCTCCTTTTTAATAACGCATAATGCACATTCAAATTGGCGTCTTCCCAAACTGAAAAAAAATTTGTTTAATTGTTTTGTTACTGCTGAAAGTTTATGACGAAAAGGTAACTGAGAATGTTACACTACGGCTTGTAAAGCCTTTTAATGTAAAAACAGATAAAATGTTTGCGGAAGTTTATGCCTCCATTAGTAGTCACCCTAGTCAGTACTCTACGTACACGCTCTGCATCAGTGAAACGGAAGTTACTCATACAAAGAGTGTGAGTGTATGTCTGTCATACTCGGAAATAGCGTACCATTTATTTAGCATCCGGAAAACTTGGTAGATGTGTCCTCATAACTTACTACCAAGAACTTTTTACCACCACAAATAATCACGCAGAAAGCTTTACGACTTACAAAAAGTGCTAAGGCCATCATGTGCCGATAAAAGGCTGGCGCAGGCATTACAACGGATAATCGTCGAAACTAGGAATCATCCAGCAGAACACAGTTAAATTTGAAATAAATATTACATTGTTACGGTTTATTGCTTAGCCTTCTTTCACCAGCTTCTTTTACCTAAATCTATTTGTTTAGCCTGGAGTTTTGCCTTTTGAATTTTGTTCGGCTAGAATTAAGTTCGGCGTCACAATCAATTTAGCCGGCCTAAATGATTTGGGTCGAGACGTGTGCACTAAGCTGTGTTTTGTGTGCTTCGGTCTTACATGACAAATTCTTTCCTTATCTACAACCTACTTCTGTTAAAACCATTTAGTATGACTGTAATTATAGTTTAATGTTTTGTTTTTGTTTTTACAAGATACGTTATTCATGTACTTGGCTTGCCCGGCACGACTAGTTTTCCAGCTATTTGCGGGGCAAGCCTTTCAACTCCTTGTGCCTACAAAGAATAAAATTGTTGTTGTTTTTGTTTGGGTCGGCCTTAATCCGAATTAGGTTCGGCTGATGAAACGTTCGGCGTCTAAACTGGGCCTTAAAAACAAAATTTAAAGCTTTTGCAGGTGAGAATGAGCCTCTCTCCTCCGCACACCGTAATTTTTAGGGAGTTATTATAACTCCAAAAATGGAGTAAAAATTTTAGGTACAGGATAACCCCTTTTTTGGGGTTATTTTAACTCCTAATTTAACTCCGAATTTGGGGTCATTTTTACTTCTGAAAAAGAGTTCTTTTTACTCCCAGTCTGGAGTTAAAATTACTCCGAAATGGGGTTACTTGTACTCCTTACATGGGTTGTTTTTACTCTTTTTGGAGTTAATTTAACTCTGAAAGTGGAGTAAAAATTTTAGGTACAGGACCGGATAACTCCTTTTTTGGGGTTATTTTAACTCCTCAATATCTGGGGTTACTTTTACTCCTGAAAAAGAGTTCTTTAAACTCCTTTTTGGAGTTAAAATAACTCCACGAAAAATAACTCCACTGTAAAGAGTTAAATTAGCCCCACAAGAGGAGTTATTATAACTCCCTGAAAATTACAGTGCAGAGGCTTCCGCTGGGTATCCTAATAAAAATAGCAATAACGGAAAAATAGAAAGCGCGCCGGGGACGATGGGAAGAGGGAAAAACCTCGCTTCTTCTCTTTCCCCTTCCCATTGTCCCCCCCCCGCGCATTCTTTTTCCTTTCTCCAGCCTCCCTACGATACAAAGAGGCCTCTGCGGAGGCGGGAGAGAATGAGCTGTTTTTGAGGATGTAAGAGTGTTCGATATTTCGAATGCATTCAAACGCAAAGTTGATTGAAATGGATTGCAGAAGTGTCATCTTGTGGGATCGCTTTGTGATTTTAGCGAGGAAAGTGTATATATGGAACAGGTCTTTTGCTTAATAGATTTGGGAGCATAAGTTTGTTGCCTAGTTGGCGATCTTCTGCAATCCATTTTAGTGTTGCAACAGCCTGCATTTGAGATCAGTTGATGCCACCGCCACCCGGGCTATAATCCTTTATGTAAGTCATAAAGGTATGTACCGCCCCAAAGGGTATGATTTTTGCGCCGTATTGGTCTGAAAATGGGTATACACTTTGCCCATGCATTTTGGTCTGGAATCGGGTATGGTTTTTGAGGAAACTACGGGAGTGTATGAACGTATTTATCGTTTTATTTCCAAATGTGTAAGAAAGAAAGAGAAATATGCGAATAAGAAATCTCTTTTGTTGGCGTTGAATCTAAGAAATGATGACATAATTTGCTAGAGGCCAGGTCTGAAAATGGATGTGAAAAATGAAATGTTTTGGTCTGAGATAAGGTTACGATTTGGAGAATTGTGCGGCACACCCCCACCAAGAATTTCTAGGAGTACACCCCCACCCCCCGCCCGGTACCGCCGCTCAAATCGCGCTGAAACTTATTAGAAGAAAAAGAAATCAACATCAGATAGGTATATTAATTAATTAATTAATTAATTTATTTATTCATTTATATATTCTAAGCCCTTTGCCATACAAACACTTACTTTAATTACTTAGGCCTTGTGCCGAACATGCCGTCATTTTTCGAGTCAGGACAGGCATATAATGAATACATTTTACTAACCTCCTTATAGTACACTAGCAGGATACATTATAATTAGTTTTCATTTGCAAGTGTTCCACGAAACTCGAACTCTTAACATATATTATTCATTTACAAGAAAATTTTTGCAACTTTCGCCTGTACAAAAGTTAAGAACAACGCTAAAGCGTTCCACGAACCTCCAACTCTTAACATTCATTCACAAGCAAATTTTTGCGACTTACGTCTCTACAACATAACAGTTAAGAACAGTTCATCAGTCTTTTAAGACCCTCTCGGTAATTACTGCTAAAAAGAAAGCAGATAATCGGGTTGATAGCACAGTACCCGACTGCCATATAGTAGGTGACTTCATAGAATAGCCAAAAACCACAGGAAAACAGATGTTTTGAACTGGCTCGATACTGTTTGATTAAAAGGTTAGTAGTAAAAGGTAACCAGCAAAACACAAAAACTAACACGATAGCAATAGACAATTGAAGCACGTTTCTGTTTCGTCTGTTCCTCTGTTGCTGAGTGTTCGCGGACTGTTCACCTGGGTGTTTTTGTGTCTTGAGCTTGATGATGATGATGGAATAAAGAATGATCAGCAACATCACATGGAGGTATCTCAACAAAATAGCGGCTACTAATAGATAGTCGGCAAAGGACGAGGACTCTCCGAATGCTTTCTTCCATCTCCTGACGCACCTCATTCCGTCTGAGTATTCAACGAGTTGGTAGATGAACAAATATGGCGAAATGACAGCCGCTGCGACTATCCACGTGCCGAGAATGAAGAACGGGCACAGCTTGGATCTGATGAGTGGAGAGCGGAGTGGAAATACCACTGCTACAAATCGATCCACTGCTATCAAAACCAGACTCTGAATCGAAACTTCAGTGGAAACTTCAGCAAAGAAATGAACAAGCTTACACAAGGCATGGCCAAACTGGCCATCGATGAGCCACAAGTTTGTGCGGTGTATCATTGATAGGAACGTAGGTGGCCAGAATATTGAAAACAGCAGATCGGACATTGCCATATTTGCGATGAAATAATTTATCGGTTTTCTTAAGGTTGGCGTTTTATAAACGATCAACACAATGAAAGAATTTCCTGTCAGTGAAACAGCAATGATCAGACTCGAAGCAATGGTCCCTGCGATTTTGGACGCCGTTGTACTAAAGCAACTTGAAGACTCGATCGATCCATTCCATGTTGTTGAGTTCATGTTTGCTGGCCTCTTTACAGCACTGTGCTCCGCATTCAGTTAGTAGCTACTATAATATCTACTGCTCAATATTGCAAATGCTACCTG
Source organism: Porites rus (assembly GCA_964035705.1). Taxonomy (NCBI): domain Eukaryota; kingdom Metazoa; phylum Cnidaria; class Anthozoa; order Scleractinia; family Poritidae; genus Porites; species Porites rus. The sequence continues at coordinate 7,038,409 of OZ037998.1, forward strand.
ATTAAGAACTTTAAAAATTTCATGCCCTCCGCGAAGTCTTGGCACCGCAGACGTCAATAAAAACCAGTAAATTATAGAGCTTATCTTTCATGATGCGTCTGAGCTGATGATGTATGACGCGACGTTAATTGAACTTTGTAGAATCAGTATTAAATTCATGTTGATAGTGATAAGCCTAAAGAACTTCCCTGTTTCGATCAGGTGATAGACCCTTTTCCGATTTTTTTAAGTTATGCTTAAGACAAATTAGCGAATCGGATCCATTGATCCTGCTGGAAAGAGCGGCTTAAAATTAGGAAACTTACCAAAGTTTAAAGGTGATAGGTTCAGAGCGAGTGAAGATTTGCTCCAGAAAATCGCGAAATTTTACACTCGTTTGCGTGCAGTTGGGGGCTTGAACTAGTTGAACTTGCCCCCTCTCACTTTACAGACGTCTGTAACATGTCCCCGCTGCGAAGTCTTGGCACCGCAGACGTCAATAAATTCCAGTTAATTTTAGAGCTTATCTTTCATGCTGAGTTGATTATGTATGACGCGTCGTTGTTAATCGAACTTTGTAGAATCAGTTTTGAGTTCGTGTTGTTACTGATAAGCCTAAACAACTTCCCTGTTCCGGTCTGGTGATTCTTTGTGCTGTAGAAAGAACAGGGCGGCAAAACGCTTGTGTGTGACAAACGTGACAGGGCTATTAATTGCGTGTTTTGTCGTGATTGACATTAATGTTTTCTGGTCTTTTACAAAAACATCTGTTAAAAGGAAGCTGAAGTTTGGCGGAATGTTTTTTCAAGCAAAATTGTTGTCACGCTTGTCACACAGGGTTTGGGGTTTTCTTCCCTCTCCCGTCCTGTTGCGTAATTTGGAAGGGAGCTGTTTTTTTTTCTTGCGTAGTTCAATTAAGACACTGATCTGTTGCTCAATAAACACATCCTGAGTTCAGTTAAACTGACAAACACACCCGATTAATGGCCATTTTATTTATGAGTTATATAGAAAGGATTATAAAGAGAGCAAACCGGTTACAATAAAACCGGTTTAGGAACCACAAAGGAAAGAAGAAATACATAGCTTTAGTAAATACCTCATTTTAGTCTGGTGTGGTGATCAGCTCCTGGTGGTGATTGAATAGATTGAAAGACATTCGAAAAGCAATACGTGCTTAGAACATTTTAAACAGTTGTGATGTGAGGAAATTACGATCATTAACAAGTCAATTTGTTCAACAAATTGACTCATATTTAAACACAGGTAGTTAAAATTAATCGAGCCAACAAAATGAATATAAAAGACGTTTTCAAATGGGGCGCTCTAGCGCTAGAGCGGCCCGGAAAGCTTGTCAGCAGGCTACTCAGTCGGAAAGGCGCTTGACCGCTTGAGCGGGAGGTCGCAGGTTTGATTCCCGGGCCGGACCATGCTCAGGGTCTTGATATGACTGAGAAATGAAGAAACTGCCCTTGCCCTGCAAATGGCTAGTCCTTTGCGTGGCTTAGATGACCATGTAAAATGCAGGCCCCATGCATCTGCAGTTCCACGCAAAAATGGTGTCCTCAATTCATACTTCGGTGCTAAAATAAATACATGGACACTCAAATAGCCGACAGTTCATTTGTCTGTTATTCTGTTAGTCAGCCTTAGTAACAAACATAGTAAACTATAAAATCTCTTCGCTCTCTTAGCTTTCTGTGTTCAGACGGTCCGATTGAAAAACAAGATAAGCACCTCAAGCGCATGACTGGAATTGTCCATTAAACGCATCCTGAGTTCAGGCGTTCTTTTTATGCATTTCGACAGATTTTGCATAACCGAGGTCCCAATAAAAGGTTGAAAAACCATGGAAGGTTCTTTTGTATTAATAACTCTCTTGAAAGGGAGGAAACTGAAACGACACGTGTTGCAAATTTAATCGTCGGCTATACGTCTATAAACTAAGCTCTCAGTTTATGGACGTAAAGCCCAATATTAAATTTGCAACACCTGTAAATTCAAAAACTGCTTGCTTTTGAAGCAATTTTCGGATTAAACTGAGGGGAAGTCAAAATTTGAACCAGCGACAAATATTCAATAAAAGTATTTTAAACTGGCGATGCTTTTATTAGGCTTTTTGTAAAATGATAACAAGTATTTGATGAAACGTGACGGTTTCGGGCAAGTGAAATAGGACAACTCAGTTGATATCCTCAAACTTCTAAACCCAACAATAACACGAAGGTACTGCGGTAGGATTAGCTTAGTCTGTAGAGCGCTTGTGTGATACTAAAGCAGGAGGTCGTGTGTTCGATTCCCGGGGCCGGAACAATACTCGGGTCTTAAAATAAATGAAAAAATGAAGGTAGTGCCTTTGCCACGAAAAGGCTGCATGGCTCCAATGACCAAATAAAATGGCAGTCCCGTCTCCAGTTGGAAGAAGACCCAAAAGTAGTGTCCTCAATTAACACTTTCAAGCTATAATTCTGTTAGTGTCTTTGTGAGAAAAATTATAAAATATAAAATCTCTTAGCTCTCTTGGGTATCTGCGTTTGACATTGTTAGATTACACAACAAGCCAAGCCCTGCGTGGTTGCAGCCAAACAACCTTGAGGGGCCTGGGTGGGGGAGGGCGTTTTTGCCCACCCCAGCCCCACTGTACTAGTCTTTACTCGCACTCTCTATAAATACAAATTAAGTGACTAACCCGGGGACCTAAGTTGTATGTTTCGTCTTTCCTTTGTGGTTCTCGAGCCGTTAGTAATGGCGATTTTATGCGTTTCATTAAAAGGATTATAGAGAGATCAAACCGGTTGCAATGAAACCCGTAAAATAGTCATTAATCAGTTTGGGAGCCACAAAGGAAAAAAGAAACATATCTTGCTCTGGGGGAGAAAAACACTTCATTTTAGTCCGGTTGTGGTTGTGTCGATTTAATCAACTGAAAGACATTTCAAAAGAAATACGTGCTTTATAGGGCACATTTTCCACAGGTGCCGGGAAGTGAGGAAATACACACGTTAACTATTCAATTTGTCATTTAAATACGTACAGGTTGTCAAAATTTGTCAAGCTAAAAAATAACTAGAGAAGCATTTCTTGGGGCAATAATATTTAAACTGTTTTTGTGTAATAAACACCTTACCCACACAGGTTAATTACTGAAATGGAACGAAAAGTTCTCAACGGTAGATGAAAGGCGCAAATTAAGTGTTAAATAAAATCTACAAAAAAAATTTAACTACGAAATATAAGTTAAACCACGGGGTAGCGGTAAAATCTCTATGGGCGTTTTTAATTTTCAAGATTTTTTTTCTTCGCCGAACCTTTTCCCTTACGTTGGCGGTTCGGCTTATTTAACAGTTTGTATTATGAAAATAAGGAGTGACTCGCCCTTTTAGTAAAGGTTGAGCCCCCAATTCGTTTAAAATTAATTAAAAACTTTAGCTGAAAACTATAAACTAAGGCTTAGTTTATGGACCTTAAGCCGAATATTAAATTTGCAACACCTGTAAATTCAAAAACTACTTGCGTTTGAAGCAATTTTCGGGTTAAAGTGAGGGGAAGTCAAAATTTGAACCAGCGACAAATGTTCAATAAAAGTATTTTACACTGGCGATGCTTCTATTAGGCTTTTTGTAAAATGATAACAAGTGTTTGATGAAACGTGACGGTTTCGGGCAGGTGAAATAGGACAACTCAATTGATATCCTCAAACTTCTAAACCCAACAATAACACGAAGGTACTGCGGCAGGATTAGCTTAGTCTGTAGAGCGCTTGTGTGATACTAAAGCAGAAGGTCGTGTGTTCGATTCCCGGGGCCGGAACAATACTCGGGTCTTAAAATAAATGAAAAAATGAAGGTACTGCCTTTTCATGAAAAGGCTGGCTCGGATGACCAAATAAAATGGCAGTCCCGTCTCCAGTAGGAAGAAGACCCAAAAGTAGTGTCCTCAATTAACACTTTCAAGCTTTAAATACATTGACACTCAAATAGCCACAGTTCACTTTTCTGTTATTCTGTTAGTGTGTTTGTGAGAAACATTATAAACTATAGAATCTCTTTGCTCTCTTGAGTATCTGCGTTTGACATCGTGAGATTACACAACAAGCCAAGTCCCGCGTGGTCGCAGCCAAACAACCTTGAGGGCCGGGCCGGGTGGGGGAGGGCGTTTTTGCCCACCCCAGCCCCACTAGTCTTCACTCGCACTCTCTATAAATACAAATTAATTGACTAACCCGGGGACCTAAGTTGTATGTTTCGTCTTTCCTTTGTGGTTCTCGAGTCGTTAGTAATGGCGATTTTATGCGTTTCATTGAAAGGATTATAGAGAGATCAAACCGGTTGCACTAAAACCCGTAAAATAGTCATTAATCAGTTTGGGAGCCACAAAGGAAAAAAGAAACATACCTTGCTCTGGGGGAGAGAAACACTTCATTTTAGTCCGGTTGTGGTTGTGTCGATTTAATCGACTGAAAGACATTTCAAAAGAAATACGTGCTTATGGCACATTTTCCACAGGTGCCGGGAAGTGAGGAAACACACACGTTAACTATTCAATTTGTCATTTAAATACGTACAGGTAGTCAAAATCTGTCAAGCTACAAAATAACTAGAGAAGCATTTCATGGGGCAATAATATTTAAACTGTTTTTGTGTAATAAACACCTTGCCCAGGTTAATTACTGAAATGGAACGAAAAGTTCTCAACGGTAGATGAAAGGCGCAATTTAAGTGTTAAATAAAATCTACAAAAAAAATTTAACTACAAAATTTAAGTTAAACCTAGGGGTAGAGGTAAAATCTCTAAGGGTTTTTTTAATTTTCAAGATTTTTTTCTTCGCAGAACCTTTTTCCTTATGTTGGCGGTTTGGCTTGTTTAACTGTTTGTTATTATGAAAAAAAAAAAGGAGTGACTCGCCCTTTTAGGAAAGGTTGAGCCCCCAATTCCTTTAAAATTAATTAAAACCTTTAGCTGAAAACTATAAACTAAGGCTTAGTTTATGGACGTAAAGCCGAATATTAAATTTGTAACACCTGCAAATTCAAAAACTGCTTGCTTTTGAAGCAATTTTCGGGTTAAAGTGGGGGGAAGTCAAAATTTGAACCAGCGACAAATATTCAATAAAAGTATTTTAAACTGGCGATGCTTTTATTAGGCTTTTTGTAAAATGATAGCAAGTATTTGATGAAACGTGACGGTTTCGGGCAGGTGAAATAGGACAACTCAATTGATATCCTCCAACTCCTAAACCCAACAATAACACGAGTGAAAGTACTGCGGCAGGATTAGCTTAGTCGGTAGAGCGCTTGTGTGATGCTAAAGCAGGAGGTCATGTGTTCGATTCCCAGGGCCGGAACAATACTCGGGTCTTAAAATAACTGACAAAAACGAAGGTACAGTGCCTTTGTCATGAAAAGCTGGCTCGGATGACCAAATAAAATGGCAGTCCCGTCTCCAGTAGGAAGAAGACCCAAAAATAGTGTCAAGCTATAAATACATTGACACTTAAATAGCCACAGTTCACTTTTCTGTTATTCTGTTAGTGTCTTTGTGAGAAACATTATAAACTATAAAATCTCTTAGCTCTCTTGGGTATCTGCGTTTAACATTGTGAGATTACACAACAAGCCAGGTCCTGCGTTGTCGCAACCAAACAACCTTAAGGGGCTGGGTGGGTGAGGGCGTTTTTGCCCACCCCAGCCCCACTAGTCTTCACTCGCACTCTCTATAAATACAAAATTATTGGCTAACCCGGGGACCTAAGTTGTATGTTTCTTCTTTCCTTTGTGGTTCTCGAGCCGTTCAATGGCGATTTTATGCGTTTCATTGAAAGAATTATAGATAGATCAAACCAGCTGCACTAAAACCCGTAAAATAGTCATTAATCAGTTTGGGAGCCACAAAGGAAAGAAGAAACATATCTTGCGCCGGGGGAGAGAAACACTTCATTTTAGTCCGGTTGTGGTTGTATCGATTAAATCGACTGAAAGACAGTTCAAAAGCAATACGTGCCTAGGGCACATTTTACACAGGTGCCGGAAAGTGGGAAATACACACGTTAACTATTCAATTTGTCATTTAAATATGTACAGGTAATCAAAATTTATCAAGCTACAAAATAAATAGAGAAGCATTTCTCGGGGCAATAATATTTAAACTGTTTTTGTGTAATAAACACCTTGCCCAGGTTAATTACTGAAATGGAACGAAAAGTTCTCAACGGTAGATTAAAGGCGCATAAATTAAATAAAATCTATAAAAAAAATTTAACTACAAAATATAAGTTAAATTTCGGGGTAGAGGTAAAATCTCAATGGGTGTTTTTAATTTTTAAGAATTGTTTTCTTCGCAGAACCTTTTTTCTTACTTTGACGGTTCGGCTTGTTTAACAGTTTGTTATTATAAAAAAAGGAGTGACTCGCCCTTTTAGTAAAGGTTAATTGAGCCCCCAATTCGTTTAGAATTAATTAAAACTTTAGCTGAAAGCAACTGAATGTATGATTCAAAATATTGTATCCAAGAGTCGTCAATTTGACGCCGCTTAGAAGATGGCAATTTTCCCTGTTCCTTGTGCACTCTTAACTAGAAATTAGCGGCTCCTCGCTCCTTAATCATGCAAAATGCACATTCAAATTGGCGTAAACTGCTAAAAGTTTATGACGAAAGGAAACTGGCAATGCTAGACTACGGCTTGTAAAGCTTTTAATGTTGAAACAGTAAAAAGTTTGCGAAAGTTTTTGCCTCCATTTTTAGTCACCCCACCGGTACGTACTTGCCCATATAAAACAGAAATTATTCATACAAAGAACTGTGCGGTGTATACCTGTCATAACTTTGTAGATGTGTCGTCATAATTTACTACCAAAAACTTTTTACCACAAATAATCACGCCGCATAACATTAAGCTTTAGTCGACTTACAAAAAGTACTAAGGCCATGCCGATGAAACTCACTGGCAGCATTAAAAAGATAATCATCAAAACGAGAAAACATCTTGCCATTTGACAAGATCCTCAACCCTAATCGCAAATAAGGAGAAAATCGCTCAAAGACATTTTAACTAGAGAAAAGTTATAAAGGCTTGGAAGATATTACGTACGAATTTTATAGAATTCCCGTAAGTTCAAGTCTGTCAACACCGTTTTAATAAAAGGCCTTATTCTACTCCCGTCTTGGATAATTTTTACAACTGCGATTGACTGATAAATTTAATTCGGCAAAAAACAGAAGTTAAGAAATGATTCAGTTTTCAATTTTGAACTGTCTTCTCAATCCCCGTAATCCTCGATGACCCACTGTGACAACGGTTTTCCTACTCAAGGGGTTTAAGGCCTGGGTCAGAGGTTTGTTCTGAGCATATGGATGATTGGCAATGTCTCTCGCTAGGAGACCTAAATCTTAAGGGGTTTTTTCTCACGTGACATGTCACGTGACCAAAAATTGAAAATGAAGGAAATTGGCGAATTGGTGGCGAATTTACTTTGATTGGATAAACAAATTGGCATTTCTCAAAGAGGATTAACACTTAGTACGTTTGGAATGAATGTACGCGAAGTTTAAAAAACATTTTTAGATAATTCAAGATTAAATTTGGGCAGTCAGAATGATGTTTTCCCTCGTAATGTTTTATTGAAGTGCAATGGACGGTCATTCCAAACGTGAGGTGTTAGAAATATTTAATATAAATTAGAAAAGAGTTATTGCTCAATCTCTTTTCAACAGGCCACCAATTGGTCAATAATTTACGATTTTTAGGAAACTAGTCACTTATTAATTAAAAAAATATACTTAAAAATCTTAAGGACGATGAGTTCTTTACGTGTGCCAAATTTCTATTCAGCGCCATCATCTATGCCAAAGTTATACCTAATATTTCATTTTCCACAGGTAAACCCCTTAGCCTTAGGCCTAAACTACTTGTCTATGAGTAAGAGAAAGTAAAAAAGAATTGTCGACTTCTCTTTTCAATTTTTAATGTGAATTGAAAATTAAGTAGAAAATGGCAATGAATATGACTGATAAAGTATGATTCATGGCCAGTTATCATTTGGTGCTTTTTTAAAATCCATTTGGCGTTTTTATGTCTTAATACTGAGTCCACAACAACGAAAATGGTTAGCATGTTTCTAACCTTCTTTAACCCATCTGTGTTTTCGTGTCGTGCCTCGCGTTTAATCGGCGTTTATTTTTTTGTCTTTTACCCTTTTAGACTATATGAGAGCTGGAAACCAGATTCGTTTTTGTATTTACATCAATATACTGTAAAATTCCGAAAATAAGCCCCGGGGCTTATATTTTTCAAAGGCCCTTTTTGAGGGGCTTATATTCGGAGGGGCTTATCTACGGAGGGAAATTTGCGTTTCAAAATCGATTGGGCTAGCCTTATAGTTGGAAGTAAATTTACCGTTTTTGGTTTGTTTTACTTTGTATTTGAGGGCAATTTTCCAGGTTCTAGCCCCCGGGTGCGTATATTTGGAGGGTCGATTTAACAGAGGGTTTTTTTTGCGTTGCCGGTTTGAAGGACTTATATTTGGAGGGGCTTATACGAGAGGCTTATTTTCGGTATTTTACGGTATCTCCTCAGTTTCTGGAGGCCCTATCGTCCGGTTACGGAAAAGATCAGTCGGCTTTTCTTTTCTTTAATTCTTGGCAAGCTAAACATAGCTATTGCTTGCCTTCTTTCACCAACTCCTTGCATAAAACTTTTTGTTCAGCCGGGAGTTTGCCTTTATCTTTGATGAACAAGATATATTTCAGACTTGCCTGCGGCTACTTGTTAGACATCTTGTTAGGCCCGGTATGGACGCAGAACTTTTCATGAGCCGAACCTAATACATTGAATTAAGTACATGACTTTCAATTAGGAACGCCTCTTTCAATTTGAAACGGCTCAGCCATTCTTCCCACCTAGCCTGGCCGGGAATTTAAAGCAACTTTGGAACGGCCTTGATTTAGATGCAGAACTTTTCATCTGCCGAACCTAAAGCATAACTGTCAACCGTCAAAAACTTTAAACTTTAACCGTCAACCGTCAAAATCGGAAAAATTTCACCACCAACCATCAAAGCTGCCACGCCATTGAAACCCTCTAGCAAGCTTTCCGTGGCGCTCTAGCGCTAGAGTAGATGTATCTCCAGTATGAGACATACAAATGGTGTCCTCAATTAATACTTTCGTGCTAAATACATGGACACTCAAATAGCCGACAGTTAATTTGTCTGTTATTCTGTTAGTCAGCTTTAGTAACAAATACTGTAAACTATAAAATCTCTTCGCTCTCTTAGCTGTCTGTGTTCGGACGGTCAGATTGAAAAACAAGATAAGCACCTCAAGCGCATGACTGGAATAGTCCGACTCTGGGTCGCATTCTCCCCGGCAATCAGTTAAGTAGCTACCATAATGTCAACTGCTCAATATTGCAAATTCTACGTGATCATGCTGCCCTGCGCAGTCGACTTGGCGCAGCAAACGTCATCAACGTAACAAAGATTAAACCGATATGGAGCTAATCTTTCTTGCTGAGCTACCATAAGGCTTATATATTATAGAGCTCATCTTTCATGCTGGGTTGATTATGTATGACGCGACGGACTGTCGGCGCGACTTTGTTAATCGAACTTTGTAGAATCAGTATTGAATTCATGTTGTTACTGATAAACTCAAACAACTTTCCTCTTCCGGTCAGGTGATTCTTAGTGTATTAACAACTCACTTGAGAGGGAGCTGGTTTTTTCTTTTGTAGTTCAATAAAAACTTGCTGAGTTACAGTAAATATAAAGGACACTCCGCCAAAAGACAGCAAAATTCAAATCCTATGTTAATATATTTGTACTAAGCTAGGCACAATGTGGGAGAAAGGAGAGGGCTTATTTTTTAACAGTTTTTCTTCTTTGTGCAGTTGAATAAGAACACAGTAGTCAGTCAATAAACACCCTGAGTTCAGTTAAAAAGGACGCTCTCAAAGGCATCTTTACTTATTTTAAGGCGTTCTTTTCTACATTTCGACAGATTTTCGCAAAACCATGCAAGGAAGGTTCTATTGTATTAATAACTATCTTGAAAGGGAGCAAACTGAAACGACACGTGTGCAAAACTACTGGAGCAAACAGGTCTTTAATTTACAGGCGTTGCAAAGTAAATCTTCAGCTATACGTCTATAAACTAAGCAATTTTGAGATCAAAAAAGGGGAAGTCAAAATTTTAACCAGCGACAAAATGTCAATAAAAAACAATAACAGTTTTTTAAACTAGCGATGCTTTTATTGGGCTTTTTGTAAAATGATAACAAGTATTTGATACAACGTAACGGTTTCGGGCAGGTGAAATAGGACAACTCAATTTATATCCTGAAGCTCTTACACCCAAAAATGACATTTTAGAGTGAGGAAAGTACCGCAGCAGGATTGGCTCAGTCGTATGATGTAAAAAGTCAATGAGGGAGATTAAAATAATTAGTAACAGCAGGTTTAAATGTGTCCACGAAGGGTTGATCTAATAAAAAGGAAAGTGTTCCATTCTTTTAGAGTTGTAGTAAAAATATTGTACTTATAGGTACATATTGCTGTTACTAAAATGTTTCTAAACTTACTGCTATGGTAAGAGCGTGTAACACGGGTTGGGCGTGCAATGTACTCAATGTACCCACTATTTTGTACATGGTAGTAAGTCGTACAATTTTGCGTCTCAGTTTTAGTGAATGCCAGTTCAAATCGTTCAGGGCCGGATTAATATTCGAAGCTGAGTTAAGATAACCCAGGGTTTGTGCGAAATTTGAACGTAGATATATGAGAGCTTGAAAAGCAAATTCAGTTTAACTGTCTTTGCCTACAATTCGATGATTGGATACTCTAAAAATAATAGAGAAAATTATCCGGTGAGAGTGCTTTTGCTAAAAAGAAAAAGAAACCCGGGTTAAAATTTAACCCTGGGCACATGAGATTAGTGACTGGACCGGGTTCCCGCTCCTAGCAGTTTTTTTTTTACAAATCTGGCGGCTTGCCGTTGTACTCCTTCAATATCTTGGCAATGCTTTTGAGTATGTGGGTCCCATACGCTGAAGGCGTATTCCAGACAAGGACGAACGAGGGTGATATAGGCCTGACTTTTAACATTCTCTGGTGGACGGGAATAAAGATTGCTTGTAATGAAGAGGAAACAAACCGGTTGTAATAAAACGCGTAAAATAGTCATTTATCAGCTTGGAAGCCACAAAGGAAAGAAGAAACAACAAAACAGGTAATCAAAATTTATCAAGCAGCAAAATAATTAGAAGAAAAGCGTTTCTTTGGGGCAATAATTTTGTTTAAAAGGCATTTAGTTAAACATCTTGTCCAGGTTAATTACTGATATGGAACGCATTCGCAACGGTAGATGAAACGCGCAAGTACCCAAAGAAAAACTACAATTAAAAAAATAAAATTACTACAAAATTTAAGTTAAACCTCGGAGAAGAGGTAAATCTCTATGGGTGTTTTTAATTTTTACGAATGGTTTTCTTCGCAGAACCTGTTGCCTTACTTTGGCGGTTCGGCTTGTTTAGCAGTTTGTTACAATGAAAAAAAGGAGTGACTCGTCCTTTTAATAAAGGTTGAGCCCCTAATACGTTTAAAATTAATCAAAAACTTTAGCTGAAAGCAACTGAATCTTTGATTCCAAATATTGCAGTCAAGAGTCGTCAATTTGACGCCGCTTAGAAGATGGCAATTTTCCTTCTTTCTTGTGCACTCTTATCTAGAAATAAGCGGCTCCTTTTTAATCATGCATAATGCACATTCGAATTGGCGTCTTCCCAAACTGAACAAAAAAAGTTGTTTAATTGTTTTGTTACTGCTGAAAGTTTATGACGACGGTAACTGGCAATGTTAGACTACGCCTTGTAAAGCCTTTTAATGTAAAAACAGATAAAATGTTTGCGGAAGTTTTTGCCTCCATTAGTAGTCATCCTAGTCAGTACGTACACGCTCGGCATATAAAACGGAAATCACTCATTCCAACAGTGTAAGTGTATGCCTGTCATACTCGGAGGTAACGTACCATTTATTTAGCATCCGGTAAAACCTGGTAGATGTGTCCTAATAACTTACTACCAAGAACTTTTTACCACCAAAAATAATCACGCAGCAATAAGAAAGCTTTATATGACGACTTACAAAAAGTGCTAAGGCCATCATGTGCCGATAAAAGGCTGACGCGGGGATTAGAACGGATAATCTTCGAGACTAGGAATCATCCAGCTGAACACATTTAAGTTTGAAATAAATAATACAATCTTACGATCTATTGCTCAGCCTTCTTTCACCAGCTCCTTTTACCTAAATCTATTTGTTTAGCCTGGAGTTTTGCCTTTTGAATTTTGTTCGGCTAGAATTAAGTTCGGCGCCACAATCAATTCTGCCGGCCTAAATGATTTGGGTCGAGACGTGTGCACTAAGCTGTGTTTTGTGTGCACCGGTCTTACATGACGAATTCTTCCCTTAACTACAATCTACTTCTCTTAAAACCATCTAGTATGACTGTAATTATAGTTGAATGTTTTGTTTTTGTTTTTAGTAGATATGTTATTCATGTACTTGGCTTGCCCCGGCACCACTAGCTTTCCAGCTATTTGCAGGGCAGCCTTTCAACTCCTTGCGCCTACAAAGAATAAAATTGTTGTTGTTTTTGCTTGGGTCGGCCTTAATTTGAATAAGGTTCGGCTCATAAAAAGTTCGGCGTCTGAACTGGGCCTTAAAGACAAAATTTAAAGCTTTTGCAAGAGAGAATAAACCTCTCTTCTCCGCAGAGGCTCCCGCTTGGTATCCTAATAAAAATAGCAATAACGGAAAAATAGAAAGCGCGCGGGGGACGATGGGAAGAGGGAAAAACCTGGCTTCTTCTCTTTTCCCTTCCCATTGTCCCCCGCGCGCTTTCTTTTCCCCTTTCTCCAGCCTCCCTATGATAGAAGGAGGCCTCTGCGGAGACGAGAGAGAATGAGCTGTTTTTGAGGATGGAAGAGTGTTCGATCTTCTCGCATGCATTCAGACCCAAAGTTTACTGAGATGGATTCCAGAAGTGTCATCTAGAGGGATCGCTTTGTGATTTTAGCGAGGAAAGTGTATATATGCAACAGGTTTTTCGCTTAATATATTTGGGAGCATTAGTTTGTTGCCTAGTTGACGATGTTCTGCAATCCATCTTAGTGTTGCGACGGCCTGCATTTGAGATCAGTTGATGCCACCGCCTCCCGGGGTATAATCCTTTATGTAAGTCATAAAGGTATGTGCCGCCCCAAAGGGTATGATTTTTGCGCCGTATTGGTCTGAAAACCGTGGGTATAGACTTTGTCCATGCATTTTGGTCTGGAATCGAGTATGGTTTTTGAGGAAACTACGGGAGTGTATAAGCGTATTTATCGTTTTATTTCCAAATGTGTAAGAAAGAAAGAGAAATATGCGAATAAGAAATATATTTTGTTGGCGTTGAATCCAAAAAATGATGACATAATTTCCTATAGGCCAGGTCTGAAAATGGATGTGAAAAATGAATTTTTTTGGTCTGAAATAAGGTCACGATTTGGCGAACTGTGCGGCACACCCCCACCAAGCATTTCCAGGAGTACCCCCCCTCCCACCCCGCCCCGCGCCCGGAACAGCCGCTCAAATCGCGCTGAAACTTATTAGTAAAAACAAGAAATCAACATCAGATAAGTATATTTATTTATTAATTCGTAGTCCTTTGCCATACAAACATTTACGTTACCTTTGTGCCAAACATGCCGTCATTTTTTGAAGTCAGGACAGACATATAATACATATATTTTACTAACCTCCTTATTACACTAGCAGGATAATTACATAGTTTTCAATTGCAAGTGTTCCACCAACCTCGAACTCTTAATACATTAATTTACGTGCACATTTTTGCAACTTTCGCCTGTGCAACAGTTAAGAACAGTTCACGAGTCTTTTAAGAGCTTGTCGGTAATTGCTGCTGAAAATAAAACAGATAATCGGGTTGATAGCACAGTACCCGACCGCTATATAATAGGTGACATAATAGTATAGCCAAAAACCACAGGAAAACTGATGTATGGAACTGGCTCGATACTTTACGATAAAAAAGGTAATATCATAAGGTAACCAGCAAAACACGAACACTAACACGATAGCAATGGACATTTGAAGCACGTTTCTGTATCGTCTGTTTCTCTGTTCCTGAGTGTTTGCAGACTGTTTACCTGGGTGTACCCGTGCTTTGAGCTTGAAAAGCATGATGGAGTAAAGAATGGCTAACAACATCACAGGGATGAACCTAAACAGAATAGAGCCTGCTAATTGGTAGACGCCAAGGGACAGGGACTCTCCGAATGCTTCCTCCCATCTCACCACGCAGAACATTTTCCCTACTGAGTTTTCAACGAGTTGGAAAGTGAAAAAATGTGGCGAAATGACAGCCACTCCGGCTATCCACGTGCCGAGAATGAAGAAAGGATACAGCTTGGATCTGATGAGTGGGGAGCGGAGTGGAAATACCACTGCTACAAATCGATCCACTGTTATTAAAACCAGATTCTGAATGGAAACGGTACTGGAAACGTCAGTAAAGAAAGGAACAAGCTTATACAAGGCCTGGCCAAACTGACCACCGATGAGCCACGACTGGTTTGTGTGCAACAACGATAGGCTCGTAGGTAGCCAGAATATCGAAAACAGCAGATCGGACATGGCCATGTTTGCAATGAAATAATTTATCGGTTTTCTCAAGGTTGGCGTTTTATAAACGATCATTACAATGAAAGAATTTGCCATCAGCAAAACAGCAAGGATCAGAGTCAAAGCAATGGTCTCTCCGATTTTGTACGCTGTTAGTTCACTAAAGCAGCTTGAAATCGAATACTCGAACGATCCATGTCCAGTTGTTGAGTCCATGTTTGCTGACCTCTTAACAGCTACACGGCATTCAGTTAAGTAGCTGCTATAATATCAACTGCTCAATATTGCAGATGCTACCTGATCAGGAACTTTTATTAAAAATTTCATGCCCGCTGCGAAGTCTTGGCGTGGCAGACTTCACTTAAAAAACCGATAAATTTAAGAGCATATCTTTCGAATTCATACTGCGCTGATTAACGCGACGTTCATTTGTTAACCGAACTTTGTAGAATCATTATCGAATTCATTTGTTTACTGATAAGCCTGAAGAACTTTCCAGTACCAATCAGCTGATTCTCAGTGTATTAAAAACTCACTTGAAGGAGAGCGGGTTTTTTCTTGTGTAGTTCAATAAAGACACAGTTGTTCAATAGAAACTTCCTGAGTTCAGTAAATACAAAGAACACTCTGCCGAAAAGCAACAAAACTCAAATCCAATGTTTATATATTTGTACTAAGCTAGGCACAATGTGGGAGAAACGGAAGGGCTGATTTTTTAACAGTTTTTCTTCCTTCTGTGCAATTGAATAAGGACGCGGTAGTTCAATAAACACCCTGAGTTCAGTTAAAGGGGACACTCCCAAAGGCATCTTCAGTACTTCTTTTAAGGCGTTCTTTTTAGGCATTTTAACAAATTTTACATAACTGGTCCCAGTAAAAGATTGATGAAAACCATGGAAGGTTCTATTGTATTATAATTAATAACATCAGATAAGTATAAGTATTTATTCTGAGTCCTTTGCCATAGAAACACTTTAAACTTGAGCCATACATGCTGCCCATCTTCGAAGTCAAGACAGCTACATTCAATGGACAGATGATGTTTACTAAACTTCTTACAGGCACTAACAGGATACATAGTTTTCATTTGCTAAAGTGCTCCACGAACCTCCATGCAACTCTTAACATGTTTATTCTAGAGCAAATTTTTTCGACTTACGCCTATACAACATAACAGTTAAGAACAGTTCATGAGTCTTTTAAGACCTTGTCGGTAATTACTGCTAAAAACAAAGCAAATAATCGGGTTGACCGCACAGTACCCGACCGCTATATAATAGGTGACATAATAGTATAGCCAAAAACCACAGGAAAAATGTATGGAAGTGGCTTGGTACCTTATGATAATGTTAGTAGAATAAGGTAACCAGCAAAACACGAACGCTAACACGATAGCAATGGACATTTGAAGCACGTTTTTGTTTCGTCTTTTCCTTTGTTGCTGACTTTTCGCAGACTGTTCACCTGGATGTACCTGTGTCTTGAGCCTGATAAGGATAATAGAGTAGAGAAGGACCAACAACATCACAGGGATATATGTAAACAGAATAGAGCATGCTAATTGGTAGTCGGCAAAGGAAGAGTGCTCTCCAAATGCTTCCTCCCATCTCACCACGCAGATTATTTCCCTTGCTGAGTATTCAACGAGTTCCTTGGCGAACAAAGTTGTCGAGCAGACCGCGGTTGCGACTATCCACGTGGCCGGAATGAAGAATGGACACAGCTTGGATCTGAGGAATGGGGAACGTAGTGGAAATACCACTGCTCCAAATCGATCCACTGTTATTAAGACCAGATTCTGAATCGAAACGATAGTGGAAAAGTCAGCAAAAAAGGGGATAAGCTTACACAAGGCCTGGCCAAACTGACCACCGATCAGCCAAGAGTTTGTGTGCAACTTTGACAGCTTATATGGGATCCAGATTATTGAATATAACAGATCAGACATGGACATGCTTGCGATGAAATAATTTATCGGTTTTCGTAATGTTGGCGTTTTATAAACGATCAATACAATGAAAGAATTTCCCGTCAGTGAAACAGCAATGATAAGACTCAAAGCAATGGTCAGTTCGATTTTGTACGCTGTTGCACTAACGCAGCTTGAAGCGGACTCAATCGATCCATTCCCTGTTGTTGAGTTCATGTTTGCTGACCTCTTTACAGCACTGTGCTCCGCATTCAGTTAAGTAGCTACTATAATATCTACTGCTCAATATTGCAAATGCTACCTGATTAAGAACTTTAAAAATTTCATGCCCCCTGCGAAGTCTTGGCACCGCAGACGTCAATAAAAACCAATAAATGATAGAGCTTATCTTTCATGATGCTGAGCTGATGATGTATGACGCGACGTTAATTGAACTTTGTAGAATCCGTATTAAATTCATGTTGATACTGATAAGCCTAAAGAACTTCCCTGTTCCGATCAGTTGATAGACCCTTTTCCGATTTTTTTAAGTTTTGCTTAAGACAAATTAGCGAATCGGATCCATTGATCCTGCTGGAAAGAGCGGCTTAAAATTAGGAAACTTACCAAAGTTTAAAGGTGATAGGTTCAGAGCGAGTGAAGATTTGCTCCAGAAAATCGCGAAATTTTACACTCGTTTACGTGCAGTTGGGGGCTTGAACTAGTTGAACTTGCCCCCTCTCACTTTACAAACGTCTGTAACATGTCCCCGCTGCGAAGTCTTGGCACCGCAGACGTCAATAAATTCCAGTCAATTTTAGAGCTTATCTTTGATGCTGAGCTGATTATGTATGACGCGTCGTTGTTAATCGAACTTTGTAGAATCAGTTTTGAGTTCGTGTTGTTACTGATAAGCCTAAACAACTTCCCTGTTCCGGTCTGGTGATTCTTTGTGCTGTAGAAAGAAGAGGGCGGCAAAACGCTTGTGTGTGACAAACGTGACAGGGCTATTAATCGCGTGTTTTGTCGTGATTGACATTAATGTTTTCTGGTCTTTTACAAAAATATCTGTTAAAAGGAAGCTGAAGTTTGGCGGAATGCTTTTTCAAGCAAAATTATTGTCACGCTTGTCACACAGGGTTTGGGGTTTTCTTCCCTCTCCCGTCCTGTTGCGTAAGTTGGAAGGGAGCTGTTTTTTTTTTCTTGCGTAGTTCGATTAAGACACTGATCTGTTGCTCAATAAACACATCCTGAGTTCAGTTAAACTGACAAACACACCCGATTAATGGCCATTTTATTTATGAGTTATATAGAAAGGATTATAAAGAGAGCAAACCGGTTGCAATAAAACCGGTTTAGGAACCACAAAGGAAAGAAGAAATACACAGCTTGAGTAAATACCTCATTTTAGTCGGGTGTGGTGATCAGCTCCTGGTGGTGAATAGATTGAAAGACATTCGAAAAGCAATACGTGCTTAGAACATTTTAAACAGTTGTGATGTGAGGAAATTACGATCATTAACGAGTCTATTTGTTCAACAAATTGACTCATATTCAAACACAGGTAGTTAAAATTTATCGAGCCAACAAAATGAATATAAAAGACATTTTCAAATGGGCAATATCGTTAAACTTATTTCCTTTGTGGTCACAGTCCGATCCGATTAATGGAGAGCTTAAGCCTCATGTATACGGTAAACGGCAAACGGCAGATTCAAGTTGACAATTTCTCGAAATATGAATAGAAAATGAGCAGATAAAAACAGCTCAAAACAACCCTTATGGATAAAAAATTGGGAGAAACTACTTATTAAGGTATAGAAATAATGAACAGTAAACCCCGTGGCACAAATTCGGGGTTGCAGTTTGACGTAAACGTGATGCCTAATTTCTCCATTAACCCTTTAAGTACAAATGGTGACCAACATCAATTTTCTCCTAAAGATATCCATACATTGTCAAGAGATTAGGTTATGAGAATTGATAAAATGGTCACCACCGAGAAAATGCCTTGATCCAGTTATGAAATTCTCTCAACTAATTCTTTAAGAAAATGTATAGGACCGTATAGAGATCACTTTGGAGAATTTGTATGGGGATATTGGGGCTTTAAAGGGCTAATGACCATAAATTAAAAAGACCATTCTAAAACTCGTTAGTATTCAGTAGTCATATGTCTAACTGACTTCGCGGATTTAATCTCTTGAAATAATTATAGTTTAATGTTTCGTTTTTGTTTTTTGTAGATATGTTATTCATGTACTTGGCTTGCCCCGGCACGACTAGCTTTCCAGCTATTTGCTAGCCTGCGTGGCAGGCGTTTGAAAGGGAAGGGAAAGGGAGTTTTAGGTGCGAGAGAAACGCGAGAGGCGCGCGAGGAGAGAGGGAGGGAAACGCCTGCCAGGAGACCATTGTTTTTCTCGTTTTTAACATCCACCCATCGAATGTTAAAATCCTGATTGGTCCGACTTCAAAACATGTCAATCACAGCCGTGATACCTTAATCCGATTGGCTGAAATCAACATCAAGCTACTGAGTAACTTAATCGATCTTTCAGTAATCATTTAAAAATATGTTGTTAGTGAGGCGTGATGAGATTTCTGCATGGAATTCATCGTTTAGAACGATTAGAAACGGAAGGTATCTATTTCAGCTTGAAAGGAGAATAGAAGAAAGCAGTTAACAGACTCGTATAAAGGAAAAGACCTGACAGCTAGCTGAGTTTTGGTGACTGGTTTTGAGAAGTCTTGTCTCCCAACGGCTTGTTTTACTCACTAGAAGAAAGAAAGAAAAAATCATGCTGCCTGTGTGCTTGTTATCTGCTGTTTGACCTTAAACGCCTACCACGCAGGCTACGCTTATCAACGACCAGATTGTTGAAGACGAAGCGATCTATAATCCTCAGCGATTTTTTGGTTTGAGGACTTCTTCTTGCTGGTTATAGACGTTATAAAGCCGCCAGGAACTTACTTCAATAATAACATTGATTGCAGAATTAGCCTTATTGTAGATCTTTGAAGTTCCGCTCTTCTTTCCCTGCTACCAGAAAAGCGTTCTTTTGTATGCTGCGCTGGATCCAGTTCGAGAGTCAGCAAAGTGTTTGTGATTAATATCTCCGACAAAAACTGCATGCAAGTTGGGAAGTCCAACACGATACCTTCAGCAAAAACGTAATAGATTTATGCTGGATTTTATATGACAAGCCACGCATGGTTGCGACTTTCTTCTTTCAACGGACGACCGCATTTACACTTTTTTTAATAGTACCTTCACTTCAGATTTCTTGTTTTAGGAAAACAAAAGAAAAATAGTACGCGAAATACGACTTAAATAAGCGCATCGCGGCCAGACTTATTTGACAGCTAGTCATTCACAGTTGCGTTATTTTTGCATACATAATTAGTAGGCGGGATGGCGAAAACAATGGTTTCCTGGCAGGCGTTTCCCTCCCTCCCTTCCTCCTCGCGCGCCCCTCGCGCCCAAAACCCCCTTTCCCTTCCCTTTCAGACGCCTGCCACCCAGGCTAGCTATTTGCGGGGCAAGCCTTTCAACTCCTTGCGCCTACAAAGAATAAAATTGTTGTTGTTTTTGTTTGGGTCGGCCTTAATGAAAGTTCGGCGTCTGAACTGCGCCTTAAAAACAAAATTTAAAGCTTTTGCAAGAGAGAATGAACCTCTCTTCTCCGCAGAGGCTACCGCTTGGTATCCCAATAAAAATAGCAATAACCGAAAAATAGAAAGCGCGCGGGGGACGATGGGAAGAGGGAAAAACCTGGCTTCTTCTCTTTTCCCTTCCCATTGTCCCCCGCGCGCTTTCTTTTTTCCTTTCTCCAGCCTCCAGTACGATACAAAGAGCCCTCTGCGGAAGCGAGCGAGAATGAGCTGTTTTTGAGGATGTAAGAGTGTTCGATATTTCGAATGCTTTAAAACGCAAAATTGATTGAAATGTATTGCAGAAGTGTCATGCGAGGGATCGCTTTGTGATTTTAGCGAGGAAAGAGTATATATGCAACAGGTTTTTCGCTTAATAAATTTGGGAGCATTAGTTTGTTGCCTACTTGGTGATCTTCTGCAATCCATCTCAGTGTTGCAACGGCCTGCATTTGAGATCAGATGATACCACCGCCACCCGGGGTATTGTTGGTTTTCACATGACGTCACTAAAATTCAAACTACGAAACTATCGATCCTACTGAGATTTTACTTTCATGATGTATTAGAGCAGCCGAAAACTACCCATCTTACAAATTTTCGCTTCAAAAGGGTTCTTGCACCGTAATTTTTAGGGAGTTATTATAACTCCAAAAATGGACTAAAAATTTTAGGTACAGGTATAACCCCTTTTTTGGGGTTATTTTAACTCCTAATTTAACTCCGAATTTGGGGTCATTTTTACTCCTGAAAAAGAGTTCTTTTTACTCCTAGTCTGGAGTTGAAATTACTCCGAAATGGGGTGACTTGTACTCCTTACATGGGTTGTTTTTACTCTTTTTGGAGTTAATTTAACTCTGAAAGTGGAGTAAAAATTTTAGGTACAGGATAACTCCTATTTTGGGGTTATTTTAACTCCTCAATATCTGGGGTCACTTTTACTCCTGAAAAAGAGTTCTTTAAACTCCTTTTTGGAGTTAAAGTAACTCCACGAAAAATAACTCCACTGCAAGGAGTTAAATTAGCCCCACTAGAGGAGTTATTATAACTCCCTGAAAATTACAGTGTGGTTTTGTGATAGAGTACGCTTGAATTTCTAAGCTATTGCGTGACGTGGCATTTACATGACGTCCGAGAAAGCTGTCATGTAGGTTACAAAAGTGACGTATTTCGGGGAATTTTGGTATCTAAACAGTTCCTGTATTAGAAAAAGTATTACTTTAATGTTTATGAGTTCCTCGAGGAATAAACTCACGCTTTTGTACCAAAACTCGGTAACAGATGTTTTTGTTAGTTCCCGTTCGCCATGTTGGTGTTCATCCAGGTGGGCACCAGCATGGCGTCTCCATACTAAATCTCTATAATTTGGGTAAAACATTTCTTCCGGTATCTCGTATACGGAATATTCCTCTGAATCTTGGCGAGGGTCTTTGTATATTTACCTCCTTCATTTCCCAGATTCCGCACTTTATCTATTGAACGGTTTTGATTTTTATTTTGATCTATTTTGAATGGCGTGACACTGAAAACGAACAATAATCCTCGATGTGCCGCCCCAAAGGGTATGGTTTTTGCGCCATATTGGTCTGAAAAGGGGTATAGACTTTGCCCATGCATTTTGGTCTAGAATCGGGTATGGTTTTTGAGGAAACTACGGGAGTGTATGAACGTATTTATCGTTTTATTTCCAAATGTGTAAGAAAGAAAGAGAAATATGCGAATAAGAAATATTTTTTGTTGACGTTGAATCTAAGAAATGATGACATAATTCCTTAGATGCCAGGTCTGAAAATGGATGTGAAAAATGAATTTTTTTGGTCTGAAATAAGGTCACGATGTGGAGAACTGTGCGGCACACCCCCACCAAGAATTTCTAGGAGTAACCCCCCTCACCCACCCCGCCCCGCTCCCGGTACAGCCGCTCAAATCGCGATGAAACTTATTAGTAAAAAACAAGAAATCAACATCAGATAAGTACGTTACGTTTATTTATTTATTTATTTATTCATTCATTCGTAGTCCTTTGCCAAACAAACATTTACGTTACCTTTGTGCCAAACATGCCGTCATTTTTTGAAGTCAGGACAGACATATAATACATACATTTTACTAACCTCCTTATTACACTAGCAGGATAATTACATAGTTTTCAATTGCAAGTGTTCCACCAACCTCGAACTCTTAACATATTAATTTACGTGCACATTTTTGCAACTTTCGCCTGTACAACAGTTAAGAACAGTTCACGAGTCTTTTAAGAGCTTGTCGGTAATTGCTGCTGAAAATAAAACAGATAATCGGGTTGACCGCACAGTACCCGACCTCCATATTGTAGGTGACTTCATAGTATAGCCAAAAACCACAGGAAAACGGATGTATGGAACTGGCTCGATACTTTACGATAAAAAAGGTAATATCATAAGGTAACCAGCAAAACACGAACACTAACACGATAGCAATGGACATTTGAAGCACGTTTCTGTTTCGTCTGTTTCTCTGTTGCTGAGTGTTTGCTGACTGTTCACCTGGATGTGCCTGTGCTTTAAGCTTGAAAAGCATAATGGAGTAAAGAATGGCTAACAACGTCACAGGGATGAACCTAAACAGAATAGAGCCTGCTAATTGGTAGTCGGCAAAGGACAAGGATTCTCCGAATGCTTCCTCCCATCTCACCACGCAGAACATTTTCCCTACTGAGTTTTCAAAGAGTTGGAAGGTGAAAAAATGTGGCGAAATGACAGCCACTCCGGCTATCCACGTGCCGAGAATGAAGAACGGACACAGCTTGGATCTGATGAGTGGAGAGCGGAGTGGAATTACCACTGCTACAAATCGATCCACTGTTATTAAAACCAGATTCTGAATCGAAACGTTACTGGAAACGTCAGTAAAGAAAGGAACAAGCTTGCAAAAGGCCTGGCCAAACTGACCACCGATGAGCCACGACTGGTTTGTGTGCAACAACGATAGGCTCGTAGGTAGCCAGAATATCGAAAACAGCAGATCGGACATGGCCATGTTTGCAATGAAATAATTTATCGGTTTTCTCAAGGTTGGCGTTTTATAAACGATCATTACAATGAAAGAATTTGCCATCAGCGAAACAGCAAGGATCAGAGTCAAAGCAATGGTCTCTCCGATTTTGTACGCTGTTAGTTCACTAAAGCAGCTTAAAATCGAATACTCGAACGATCCATGTCCAGTTGTTGAGTCCATGTTCGCTAACCTCTTAACAGCTACACGGCATTCAGTTAAGTAGCTGCTATAATATCAACTGCTCAATATTGCAAATGCTACCCGAACAGGAACTTTTATTAAAAATTTCATGCCCCCTGCGAATTCTTGGCGTGGCAGACTTCACTTAAAAAACCGATAAATTTAAGAGCTTATCTTTCGAATTCATACTGCGCTGATTGACGCGACGTTCATTCGTTAACCGAACTTTGTAGAATCATTATCGAATTCATTTGGTTACTGATAAGCCTAAAGAACTTTCCAGTACCAATCAGCTGATTCTCAGTGTATTAAGAACTCACTGGAAGGAGAGCTGGTTTTTTCTTGTGTAGTTCAATAAAGACACAGTTGTTCAATAGAAACTTCCTGAGTTCAGTAAATACAAAGAACACTCGGCCGAAAAGCAGCGAAACTCAAATCCCACGTTCATATATTTGTACTAAGCTAGGCACAATGTGGGAGAAACGGAGGGGTTATTTTTTAACAGTTTTTCTTCCTTCTGTGCAATTGAATAAGGACGCAGTAGTTCAATAAACACCCTGAGTTCAGTTAAAGGGGACACTCCCAAAGGCATCTTTACTTCTTTTAAGGCGTTCTTTTTACGCATTTTACCAGATTTTACATAACTGGTCCCAGTAAAAGATTGATGAAAACAATGGAAGGTTCTATTCTATTATAATTAATAACTGTCTTGTAAGGGCGCAAACTAAAACGATGCGTGTTTAAAAGCATTTTTTCATTCTTCGGCTTAAATGCACTAAGCAATGGAAGGTTCTATTGTATTAATAACTATCTTGAAAGGGAGCAAACTGACGACATGTGTTCAAAACTACTGGAGCAAACAGGTTTTTAATTTACAGGCGTTGCAAATTTAATCTTCGGCTATAAACTAAGCAATTTTGAGATAAAAAAAGGGGAAGTCAAATTTTAACCAGCGACAAAATGTAAATAAAAAACAATTACAGTATTTTAAACTGGCGATGCTTTTATTGGGCTTTTTTTGTAAAATAATAACAGTTATTTGGTGCGAGTGAATTAATGGCTTAAAGCAGGTGAATTAGAACAAATCAAGTGATATCCTATAATAGTCTACTAACTTACAAGACACCCACCTATCAATAAGAGTGAAAGGAACCGCGGTAGGATTACCTCAGTCGGTAGCTTGGTAGCAAGAGCTCAGGGTCTCAATGAGGGTAACAGTCAACCGTCAAACAGCCTAATAAATTAACCGTCAAAAAAGTTTTTTTTTTACCGTCAACCGTCTAAAATGCACGGGATTCTAGCTCCTAAAGCCTGAATCTCTAAACAGGAGAAACCAGTTCCCATGTTCTCGAAACAGGTTTTCAGACGTAACGAGACCTTACAACCTGTTTAGATCTGAAAACATTTCCAAATTGTAAGAGTGAAACGCCAAGACAACCTCCAAAACACAACAGTAATATTTATTCAGACAGAAGTTAATATTTACTTTGAATTTAAACTAAACTTCCATTTAATAACTGTCAACTGTCAAAAACTCTAAACTTTAACCGTCAAAATAGGAAAAATTTCATCACCAACCGTTAAAGCTACCACGCCATTGAGACCCTCTAGCAAGCTTTTCGGGGCGCTCTAGCGCTAGAGCGGCCCGGAGAGCTTGCTAGCAGGCTACTTAGTCGGAAAGGCGCTTTCAATTGACAGCTTGAGCGGGATGTCGCGGGTTGGATTCCCGGGGCCGGACCATACTCAGGGTCTCGATATGACTGAGGAATGAAGAAACTGCCTTTGCCGTGCTGCAAATAGCTAGACCTTTGCGTGTCTTAGATGACCACATAAAATGTACGTCCCATCTCCAGTATGAGACGTACAAATGGTGTACTCAATTAATACTTTCGTGCTAAATACATGGACACTCAAATAACCGACAGTTCATTTGTCTGTTATTCTGTTAATTAGTCAGCCTTAGTAACAAACATAGTAAACTATAAAATCTCTTCGCTCTCTTGGCTTTCTGTGTTCAGAAGGTCAGATTGAAAAACAAGATAAGCACCTCAAGCGCATGACTGGAATAGTACACTAGTGCGACTCTATGTCGCAATTATCTCCTTGGCATTCAGTTGAGTAGCTACCATAGGGCTTATAAATTACAGAGCTCGTCTTTCATGCTGAGCTGATTATGTATGACGCGACGGACCGACGCGACGTTGTTAATCGAACTTTGTAGAATCAGTATTGAATTCATGTTGTTACTGATAAGCCTAAACAACTTTCCTCTTCCGGTCAGGTGATTCTTAGTTTATTACTAACTCACTTGAAAGGGAGCTGGTTGTTTTCTTGTTTTGGTTCATTAAAGACACGGAAGTTCATTAAACACATCCTGAGTTCAGTTAGAGAAATAGATCACTTGTTTAAAACCCTGGTTCTTCCCATTCTCACATATGGTCTCGTTGTGTATGGCGCTTCTGATTCTGATTTAAATGTTATACAGCGTTTTTTAGACAGGTGGCCATAAGCGTCATTTTACCTCCCAAACAGTCAGCATCTTTAATCTTTTAGAACAGCAAGATAAATCCGCTTTCAAAAGAGCTATTAATAATCATATGCTAGGTGCCATCATTCCCAAAGAAAAAGAATTGGTATATAATTTGCCCAGGAGAAGGTCAAGAAAACTTTTGTAAATAGACTTATTTTTAAATATAATTTAGTATAGTATTATTCTATCTTATATTACTATTGTATTCTATCGCCTATCTTTTAATACATTTTCACTCTAACTTAGGATATGTATTTTTATCCTTTGATTGAATAAAGACTATTATTATTATTATTGTTAAAAAGGACGCTCCCAAAGGCATCTTTACTTATTTTAAGGCGTTCTTTTTCTGCATTTCGACAGATTTTCGCAAAACCATGGAAGGTTCTATTGTATTAATAACTATCTTGAAAGGGAGCAAACTGACCACACGTGTTCAAAACTACTGGAGCAAACAGGTTTTTAATTTACAGGCGTTGCAAATTTAATCTTCGGCTATACGTCTATAAACTAAGCAATTTTGAGATCAAAAAAGGGGAAGTCAAATTTTAACCAGCGACAAAATGTCAATAAAAAACAATTACAGTATTTTAAACTGGCGATGCTTTTATTGGGCTTTTTGTCAAATGATAACAAGTATTTGATACCACGTAACGGTTTCGGGCAGGTGAAATAGGACAATTCAATTGGAGACAGGGCCGGGTTGTTCGAAGCTGGGTTAAGATAACTCAGGGATTGTGCCAAATTTGAACACAGATACGAGAGCCTAAAAAGCAAATTCAGTTTAACTCTCTTTGATGATTGGATACTCTAAAAAGAATAGAGAAAATTATCCGGAGAGAGTGCTTTTGATAAAAAGAAAAAGAAACTCGGTTAAAATTTAACCCTGGGTTAGTGCTAACCGGCGTTCGAACAACTGGGCACAGGAGATTATTGACTGTACCCGGTTCCCGTTCGTAGCATTTTTTTTTTCACAAATCTGGCGGGCTTGCCGTTGTACTCCTTCAATATCTCGGCAATGCTTTTGAGTATGTGGGTCCCATTGTACGCTTCAGGCGTATTCCAGACAAGGACGAACGAGGGTGACGTAGGCCTGACTTTTACCATTCTCTGGTGGACAGGAATAAAGATTACTTCTAATGAAGAGGAAACAAACCGGTTGCAATAAAACGCGTAAAATAGTCATTTAGACAGCTTGGGAGCCACAAAGGAAAGAAGAAACAACACAACAGGTAGTCAAAATTTATCAAGCAACAAAAATAATTAGAAAAAAAGCGTGTCTTTGGGGCAATAACAGTTAAACTGTTTTTGTTTAAAAGGAAGTTTAGTTAAACACCTTGTCCAGGGTAACTGACTGATATGGAACGCACTCACAACGGTAGATGAAACGCGCAAGTGCCCAAAGAAAACTACAATTTTAAAAATATAATTACTACAAAATTTAAGTTAAGCCTCGGGGTAGAGGTAAAATCTCTAAAGGTGTTTTTAATTTTTAAGAATTGTTTTCTTCGCAGAACCTGTTGCCTTACTTTGACGGTTTCGGCTTGTTTAACAGTTTGTTACCATGAAAAAAAGGAGTGACTCGTCCTTTTAATAAAAATTGAGCCCCCAATACGTTTAAAATTAATTAAAAAGTTTAGCTGAACTGAAGCGACTGAATCTTTGATTC
Source organism: Porites rus (assembly GCA_964035705.1). NCBI lineage: Eukaryota > Metazoa > Cnidaria > Anthozoa > Scleractinia > Poritidae > Porites > Porites rus. Next base: position 7,066,041 of record OZ037998.1, read on the forward strand.
AAAATATTGTAGCCAAGAGTTGTAAGTTTGACGCCGCTTAGAAGATGGCAATTTTCCCAGTTCCTTGCGCACTCTAGAAATTAGCGGTTCCTTTTTAATCATGCATAGGTAAATGCACATTCAAATTGGCGTCTTCCCAAACTGAAAAAAAAAATTGTTTAATTGTTTTGTTACTGCTGAAAGTTTATGACCAAAGTAACTGGCAATGTTAGACTACGACTTGTAAAGCCTTTTAATGTAAAAACAGATAAAATGTTTGCGGAAGTTTTTGCCTCCATTAGTAGTCACCCTAGTCAGCCGGTACGTACACGCTCGGCATATAAAACGGAAATTACTCATACAAAGAGTGTGAGTGTATGCCTGTCATACTCGGAAATAGCGTACCATTTATTTAGCATCCGGAAAACTTGGTAGATGTGTCCTCATAACTTACTACCAAGAACTTTTTACAACCACAAATAATCACGCAGCAATAACAAAGCTTTACGACTTACAAAAAGTGCTAAGGCCATCATGTGCCGATAAAAGGCCGGCGCGGGCATTAGAATGGATAAATGTCGAAACTAGGAATCATCCAGCTGAACACAGTTAAGTTTGAAATAAATAACACATTCTTACGATCTATTGCTTAGCCTTCTTTCACCATGCCAGCTCCTTTTTCCTAAATCTATTTGTTTAGCCTGGAGTTTTGCCTTTTGAATTTTGTTCGGCTAGAATTAAGTTTGGCGTCCGGCAATCAATTCAGCAGGTCTAAATGATTTTGGTCGAAACGTGTGCACTAGGCTGTGTTTCGTGTGCACCGGTCTTACATGACGAATTCTTCCTCTATCTACAACCTACTTCTCTTAAAACCATTTAGTATGACTGTAATTATAGATTATTGTTTTGTTTTTGTTTTAAGTAGATATGTTATTCATGTACTTGGCTTGCCCCGGCACGACTAGCTTTCCAAGTATTTGCGGGGCAAGCCTTTTTAACTCCTTGTGCCTACAAAGAATAAAATTGTTGTTCGAATTAGATCCGGCTCATGAAAAGTTCGGCGTCTTAACTGGGCCTTGAAAACAAAATTTAAAGCTTTTGCAAGAGAGAATGAACCTCTCTTCTTCGCAGAGGCTTCCGCTGGGTATCCTAATAAAAATAGCAATAATCGAAAAATCATGGAAAGCGCGCGGGGGACGATGAGGAGAGGGAAAAACTTCGCTCCTTCTTCTCTTTCCCCTCCCATTGTCAGGAGTTTGCCTTTATTTTTAATGAAGAGGGTAAAATTCAATTCTTAAGAAACTTGCCTTTGGCTGCTTGTTAGCCCCGAATATTTCATGTGCCGAACTTAAGCATAAATTCAGTATCATAACGTATTTTGCAAGCACTTTAAACCAGAGTTTGGAATAAAGTCTGAATTCAGCCGGCCTAAATAATTTGTGTCGGCCTTTTAATTCGAATTAGGTTTGGCTCATGAAAAGTTCGGCGTCTGGACCAGGCCTTTGAACAAAAGGTTTTGCAAGAGAGAATCGAGCTGTTTTTTAGAGGATCCGTTAAGAGTGGTCGACCTTTTCGAATGCATTGAAGCCAATTTTCTGTGTTGTGTCTTCGACAGTATTGCTACACTGTATGTGAGGTCAGATGATGCCACCGCAGCCCAAATCGCTCTGAAACTTAATTAATAGAACGAGAAATCAACATCAGATAAGTATAAGTATTTATTCTGAGTCCTTTGCCATAGAAGCACTTTAAACTTGAGCCATACATGCTGCCCATTTTCGAAGTCAAGACAGCTACATTCAATGGACAGATGATGTTTACTAAACTTCTTACAGGCACTAACAGGATACATAGTTTTCATTTGCTAAAGCGCTCCACGAACCTCCAACTCTTAACATGTTCATTCTAGAGCAAATTTTTGCGACTTACGCCTATACAAGATAACAGTTAAGAACAGTTCATGAGTCTTTTAAGACCTTGTCGGTAATTACTGCTAAACACGAAGCAAATAATCGGGTTGACCGCACAGTACCCGACCGCTATATAGTAGGTGACATAATAGTATAGCCAAAAACCACAGGAAAAATGTATGGAACTGGCTTGGTACCTTATGATAATGTTAGTAGAATAAGGTAACCAGCAAAACACGAACGCTAACACGATAGCAATGGACATTTGAAGCACGTTTGTGTTTCGTCTTTTCCTTTGTTGCTGACTTTTCGCAGACTGTTCACCTAGATGTACCTGTGTCTTGAGCCTGATAAGGATAATAGAGTAGAGAAGGACCAACAACATCACAGGGATATATGTAAACAGAATAGAGCATGCTAATTGGTAGTCGGCAAAGGAAGAGTGCTCTCCAAATGCTTCCTCCCATCTCACCACGCAGATTATTTCCCCTGCTGAGTATTCAACGAGTTCCTTGGCGAACAAAGTTGTCGAGCAGACCGCGGCTGCGACTATCCACGTGGCCGGAATGAAGAACGGACACAGCTTGGATCTGAGGAATGGGGAACGTAGTGGAAATACCACTGCTACAAATCGATCCACTGTTATTAAGACCAGATTCTGAATCGAAACGATAGTGGAAAAGTCAGCAAAAAAGGGGATAAGCTTACACAAGGCCTGGCCAAACTGACCACCGATCAGCCAAGAGTTTGTGTGCAACTTTGACAGCTTATATGGGATCCAGATTATTGAATATAACAGATCAGACATGGACATGCTTGCGATGAAATAATTTATCGGTTTTCGTAATGTTGGCGTTTTATAAACGATCAATACAATGAAAGAATTCCCCGTCAGTGAAACAGTAATGATAAGACTCAAAGCAATGGTCAGTTCGATTTTGTACGCTGTTGCAACGCATCTTGAAGCGGACTCAATCGATCCATTCCCTGTTGTTGAGTTCATGTTTGCTGGCCTCTTTTACAGCACTGTGCTCCGCATTCAGTTGAGTACCTACTATAGATATCTACTGCTCAATATTGCAAATGCTACCTGATTAAGAACTTTAAAAATTTCATGCCACCTGCGAAGTCTTGGCACCGCAGACGTCAATAAAAACCAATAAATTATAGAGCTTATCTTTCATTATGCTGAGCTGATGACGTATGACGCGACGTTAATTGAAGTTTGTAGAATCAGTGTTAAACTGACGTTGATACTGATAAGCCTAAAGAACTTCCCTGTTCCGATCAGGTGATAACCCCTTTCCCGATTTTTTTTAAGTTTTGCTAAAGACAATTTAGCGAATCGGATCCATTGATCCTGCTGGAAAGAGCGGCTTAAAATTAGGAAACTTATCAAAGTTTAAAGGTGATAGGTTCAGAGCGAGTGAAGATTTGCTCCAGAAAATCTCGAAATTTTACATTCGTTTGCGTGCAGTTGGGGGCTTGAACTTGCCCCCTCTCACTTTACAAACGTCTGTAACATGCCCCGCCCCTGCCAAGTCTTGGCACCGCAGACGTCAATAAATACCAATAAATTTTAGAGCTTATCTTTCATGCTGAGCTGATTATGTCATGATGAAGCGTCGTTGTTAATCGAACTTTGTAGAATCGGTTTTGAATTCGTGTTGTTACTGATAAGCCAAAACAACTTCTCTGTTCCGGTCAGTTGATTCTTAGAGTAGCAAAGTTAGTTTACTGCACCAGGACGGCAGAAAGAAGAGGAAGGCAAAACGCTTGTCTGTGACAAACGTGACAGGGCTATTAATCGCGTGTTTTGTCGTGATTGACATTAATGTTTTCTGGTCTTTTACAAAAAGATCTGTTAAAAGGAAGCTGAAGTTTTCAAGCAAAATTATTGTTACGCTTGTCACACAGGGTTTGGGGTTTTCTTCCCTCTCCCGTCCTGTTGCGTAAGTTGGAAGGGAGCTGTTTTTTTTTTCTTGCGTAGTTCAATAAAGACACTGATCTGCTGCTCAATAAACACATCCTGTAAGTTCAGTTAAACTGATAAGCACACCCGATTAATGGCTATTTTATTTATGAGTTATATAGATAACAACTATTCACCGAAGTGGAGGTGGCTAGTATTGGCTTTTTACCGAGGCCGCGAAGCGGCGAGGTAAATATCCAATACTAGCCACCGTCACTGAGGTGAATAATTGTTTTAGAACAGTGAGATAATTGAGCACAAAAATGATGATTTTTAACTCATTTACTGTTGCCAACTGCCAACGATTACAATTTTGGCGCGCGATGACCGAACGGCCGAGGTCGTCGCTTTTTCTTAGCGACATATAAAACTTTTAAAGGCGTTTGTTTAGCTCTTGCGGGAAAGTTTCTTCAAAAGGAGTTGTGAATTCTTTTTGTATTTAAAATAATTCTGTAAAAAAGATTATTAAATTTAGTTTTAAGCTTATTTATGAACAAGTCAACTAAATAAAGTAACGCAAGACTTCTAAGCTTAATTTGCATTTGTAAACAAAAAACTTTTTCACCGGTTTTATCGATAAATTCAAGTAAAAAAGACAAAGCTTTACCTGTTAAAACTTCCAAACCGAACTTCGTCACCTTCTTCATGTATTTCGGAAATAGCTTGCTTGATTAGTTGTGAAATTTCTTAGTTTGTTACCGCAGCAAACGGGAAGGCATTTTGCTCGCAACCTACGCTAGTTTGGCGTCGCTCGCTCGCTCGGAGGAACTGGAGGTGAATCAGTGAATAGTGCAGGATATTCACTGATTGAGTAGCCAATCACCTCATTTTAGTCAGGTGTGGTGATTGAATAGATTGAAAGACATTCGAAAAGCAATACGTGCTTAGAACATTTTAAACAGTTGTGGTGTGAGGAAATTACGATCATTAACGAGACAATTTGTTCAACAAATTGACTCATATTTAAACACAGGTAGTTAAAATTTATCAAGCCAACAAAATGAATATAAAAGACATTTTCAAATGGGCAATATCGTTAAATTTATTTCCTTTGTGGTCACAGTCCAATCCGATTAATGGAGAGCTTAAGCCTCATGTATACGGCAAACAGCAAACGTCAGATTCAAGTTGAGGATTTCTCAAAATATGAATAGAAAATGAGCAGATAAAAACAGCTCAAAACAATTCTCATGGATAAAAAACTGCGTGCAACTACTTATTAAGGTGTAGAAATAATGAACAGAAAACCTTCCCTGCTAGCAGAGGTCTCTCACGACGAGGCAAAAATGACTCATTTTTGCCTCGTCGTGAGAGACCTGCTAGCAGGGGACAGTAAACCCCGAACGATACTGTAAAGAGCAAACTTGGTTACGTGGCACAAATTCGTGTTTGCCGTTTGACACAAACGTGATGCTTAACTTCTCCATTAATGACCATAAATTAAAATGACAATTCTAAAACTCATTAGTATTCAGTAGTCATATGTCTAATTGACTTTGC
>OZ037998.1:7073901-7136401 GCA_964035705.1 Porites rus
TTTGTTACTGCTGAAGTCAGGACAGACATGCATATAATGAATACATTTTACTAACCTCCTTATCGTACAGTAGCAGGATACATTAATTTTCATTTGCAAGTGTTCCACGAACCTCGAACTCTTAACATACATTATTCATTCATAAGCAAATTTTTGCAACTGTCGCCTGTACAAAAGTTAAGAACGGTGCTAAAGTGCGGTTCCACGACCCTCCAACTCTTAACATTCTTCACAAGCAAATTTTTGCGACTTACGCCTGTCCAACATAACAGTTAAGAATAGTTCATGAGTCTTTTAAGACCTTGTCGGTAATTACTGCTAAAAAACAAAGCAGATAATCGGGTTGACCGCACAGTACCCGACCGCTATATAGTAGGTGACATAATAGTATAGCCAAAAACCACAGGAAAAATGTATGGAACTGGCTCGATACCGTATGATTTAAAAGTTAGTAGTATTAGGTAACCGGCAAAACACAAAAACTAACGCGATAGCAATGGACAATTGAAGCACGTTTGTTTCTTTTGTTCCTCTGTTGTTGAGTGTTCGCGAACTGTTCACCTGGGTGTAACTGTGCCTTGAGCTTGATGATGATGATGGAGAAAAGAAGGACCAACAACATCACAGGGATATATATAAACAGAATAGAACCTGCCAAGTGGTAGTCGGCAAGGGACGAGGACTCTCCGAATACTTTCTTCCGTCTCATGGCGCACCACCTTTTCCTGAGTATTCAACGAGTTGGTAGGTGTAAAAATAGGGCGAAAGGTAAGCCGCTGCGACTATCCACGTACCGAGAATGAAGAACGGACACAGCTTGGATCTGATGAGTGGAGAGCGGAGTGGAAATACCACGGCTACAAATCGATCCACTGTTATTAAAACCAGATTCTGAATCGAAACGATACTGGAAACGTCAGCAAAATGAACAAGCTTACACAAGGCCTGGCAAAACTGGCCACCGATTAGCCACAAGTTTGTGCTGTGTATCAATGATAGGCGCGTAGGTGGCCAGAATATTGAATATAGCCAGATCGGACATGGCCATATTTGCGATGAAATAATTTATCGGTTTTCTTAAGGCTGGCGTTTTATAAACGATCAACACAATGAAAGAATTTCCCGTCAGTGAAACAGCAATGATCAGACTCAAAGCAATGGTTTGTCCGATTTTGTACGCCGTTGTACTAAAGCAGCTTGAAGACTCGATCGATTCATTCCCTATTGTTGAGTTAATGTTTGCTGACCTCTTTACAGCAAACACAGCATTCAGTTTAGTAGCTTCCTATAATATCAACTGCTCAATATTGCAAATGCTAACTGAATTTTTATAATTAAAAATTCAATGCCCCCGGCGAAGTCTTGACACGGCAGATGTCAATAAAAACCAACAAATTTAATTAGAGCTTATATTATCTTACATGCTGAACTGATTGTGAATGACGCGAAGTTGTCAAATCGAACTTTGTAGAATCAGTATAATTGAATTCATGTCACGCTTGTTACTGATAAGCCTAAAGAACTTCCCAGTTTCAATCAGGTGATTCTTAGTGTATTAATGACTCACTTGAAGGAGAGCTGGTTTTTCTTGTGTACTTCAATATATAAAAACCTCCTGAGTTCAGTTAATAGGGAGTTTAAGCAAATCGCTACGGCGACCTCTACTACGGCGGTCGTGGATGCGGTGTCCTGGGGAGAGTACGTCTCGTAGCTCGTCAAATTTCAAGCTCGGTTCTTGCTCACTTGCTTTCGCTATAATTTATCAACAACAGAATTCAATGGTGGTCAAGTAAGAAAACGGCCAGTTTAAAAATTTCGTTTGCCAAGAAGAATAGTGAAAGTAAACATCATCAGAGGGCGATTCGTACACAAAACAGAAAACTACAGATGAAGATCGGAGTAAGCTGCTAGTGATGTTTCTTCTTGTGTACCGCACTTAACAACAAATCATCAAATTCAGCGTTTTAGATATTGTATTCTATTCTTGTTTGAACAACCTTCAGTGACATTTAGCTTTATTGCTAACAGTCGTGCTTACGGTTTTCGTCTAGCCTTTGTTTGTACTGGCGGATTTTCTGCGGCCATGGCGCGGCAGAACTCATGGCACACTCGCTTGAGGATCGAAATCTCAAACTGAGAAAACGCAAGGGGAACGTATTCACTGGAAAACCAGAAGCCTCGAATACTTTCTTGATAAAGTGAAAAACAATCTATGATAGCTTTTAAAACCAGTGATCGTAAAAAATAGGAGAAGAGTCGACTTTTATACTCACGTAGTAGCGACTACGCCAGAAGACAGCTCTTCACGTCGTAGGATTTGGCGCTACGGCGAAAGGTCATTTCCAAGCATGCGCACTGCGTCATTTCGGGGCTTTTTTACTTCCGGCCGCCGTAGTAGAGGTCGCCGTAGCGATTTGCTTAAACTCCCTAATATAAAGAACACACCGAAAGGCGAAAAAACTGAAATCGCATGCTAATATATTCGTTGTAAGCTAGGGACTGTGCAATAATTATCAGGAGGGGGGGGGGGGGGGGGTGGGGGGGGCATTACATAAAATTCCTGCCAAGATAGGGGGAGCTCAAAGTAAAATCACTCATTTGACAGAGGGGGGCCTTAAGTTTTATTCGAAATGTAAATAAAATTAAACGCAATAAAAGATTCTCAATACAGGCATCATGATAGACTGTAACAAATATCAATACGAACAGCTGTTAAACGATTATTGAAAATATTCCATCAAAATGAAAGCAAATTCACAACTGATCAATTTTAACCCGTCTTCTAATTAATTGAGCTGATCCTATGTAAAGCAAAAATCATGAACTTGTTTTTCAGCTTCCACCATAAAACAATGGGAATCAAACAGATCTCGTAGACAAGCCGTTGTCGGTTTTTGATGTGAATAAAAGTAATGTTTCTTCATCGACTGAATCGATTTGCTCGATTCCATATAGCTGGCTCATAACAAAGTTCAACAGGCTCTCCTCCCAAGGATCTAAATATAATGAAAGCTCTTTTTCGTCTGTTATTTGAAGCGTTCAATCTCCTGTTCTTTGATTTTTTTCTCTGCTCCTTTCTCTTTCTGGCTTCAGAAGTTTTAGATTTTGAGCCAATGTGGTAAGCACCCCGGTACTTAGCAAATGCTTTGTCTAAATCTGGGTGGTGGGAGGGGGGGTGCGACGTTATTTTTAACATAACAGAGGGGGGTTAGAACTAATTTTTTTTGTTTTGGAGGGGGGTTACTGTCTAAGTTTTTGCTAGATAACTCTAGTTTTTCAGCCCCCCCCCCCCTCCTGATAATTATTGCACAGTCCCTTATTTTTTAACAGTTTTTCTTCTTTGTGCAGTTAAATAAAGACACGGTAGTTCAATAAACACATCCTAACTACAGTTAAAGAGGAAACTCATAAAAAAGGTATGCATTTCGACAGATTTCAGTTGCATAACTGGTCCCAGTAAAAGGTTGAAGAAAACCATGGAAGGTTCTTTTGTATTAATAACTTTTGCAAGGGAGCAAACTGAACTAAAGCATTGTTTTTGATTTACAGGTTTGTCATCTTAGGCTAAAGTATACTAAGCAATTTTGAGATTAAAAAAGGACAAGTCAAAATTTTAACCAGCGACAAGATGTCTATAAAAGCATTAAAACTGGGGATGCTTTTATTGGGCTTTTTTTTAAAAAAATGATAACAAGTACTGGTGCGAGTAATGGCTTAAAAATGGTGAAATATAACAAATCAAGTGATATTCTACAACCGTCTACTAAGTTACGAGACGTCCACCAATCAACAAGAGTGAAGGTAGCCGCGACAGGATTGCTCAGTCGGTAGCCTGTTAGCAAGAGGGTCTCATTGAGGTTAACCGTCAGCCGTCGAAAAAGTTTTTTTTTAACCGTTAAAAATGCACAAGATTTAGCTCCTGAAGCCGGAATCTCTAAACAGGAAAAACCAGTTCCCATGTTCTCGAAACACGTTTCTAGACATAACAAGACCTTACAACCTGCTTACATCTGAAAACATTTCCAAATTGTAAGAGTAAAACGCCAAGACAACGTCCAAAACACAACAGTAATATTAATTCAGACAGAAGTTAAAATATTTACTTTAAATTTAAACTAAATTTGCATTTAATAACTGTCAACCGTCAAAAGCTCTAAACTTTAACCGTCAACCGTCAAAATTGGAAAACTTTCACCACCAACCGTCAAAGCTACCACGCCATTGAAACCCTCTAGCAAGCTTTCCGTGGCGCTCTACCGCTAGAGCGGCCCGGAGAGCTTGCTAGCAGGCTACTCAGTCGGAAAGGCGCTTTGACAGCTTGAGCGGGAAGTCGCGGGGGTTTGATTACCTGGGCCGGACCAATAGCCCGGCCTTGATATGACTGAGAAATGTCTTGAAGAAACTGCCCTTGCCCTGCTCCAAATGGCTTCACCTCTGCGTGGCTTAGATAACCACAAAAAATGTAGGTCCCATCTGTAGTGTGTGAGTGTGTAATTGGTGTCCTCAATTAATACTTTCGTGCTAAATACATGGACACTCAAATAGCCGACAGTTCATTTGTCTGTTATTCTGTTAGTCAGCCTTGGTAACAAACATAGTAAACTGTAAAATCTCTTCGCTCTCTTAGCTTTCTGTGTTTGGCAGTCAGATTGAAAAAACAAGATAAGTACCTCAAGCGCTTGACTGCAATAGTCTGACTCTATGCCGCAATATAGAGTACTAGAGTGTGACGTCATAAAAATTTGAAATTTCTGAAATCATGGGATTTGTCAGGATATTCAGAAAGAACAATGTGCAAGAAGCCTACTTTCCAAAAATAAGCATTTCGGGGCAAATTATCTCTGAGATGTTAGCCGGTTATATTCAGAATACTCCATAGAAACCCTTCTAATTTTTTGGGGGGTCGACCCAAAAAAACTTTTGGTTTGTATGGAGTTTTCTAAGCATAACTGGGCTACGATCTCAGAGATAATTTGCCCCGAAATGCTCATTTTTGGAAAGTAGGCCTCTTGGACATTGTTCTTTCAGAATATCCTGACATATCCCATAATTTCAGAAATTTAATTTTTGTGACGTCATCACTTTAGTACTCCATTATCTCCTCAGCATTCAGTTAAGTAGCTACTATAAGGCTTATAAATTATAGAGCTCATCTTTCATGCTGAGCTGATTATGTATGACGCGACGGACTGTCGACGCGACGTTGTTAATCGCACTTTGTAGCATCAGTATTGAATTCATGTTGTTACTGATAAGCCTAAACAACTTTCCCCTTCCGGTCAGGAGATTTTTAGCGTATTAACAACTCACTTGAAAGGGAGCTGGTTGTTTTCTTGCCTTGGTTTATTAAAGACACGAAAGTTCATTAAGCACATCCTGAGTTCAGTTATAAAGGACGCTCCCAAGGGAATCTTTACTTATTTTAAGGCATTCTTTTTCTGCATTTCGACAGATTTTCGCAAAACCGTTAAGGTTCTATTGTCTTAAAAACTATCTTGAAAGGGAGCAAACTGAAACGACACGTGTTCAAAACTACTGGAGCAAACAGGTTTTTAATTTACAGGCGTTGCAAAGTTAATCTTCGGCTATACGTCTATAAACTAAGCAATTTTGAGATCAAAAAAGGGGAAGTCCAAATTTTGATCAGCGACAAAATATCAATAAAAAACAATAACAGTATTTTAAACTGGCGATGCTTTTATTGGGCTTTTTGTAAAATGATAATAAGTATTTGATACAACGTAACGGTTTCTGGCAGGTGAAATAGGAAACTCAATTGATACGCTGAAACTCTTACTTCCAAAAATGACATTTTAGAGTGAAGAAAGTACCGCAGCAGGATTGGCTCAGTCGGTAGAGCGCTTTTCTATTTTTTCCCATCACTGTGAATGTGCAAAACAAAAAAAAAACAACAATAATAATAATAATATATAATAATAAATAAATAAATAATAAAATAAAATGATGTATAAAATCGCTGATGAATAAAGTCAATGAGAAAGATTCAGTAATTAATAACAGCAGATTTAAATGCGTCCACGAAGGGCTGATCTAATAACAAGGAAAGTGTTCCATTCTTTTAGAGTTCTAGTAAAAAAAATTGTACTTATAGGTACATATTGCTGTTACTAAAATGTTTCTAAACTTGCTGCTACGGTAAGAGCGTGTAACTCGGGGTGGACCTGCAATGTACTCCAGAATATTGACCCTAATTATATTGTTCACTATTTTGTACATGGTAGTAAGTCGTGCAATTCTGCCTCTCAGTTCTAATGAATGCCAGTTCAAATCGTTCAGGGCCGGGTTGTTCGAAGCTGGATTAAGATAACCCAGGGTTTGTGCGAAATTTGAACTCAGTTATGAGAGCTTAAAAATGCGAATTCAGTTTAACTCTCTTTGCCTACAATTTGATGACTGAATACTCTAAAAAGAATAAAGAAAATTATCCGGAGAGAGTGCTTTTGATAAAAAGAAAAAGAAACCCGGGTTAAAATTTAACTGGATTAGCGCTAACCGGCGTTCGAACAATGCACATTCAAAATGGCGTCTTCCCAAACCGAAAAAAATTCTTTAATTGTTTTGTTACTGCTGAAAGTTTATGACGAAGGTAACTGACCTACGGCTTGTAAAGCCTTTTAATGTAAAAACAGATAGAAAGTTTGCGGAAGTTTTTGCCTCCATTAGTAGTCACCCTAGTCAGCCGGTACGTACACGCTCGGCATATAAAACGGAAATTACTCATACAAAGAGTGTGAGTGTATGCCTGTCATACTCGGAAATAGCGTACCATTTATTTAGCATCCGGAAAACTTGGTAGATGTGTCCTCATAACTTATTACTACCAAGAACTTTTTACCACCACAAATAATCACGCAGCAATAACAAAGCTTTACGACTTACAAAAAGTGCTAAGGCCATCATGTGCCGATAAAAGGCTGGCAGGGGCATTAGAACGGATAATCATCAAAACTAGGAATCATCCAGCTGAACACAGTTAAGTTTGAAATAAATAAAACATTCTTCCGATCTATTGCTTAGCCTTCTTTCACCAGCTCCTTTTTCCTAAATCTATTTGTTTAGCCTGAAGTTTTACCTTTTGAATTTTGTTCGGCTAGAATTAAGTTCGGCGTTACAATCAATTCAGCCGGTCTAAATGATTTGGGTCGAGACGTGTGCACTACTGAAGCTGTGTTTTGTGTGCTTCGGTCTTACATGACAAATTCTTCCCTTATCTACAACCTACTTCTCTTAAAACCATTAAATATGACTGTAATTATAGTTTAATGTTTTGTTTTTGTTTTTAGTAGATATGTTATTCATGTACTTGGCTTGCCCCGGCACCACTAGCTTTCCAGCTATTTGCGGGGCAGCCTTTCAACTCCTTCTGCCTACAAAGAATAATATTGTTGTTGTTTTTGTTTGGGTCGGCCTTAATACGAATAAGGTTCGGCTCATGAAAAGTTCGGCGTCTGAACTGCGCCTTAAAAACAAAATTACAGGTTTGCAAGAGAGAGTGAACCTGTCTTTTCCGTAGAGGCTCCCGCTAGGTATCCTAATAAAAATAGCAATAACCGAAAAATAGTAAGCGTGCGGCGGACGATGGGAAGAGGGAAAAACCTCGCTTTTTCTCTTTTCCCTTCCCATTGTCCCTCGCGTGCTTTCTTTTTTCCTTTCCCCAGCCTCCCTACGATACAAAGAGGCACCTGCGGAGGCGAGAGAGAATGTGCTGTTTTTGAGGATGTAAGAGTGTTCGATATTTCGAATGCATTCAAACGCAAAGTTGATTGAAATGGATTGCCGAAGTGTCATCTTGAGGGATCGCTTTGTGATTTTCGCTAGGAAAGTGTATATATGTATCAAGTTTTTCGCTTAATAAATTTGGGAGCATTAGTTCTTGCCTAGATGGCGATTTTCTGCAATCCATCTTACTGTTGCGACGGCCTGCATTTGAGATCACATGATAAATAAATAAATAAATAAATAAATAAATAAATAAATAAATAAATAAATAAAACTTTAATAAATACTCCCAAAAAAGGTTTTTCAGTACCTATTTACAAATATAAATGCAAACTATATCTAACAAGCTAATATTGTTAAATGCTAACTGTCATACAATCATTCATTCATTACAAGTTTCAGGGCTTTCTTAAAGGCCTTTACAGTTGTAGCGTTTCTAAGGTCTTCGTCTAACGTGTTCCACAGGGGTACTGCTCTATAGGCGAAGGTTCGTTGGCCGGTGGCAGACCTGAATAATGGGATTTCGAACTTCTCATTATTACGGGTTGTGCGATTATGTACAGAAGATCGTTTTTTAAACTTAGTACATAGGTATTCAGGAGCTAAATTGCTGGCACACTTATAAGCCATAACAGCGTCTCTGAATTTGAGCATCTTGCTAACTGGAAGCCAGTTGAGTTCATCAAGTAATGGCGTCACGTGGTCATATTTCCGAGCGCCGCAGATAACTTTGGAGGCGAAATTCTGAATAAGTTGCAGCTTTTCAATGTTCTTAGATGAGGTATTAGACCACACGGTCGAACAGTAGAGCATTTTGCTAAAGACAAGAGATGTAATAATTAAAACCAAAGTCTTCCTATCAAAACAATATTTTACGTGGTTGATCTGAACCAGTTTAGTCAAGCAAGAAGAGACTAAGTGAGAGATATGAGTGTCATAGGTCAGGTGTAAATCTATGTATACTCCTAGATCTCTTGCTGATTCGACAGCCATAAGAGTCTTTCCAATAAACGAAACAGTAAAATTAACTGAATGTTTACTTATCATTTGCTTGGTGCCGATCAACATGAACTTCGTTTTCTCAGGATTTATTAACAAATCATTTGTGCAACACCAGGTGGCAACATTGCGCAAGTCATCTTCGAGCTTGAACTTTGCATCAATGACATCGGCTACGGAAAAAGATAGCAAAACTTTAGAGTCATCGACGTATGACTCGAGCTGGCAGAATTGAGGAGCGCCTGGCAGATCGTTTAGATAAATACAGAAGAGGAGCGGCGAAAGAATCGCTCCCTGGGGGACTCCGTGTGTGATTGGTAATGGATCTGATAGCACAGAATCGATACGCACTGATTGGGTCCGGTCTGAAAGGTAGCTGCGGAACCACTGAACTACGGCGGGTGAGGCACCTACAGCGGAGAGCTTCTGGAGTAACTTCTGATGGCAAATACTGTCGAAAGCCTTTGAGAGGTCGAGTAGGACTAATGCGCTTATTTCCTTTTTGTCCATCGCCTCTAAAATTAGATCCGTGGTGTAGATATTCAAGGTCTCAGTTGAATGGAGTGACTTGTTGCCGCTTTGGTGGGATGACAAGCGGTTACGTGACATCAGGTAGGTGATAAATTGTTCAAGAACGATTTTCTGGCAAACTTTAGACGCAACATTAAGTAGTGACAATGGCCGATTATTCGGAGGCTGTTCGTGGTCTCCCTCTTTTAGGAGTGGGATGACCTCAGCGATCTTCCAGTCTGATGGAAAAGTAGAAGAAACGAGTGAGCAGTTGATTATCTCAGTAATAGGCCCGAGTATTACTTGTAGGGCGTCCTTGAATACTCTAGCTGAAGTGAGTGAACCTGAAGCAATCATCGGAAGATGATACAAGATCTGGCATGGATGAGTTTGCAGGGACCGCGGAGCAAGGTGAAAAGTGGGAGGGCTGACAATTGAAAATATTTTTTTCATATTGAAAATCGAAAAAAGGAATAAAAGGAATAAAATCATAGTATTTGTATGTTAAATGGTCAAACTCAAACTCATCATTTTCACTGCAAGTAGTTGTCGTCTTTTCTGCAGAGCTTACAGACTTTGACGAAGTCCCAGATAACTCTAATAAACGACCAACATACACGGTCAGTTCAGATTCAATGCAAGAAAAGACGGGATTACAATTTTAGTATGGAAAATACTACACTGACGTGATCTGAAAAATTTCTAAGTATGGCCGTTCACTGTTCAAGTAATGTAATTCTTCTTGCCATCGAATATTTCATTGATTCGAAAGGAGAAAGAAAAAATATAAAACTTTTATCAACTCAAAACAACTACTTACCTTCATTTGGCTTGAAAAAGCTAGTAATTTTCTTCATTTCGTCTGATAAAACTGATAAAAAACTCGACCGGAGCTGGAAGTACAAAACACGCTGCCGAACGAAGCGAAGGGGTGGCCAAGGCATGGCGTTTAATCAAGGGGCAAGTCGGCCCAAGGGCACAATTACTGCGAAAAGCACAGGAGCCCCACAAAATGCCTGGCGTTTGAAATTAAAGAAAATACAGAGAATATAGCGGAATATAGACGGAAAAAACTTGTTTCAAGTCTTTTTTTTTTAATTTAATTATTTTTCCTTTAGCGCAAAAAGTGGAAGCGGGGGCGCAAAAAAGTGGTGGGGCCGCGGCCCCACCAGCCCCTCCCCCTCCGCGGTCCCTGGTTTGAACAGATGATATTATTTTCTAATGCCAGCTTTGCAACAGCCTCAGCCGTGCGGCTTCATACGGATGAAAAATATGAATTAAATTCATTTGCCACGGTCTTGAGGTCTTTAGAATAGACGAGTTTCTCTTGTGTTTTCGATGGAACGATGTTGTTGATCACTTTCCAAAGGGATCTCGAGTTGTTCATATTATTCTGAACTTCTTGATATGTATGATGTTTTTCAGCTTCAATGAGAGCTTTTTTCACACTATTGCGGGAGATTTTAAATTCTGCCCAGTCAAATTCATTGCGCGTTAAGAGAAAACGACGATGGAGACGGTTTCTTATTTTCATAAGATCCACCACGACCCGGGGTATAACCCTTTTTGTAAGTCATAAAGGTATGTGCCGCCCCAAGGGGTATTGTTTTTGCGCCGTATTGGTCTGAAAATAGGCATACACTTTGCCCATGCATTTTGGTCTGGAATCGGGTATGGTTTTTGAGGAAACTACGGGAGTGTATGAACGTATTTATCGTTTCAATTCCAAATGTATGAGAAAGAAAGAGAAATAACTATGCAAATAAGAAATATTTTTTGTTGGCGTTGAAGCTAAGAAATGATGACATAATTTCTTACATGTCAGGTCTGAAAATGGATGTGAAAAATGTTATTTCTGGCGAATGAGCCTGCGAAGAAGGCAGAAATAAATATTTTGACGGCACGAGATACAACAGGGCCTGGGTACTAGGGCCGGTGCACCATGGGTATTCATCTTGGTGGTATATAAAGCTGCGTATATCACGTGAACCAACCTCTCTTTGGTTTTTTATTTGTTTTTTTTTTTTTGCTTTTTTTTTTTAGGAGCAGTCTATTCTCGATTACATTGTAAAGTCCCGTAGGAAGGGCTTTGAGCTTGAGCCTTGGTTCCTACCCAGATTTCCTGCCCGCATTTTTTCCCTTCGAGGTTTTTTTGGGCAGGTTTTTTCTGGCCTCCGTCTTACCGCATTTGTTTCAGTTGTAAGCGGTAGCTCAGCTCTGCTAGTTTTCAGTTTGTTTTGTTTTTCCGTTTCTTATCTTATGTATTTGTTTGGTTTTTCACAGTTGTCTAGCTGTTCCTTTACTTAATACATTTACGTTAGATGTATATGAAATAAATCATTTGATTTTTTATATGTTTATTTTCTATGCTGATTGCTTACAATGTGACAGACTTCTTGTAAGGGTTGTTAGCCATTTATTTGCCCTTAATGTCGTGCCCTAGCCTTTTCTGGTAGCCTAACTGGCAATTGGCCTACATGCCTTGTTGGGTAGGTTAGTGAACGATTCTCAGTTTTTTTCCCGGCGCTCAGCCTCTGCGGTCCTACAGTGTTCCCTGTCCCAGTTATCCGCACCGTAATTTTTAGGGAGTTATTATAACTCCAAAAATGGAGTAAAAATTTTAGGTACAGGATAACCCCATTTTTGGGGTTATTTTAACTCCTAATTTAACTCCGAATTTGGGGTCATTTTTACTCCTGAAAAAGAGTTCTTTTTACTCCCAGTCTGGAGTTAAAATTACTCCGAAATGGGGTTACTTGTACTCCTTACATGGGTTGTTTTTACTCTTTTTGGAGTTAATTTAACTCTGAAAGTGGAGTAAAAATTTTAGGTACAGGATAACTCCTTTTTTGGGGTTATTTTAACTCCTCAATATCTGGGGTCACTTTTACTCCTGAAAAAGAGTTCTTTAAACTCCTTTTTGGAGTTAAAATAACCCCACGAAAAATAACTCCACTGTAAGGAGTTAAATTAGCCCAACTAGAGGAGTTATTATAACTCCCTGAAAATTACAGTGCGTTGGTCAGAGTTTTATTAAGTTTCCTCAGCCTAACTGGCAGTCTAACTGACACTAAGCCTGCGTGTTTAAATGGGGGATTCAGGTCGAGGTCGACCAGACGTAGCAGTTCTTTCTTTTTGTGAAAGCTAGTTTATTTACGAGTGTTGTATATTAGTTATTTACCTGCTGCTGTATTTCATACGTACTTTTAGGGTTGGTTCTCTCTAAGCCGTCCCCAAATAAACTTATTTGCCTTTACATTTTGTCTGTTGATGTTGTGTAGTGGAGTCAAAATATAAAATTTTTGGTCTGAAATAAGGTCACGATTTGGAGAACTGTGCGGCACATCCCCACCAAGAATTTCTAGGAGTATCCCCCCCCCCCCCGCCCGGTACCGCCGCTCAAATCGCGCTGAAACTTATTAAAAGAAAAAGAAATCAACATCAGATAAGTATATTTATTTATTTATTCTAAGCCCTTTGCCATACAAACACTTACGTTACTCCTGTGCCAAACATGCCGTAATTTTTCGAAGTCAGGACAGACATGCATATAATGAATACATTTTATTAACCTCCTTATAGTACACTAGCAGGATACATTAGTTTTCATTTGCAAGTGTTCCACGAACCTCGAACTCTTAACATATATTATTCATTCACAAGCAAATTTTTGCGACTTACGCCTGTACAACATAACAGTTAAGAACAGTTCATGAGTCTTTTAAGACCGTCTCGGTAATTACTGCTAAAAACAAAGCAAATAATCGGGTTGATAGCACAGTACCCCACCCCTATATTGTAGGTGACTTCATAGTATAGCCAAAAACGACAGGAAAAATGTATGGAACTGGCTCGATACAGGATAATTAAAAAGTTAGTAGCATAAGGTAACCTGCAAAACACAAAAACTAAGACGATAGCAATAGACAATTGAAGCACGTTTCTGTTTCGTCTGTTCCTCTGTTGCTGAGTGTTCGCGGACTGTTCACCTGGGTGTAACTGTGTCTTGAGCTTGATGATGATGATGGAGTAAAGAAGGACCAACAACATCACAGGGATATATATAAACAGAATACAGCATGCCAAGTGGTAGTCGGCAAGGGACGAGGACTCTCCGAATGCTTTCTTCCATCTCGTGTCGCACCTCATTTCCCCTGAGTACTCAACGAGTTGGTAGGTGAACAAATGTGGCGAAATGACAGCCGCTGAGGCTATCCACGTGCCGAGAATGAAGAACGGACACAGCTTGGATCTGATGAGTGGGGAACGGAGTGGAAATACCACTGCTACAAATCGATCCACTGTTATCAAAACCAGATTCTGCATTGAAACGATAATGCAAATGTCAGTAAAGAAATGAACAAACTTACACAAGGCCTGGCCAACCTGGCCGCCGATGAGCCACAAGTGATGCGTCTGAGCTGATGATGTATGACGCGACGTTAATTGAACTTTGTAGAATCAGTATTAAATTCATGTTGATACTGATAAGCCTAAAGAACTTCCCTGTTCCGATCAGGTGGTAGACCTTTTTCCGATTTTTTTAAGTTTTGCTTAAGACAAATTAGCGAATCGGATCCATTGATCCTGCTGGAAATAGCGGCTTAAAATTAGGAAACTTACCAAAGTTTAAAGGTGATAGGTTCAGAGCGAGTGAAGATTTGCTCCAGAAAATCGCGAAATTTTACACTCGTTTGCGTGCAGTTGGGGGCTTGAACTAGTTGAACTCGCCCCCTCTCACTTTACAAACGTCTGTAACATGTCCCCGCTGCGAAGTCTTAGCACCGCAGACGTCAATAAATTCCAGTTAATTTTAGAGCTTATCTTTCATGCTGAGCTGATTATGTATCACGCTTCGTTGTTAATCGAACTTTGTAGAATCAGTTCTGGGTTCGTGTTGTTACTGATAAGCCTAAACAACTTCCCTGTTCCGGTCTGGTGATTCTTTGTGCTGTAGAAAGAAGAGAACGGCAAAACGCTTGTGTGTGACAAACGTGACAGGGCTATTAAGCGCGTGTTTTGTCGTGATTGAGGTTAATGTTTTCTGGTCTTTTACAAAAAGATCTGTTAAAAGGAAGCTGAAGTTTGGCGGAATGTTTTTTCAAGCAAAATTATTGTCACGCTTGTCACACAGGGTTTGGGGTTTTCTTCTCTCTCCCGTCCAGTTGCGTAAGTTGGAAGGGAGCTGTTTTTTTTTTCTTGCGTAGTTCAATTAAGACACTGATCTGTTGCTCAATAAACACATCCTGAGTTCAGTTAAACTGACAAACACACCCGATTAATGGCCATTTTATTTAATTTATGAGGTTTATAGAAAGGATAATAAAGAGAGCAAACCGGTTGCAATAAAACCAGCTCAGGAACCACAAAGGAAAGAAGAAATACACAGCTTGAGTAAATACCTCATTTTAGTCAGGTGTGGTGATTGAATAGATTGAAAGACATTCGAAAAGCAATACGTGCTTAGAAAATTTTAAACAGTTGTGATGTGAGGAAATTACGATCATTAACGAGTCAATTTGTTCAACAAATTGATTCATATTTAAACACAGGTAGTTAAAATTTCTCGAGCCAACAAAATGAATATAAAAGACATTTTCAAATGGGCAATATCGTTAAACTTATTTCCTTTGTGGTCACAGTCCGATCCGATTAATGGAGAGCTTAAGCCTCATGTATACGGCGAAAGGCAAACGTCAGACTCAAGTTGAGAATTTCTCAAAATATGAATAGAAAATGAGCAGATAAAAACAGCTCAAAACAACTCTTGCGTGAAACTACTTAAAGGAAACTTGGTCTCTTGGCACAAATTCGGGGTTGTAGTTTGACGTAAACGTGATGCTTAACTTCTCCATTAATGACCATAAATTAAAATGACAATTCTAAAACTCAGTAGTATTCAGTAGTCATATGTCCAATTGACTTCGCGGATTTAATCCCCCGCGGCGGGTATGTGCCGCCCAACGGGGTCGTGATTTTGAAGCTCCTGATTTAGAACGGGGTATCCATTTCAGAGGCGTTTTCTAGAACGGGGAATAATAATATTTCGAACGCACGAAAGCTCCAGTTTTGTAAGCAGCCATTTGAAATTATTCAAGGACAGATTGCTTTTAAAAATACGGTCCAATGCGTTAATAAGCAAACTGTTGTACTCTTGTTTGCACCCTGTGTTTTAGCGTGCAGGGCGGGGTGCCAATTTCCCGTCCCGGGCGGCACATACCCACCCAAAAAATACCCAAGTGCCCCCGGGATTTAATCACTTGAAATAATTATACCAGATAAAACTCTGCAAACTGAAAAGTCAGGAGAGGGCTTTGAATTCAGCCTCAGGGGAAATACGGGGTTGACTGAAACGATTGAATGCTGCAGTAGGCATGCAGTGACTAGGATGAACATTTTGTATAAAGAATACTAATAAACATGAAATTTTATATTGATAGTCCTCCTAATTTGCAAATAAATGAAAAACCATCCTTAACGAACAAAAAAAACCGTTAACCGGTCAGAAGTTATTCTGCTATTCCTTTTATAAACTTATAGACTAGGACATGCAGATTTAGAAAGTTACGGAGTGCTTGCAGATGGTGCTAGCCAAATACAGTAGATAGTTCCTCAGCCTTAACTGCACGGCCCTCGATCAAACATGCAACACGGTGATTAAGCTTGTCTAAGTATAGTCTGCAGTGCAGGCGTTTTCTTCGGGCGTGCGAACGTTTTTGCTAGTGGAAGCGCAATTTTCTCCCCAATCTTCCACCGTTATAAAATCAAAGATGGCTTCAACGGTACGAACATAAACAAGCAGCTGTCACCCGCCCAAAATACGCGGTACGGCTGCACTGTGGGCCAGTCTATAGGATTTACTACCTTCGCCACAGCTATCTTAGACGACCGCACAACAGTCAAATTAAAGCAATACCATCGTATTATATAAATGTAACACAAGTACTGACTGTATTAGACTTTAGTATGACTTTCCCGGAGCGCGAAGCAGTAACCGCGGCTAATCTAGAAGAGATTTCTTTCCCTAATGAACTAAAAACGTGCTCTTTCCAGGACGAAGTTTCATCCATAGTTACACTAAAAGTATCTACCCCCTCTATACTACTGTTGTCCGCCGCAACCGAAAAACTGTCAACTGCATTAATCTTTGGTGGCTACCTATTAGCATCATTTTCAGTCTTGGAAACATTTAGCATAGACCGAAACCAACATATGAATCTATCTAGATCCGATGAAAGACTAGACTCAACTTCGGTAACAGATTTACAGCGAAAAAATTACACCTGAAGCCCGAAAAAGGTACCCTACCGGCTCAGGCACAGCCTCCCCTTATAGGGAGTACCCCCCCCCCCCCCGGAGTGAACACCTGATTTTGTCAGGTGTGGTCGTATCCATAAATCGATTGAAAGACATTTGAAAACCAATACATGCTTAGGGCAAATTTTAAACACTGTCAGGTGTGATTAGGGGAAATACGCTCATTAACAATTCAATTTTTTCATTTAAACTCAGGTTTTCAAAATTTATCAAGCGAAAAAATTTAAAAAATAAATAAAGCCGATTTCAAAAGGGGTATAATTAAACCGTTTTTGTGCAAAAGGTTAGTAACACCTTGCCTTTAATTATTAATAACTTTTTGGAGCGAACGGTAGATGAAAGGCGCTCGTGCCAAAAAACACACAGTTTTTTCTTTTGTTTTTTTCTTTTTTTTTTCAAAACACAAGATGCGAGTTAAACCGTAGGGTAGGAGTCTTGTTAGTCTATCAACTCTTTTAATAATCATCCCCCGTCCTCCTGCCCTCTTTTAACACTTGGATTGTGACTGGTTGATTAATTTACTTCGGCAAAAAACAGAAGATCAGAATTGATTGAAATTTTCAATTTTGAATTCTCTTTTTGAATTCACGCAATCGTCAATGACCCAAGACTGTGAGAAAGGTTTTCCTATGAATAATTAGTAAAAAAGAAAATTGACACCGCTTTCACATTTTTAATTTAAATTAAAAGGTAAATGTTGAGTGACCAACGAACTCTTTATAGATTTTTTGAAACAATTTTAAATTAATAATATTTCTGATAAAGTATGGTTTATGACCAGTTATATTTGGTGTTTTTATGTCTTTACTATAGTCTTGATAACCTACAGTCCGCCACAGCAACGAAAATGGATAGCATGTTTCAAGCCTTTTTCACCTGTCTCCGCGTCGTGTCGCGCGTTTATTCGTGAGGTGTTTTTTGTTTGGCTTTTATGCTTTTTGTCTATCTGAGAGCTGGAAACCAGATAGAGTGTATATAATAATACAGTATCTTGCCTCATTTTCTGGACACCGTATCGTGCAGACGCTTAGTTTATCTTGTCAACGACCTTTTCTTTCCTTTAATTCTTCACAAGCGACAAACACCTAAAATAATAAATTACCACAAACTATTGCTTAGCCTTGTTTCACCAGCCCCTTTTGCCAAAAGCTTTTTGTTTAGTAGCCTTCATTTTTAATAGATACGGTAAAATTTGAATCTTAAGACACTCGTCTCTGGCTGATGTGTAATAAAAAAAACATGATTAATGACTAGAGATTAAAAAATTACAAGAAATGAGGAGGAGAAGAACGACTTTGAGGATCGAAGACCATTCGATCTTTTTGAATTTATTTAAAACGCAACGCCGATTAAAATGAACTGCAGAAGAGTCATCTCGAGGAATCACTATTTGATCTTGGGGCGGAAAGTGTAATTGTATCACGTTTTTTGCTTGAAATTTGGAGCTGTTTTCGAAGTCGGTTTGTCTCCTAGTTGGCGATTTTCTGCTATCTTATAAAATACGCTTGGGCTATACATGCCGTCAGTTTTCGAAGTCAGGAAAGACGTGCATTCACAATGACCACTCCGAACTTACTCTTTACTAACATTATTAGAGAATAGTTTTTATTTGCGAGTGTTGCATAATCACTCTTTTTTGATGTATTCAGTTACCAGCAGATTTTTGCACCTTGCGCCTGTACGACGGTCGAACTGAGTTCACGAGTCTTTTAAGACCTTGTCGGTAATTGCTACTAAACACGAAGCAGATAATCGGATTGATAGCACAGTACCCGATAGCCATATAGTCCATGACATCATAATACAGCCCAAAGCCACAAGATAAATGCATGGACCTCGGCCAGGCCAGCGTTGGATACCCTATGATTAAAATGTTAGTAGAATAAGGTAACCAGCAAAACACAAACACTAATACGATGGCAATAGACATGTGAAAGACGTTTCTGTTTCGCTTGTTCCTCTGTTGCTGTATGTTCGCGGACTGTTCACCTGGATGTGCCTGTGTCTTGAGCTTGATGAGGATGATGGAGTAAAGAAGGACCACCACCATCACAGGGATGTATGTAAACAGAATAGACGCTGCTAATATGTGATCGGAGGCGGACGAGGACTCTCCGAATGCTTTCGTCCATCTCATCTCGCAAAACATTTCCCCTGAGTATTCAACGAGTTGGTAGGTGAACAAATGTGGCGAAATGAAAGCCGCTGCGACTATCCACGTGGCGGAAATGAAGAACGGACACAGCTTGGATCTGATGAGTGGGGAACGGAGTGGAAATACGACTGCTCCAAAACGATCCACCGCTATCAGAACCAGATTCTGAACCGAAACTATCATGGGAACGTCACCAAAGAAAGGGACAAGCTTACACAAGGTCTGGCCAAAATGACCACCGATAAGCCACGACTTTGTGTGCGTCAGTGATAGGCACCAAGGTAGCCAGAATATTGAGTACAGCAGATCGGACATGGCCATGTTTGCGACGAAATAATTTTTCGGTTTTCTTAATGTTGGCGTCTTATAAACGATCAATACAATGAAAGAATTTGCCATCAGCGAAACAGCAAGGATCAGACTCAAAGCAATGGTCAATCCAATTTTTCTCGCTGTTGCATTAAAGCAGCTTGAATACTCGATCGATCCGTTCCCTATTGTCGAGTTCATGTTAGCTGACCTCTTCACAGCACCGCACACAGCGTTCAGTTAAGACGCTGTTTTAATATCAACATCTTAATATTGCAAATGCTACCTGATTAAGAACTTTAATTTATTAAAATTTCATGCCTCCCGCGAAGTTTTGGCACAGCAGACGTCAATAAATACCGATAAATTATTGAGCTCACGTTGTAAATCGAACTTTGCAGAATCAGTTTTGAATTCATGTTGTTATTACTGATAAGCCTAAACAACGCTTCTCAGATCCGAACAGGTGATGGACCCTTAAAGACAAATCAGCAAATATCCACAGTCACAGCTGGAAAAGGGCGCCTTAAAATTAAGGAACTTCTTTACCAAAGAGAGTCCAAATGTGATTTTTCATGATCAGATATAAGTACAATTTAATTTTTACTAACTCGTACTGAGAGTGAAAGCGAAGTCCATCAGTTCTCCATACTCGTAGCCAGCTACAGAAAAGCAAAAAGTAGTCAATAAAATGCATATTGCGTAAATTATTTATTTTGTAACAGTCATCTATTTGTCCGATGTAAGATCAGAAGTATGTGCAGTAGATTGGTTTTCCTATTATCCGGGGTATTCACTCCTGTGTAATGACGTCACGTAAAACGCATGTGGATGAGATCGAGATATATGCTTCGAGTAAATTTTGGAAGTCTTTTGCACGTTACTATCGATGACAGGCTTTCCTGGTCACATCACCTTATAGATGTAAAAATGAATTTTGTTTACAAACTGAGCTCCCTGAAATGGAGTTCGTTCTTGAGAAGAAACGCCCTATTGGACTTATACTTCAAGATAAAGTTATATTAATTTACCATCAGTTCTATATGGACTGGTCACTTGGGGCGGCTGCCTTATTGCGGACCCCCAACATTCTCTGGAAGTACCTCACCTTAGGCCAGCCAGAAAAATATACAACTTGCCCCGAGATATGCCTACTGAGAAAGTATACCGACATTCGAACTGGAATACTTAACACTCTACTATAAACTTCGATTAATTAAACCACTCCATAGCGGCTCTTTCATACTTGACAAATATGCCTTGCACTCATACAACTTCAGAAGGAGTAATAACAAAATTGTCCCGCGTTTTAACTCGCAGTTTGTTGAAAACTCTATTAGCTATAGAGGCGCTATTCTTTGGAACGCTGTCCCGGCTCATTTTACAGACCAGTTTACTGTATTTTTTGCAAAGTGAAGAAGGACTCTTATTTTAGGGAACTTGATTTTAGCGCACAGTCGGTCCAGTCGCTGCCCAGGCACTACCAAGATTTTAAACGTATTTAACGATTTTTAATTATGTTTTAATGCTGTAGTCAATTTACTTAGAGGTAAATAATTTAAGTTCATTTCAACATTGCATTTTTTTTTAGAATCTTACTGTATATTTTTAGAGTTTTCTATTGTAGTTGAAATGTTATTCTTATTTTCAATATATAGTTTTATTCATTTGTAATTATTTTTACACGACCCCACAAGCTTTAAGCTTTAACCCCCCATATCGTGTTTAAATGAAGGATATGTATGTAAAGAAATCTAAAAACTATAAACAAGCAATTACTAAAACCTCTGGCCTCGTTTATTATCTGCTTGCCCTCTAGAAAATTTATTCGAATGGCTTTCCCCTTTCATATATCACAAATGCACGGAAATAACATATTTAACAATTATTCCTCGAGCCCGAATGGACTCTGAGTCAATAGCTTCGGCCTCATGGGTTATTGACTCAGAGGCCATGAGGGCGAGGGGAATAATTGTTTTAGTAAAATCCAACTAGTTGGGCAAAAATATTGAGACAAAACAACTTTAGCTAGTTAAAGCCAGACTTTAATCCTTTTTTGCCGCTAAAAAGCCGGCGCTTTCCGCTACTAGTGAGCTATAACATATATAGCCTAGTAGTAGCTCAACCAATCAGAACGCAGCATTGATAATAGACCACTAGTTGGATTTTATTAAATAAATATATTTCACTTTTGAAAAGGCTTCCCCTCCCTAATTTCCAGGGGTCATTTTCATTTTCTTCTCTTTATGTATTTTCAAACTGTACTCTCCGTATTGTCTTAGAGCTCTGACGCGAGCACTTACTTTCAAATTGACACTCCTAGTTCATTATAACCTTATTCAAATTAGAGAGAGCTTTTGAGGCTCCCCTCGCTAAAGAGGTGAATGACTTCAAAACCATTTAAGCTACGAGCACCAAGCGCTGCCTCGTACCCAGACGTCTCTCTTTTGATGAAAATGTGCGCGCAAAGGAAGGTGGGAAGGAGACAACGGGCGAGCCGTCTGTACCCTTCCCATGGTCCCTTGCGGTTCATCACCAGTCACTCGTTTCGCCCTCGCCTCTGCCAAGCGAAAAACGA
The DNA here is from genome assembly GCA_964035705.1 of Porites rus. Lineage (NCBI taxonomy): Eukaryota > Metazoa > Cnidaria > Anthozoa > Scleractinia > Poritidae > Porites > Porites rus. The sequence continues at coordinate 7,095,510 of OZ037998.1, forward strand.
AGCGCCTGAGGAGGAGGCTGCACCAAGCGACTTTTGCTAAAAATTATCTGGGACATTTTCAAGTCATCTTGACGTGTACGTTAACATTGACGTTATTATAGCAACTGAGTTTTGACAGCCATGTTTTTCATAATTAGCTATTTTCCTAGGATATATTTCTATTCTCTGAGGCGCTCCCCTCCCCGGTCGCAAGAAGCAACAAAAAGCCCGGTCTGAATAGGGTTAAGGAAAATTCAAATGAAATCAAAGTGTAATGAGTATTCTTAAATCTGATTTACACGACTAAGATTTTAGCTCTAATTTTTAAGGGAAAAAATACTATAGAAAACCTGCTATCATTGGAACAATTCGCCACAACTCGGGTAAACAGGAATTTGCGAATGAGTTAATTAAGGAAATATAAAATTTTATCGAGATAGGAAGTTATAAAACAAAGGCAAATACTGGACACTTCCACATCAACTTCAAGTTTTTTTTTATAGCTTCTAGAGCCATTTATATCACTAAGCTCAGGTTTTTAGCGAGCGGCACCGAACATTTTTGCGTTGTTTTGATTCATTTCGTATACAAAGAAAGATCCAGTCGAGAATAAATAGCAGAATAAACAACAGTTTTAAGACGTTTTACTAACACAACCAAAGAAAGAAGAAGTTTAGAAGAAGTTTAAGACGTTTTAATATCACGACCAAAAAGAACAAGCAACTGAACGATACCGCACAAGAAATACTCCAAAAGAGCTACAGGATACTTTATATCTTATCAGTTACTGACTTTTTGTTGTATCAACATTTAATTCATAATGCATGACAATTGAATAAATGGAAGAGATATCTTAACCATCCGTGACATCCGATTGAAGAAGTCTACTGGAGAATTGTGAACAACGCGTAGAAAACTACAAATTCAAACACGAAAAACAAAAAAGAACTCTTTTGAAACTTTGCTAAGAACACCATGTGCAAACAGTTCGCCCCATGTAAGGTAATCCGGAATCCGGAATCCAGGTAATTTTGGTCTGTGGAATCCGGAATCCACGGCTTTGGAATCCGGAATCCAGCTAATGGAATCCGGAATCCAAGCATTGTAATCCAGAATCCAGGTTGCTGGAATCCACTCTGTTGTGATGGTTCCAGGGCCTCTTCTTTTCCTTTAGCGACCGTTGCGTGAAAATCTCATGTCGCAAGGACGCGCAACAGGTATGTTCACGCGTGTTTCACTGCAGGAACATCCCTTGTCATTGTGCCATATCGGGTATCAATTTGAAACAATGGTCACATTATAATGACGTGACAGAATCCCAGGGAGTGATTCATATTACTGTATATTATCGCTCTTTATAAGACACCCTTTCGACCTTTTTCCCCGTTGCGCTTTTGGAGTCGGAGGTTTAGATTCTTTTCCTGTTTGGGCGCAATTGGAACTAATTTTTGGATTTCAGGTAACGTCAAAAGAATAATAATATAAAGTATCCTTATTCTTTGCCGTAGTATCAGTAGTCGCGGTGGTTGCAGTTACTGGCTTCTTTCAGGCACATGTCATCAGTGTCTCTCAAAGAATGACATGCTGCACGTGGTGTCGACGTGGTGTCTTTCATTCAGTCCAGATTCAATCAGTCGAAATCAGACATCTCGAGAGATCACTTTGAATTTTTTTCTCAATCGATCGTTATCAATCTTTGTCAGCATGGGGAAGCACAAGAAAAAGCATGAGTCGGAAAGGTACGTACGTCTATAAATTCGGTGTTTGTGACTTTGTGATGGAAATGTTTTGGCGGCGTGGTTTTGAATAGATCAGAATGTGTGAAACAGTAATCTAAAACTTCGAGCAGCTATACCTGTCTGTTTCTATCATGTTCAGAATTATGAGCTAACTATCTTGCAAATTTATGTACAGGAGTCCAAGAAAGAAAGAGAGAAAAGCGGAGAAAGAAAAGAAAAGTTCAAGGTCTGTGGAGTTGTCGTTGTTTGTTCTATTCGTGTTTTCTGCTCAAAAAGCGGTGGTTGTGCGAACACTTACTGAAGCGTTTCTGTGATCAAAATTATATTCGAAGGTGACAGCGTTTCCATACCATTTACAGACATGCTAATTAAATAGAGCATTTGATCAATGAAACGAACATACCAAAGTGAATCCAAAGTAAATTATCGAATTTACTTCACCGTAGAGCTCCGGAAATTGCTTGAAAAGGTCTTCTTCGCCCTTTTAGTTTGTGCATGAGAGAAGATAAAGTATGCACAAGACTGTTCCTATTGGTTTGGGCCACTGACTGCGATCCCAAGCAAAAGAGCTTTACGAATTCCATGCTAGCAGACAGGGCGAAGTACCCCTACCAAGTCCCTATTCCTGACTGCCCACACAACATCAAGTCAGTACGTTCTGCAGAGTTTTGGCATTGGATTGACATTGATGGATACCTAGTGAATGTAAGGCTGCTTTTGGTGCTACGTAGAGAATACGAAGACATCAAGAAATCAGTTTCATTGAAAGCATTTCGAAACAAAGATCGGATGGATGTAGAAACAGCAGTGGAGATTCACCGGAAAGCGATTCAAGATTCCATTCCAGATGAAAGAGTGAGCACAACATTAGTTCCAGAACTGAATTTCAAGCACTGGAAAAAGAACGGGGCCTCTCTTTTAAGCTAACCGGTAGGATTGGCATTCTCCCCAAAGCATAGCAGGCTGTTTATTACCGATAGACGTCTCCATGCAGTCTTCATGGTTGACATGCACTGTCCAGCAAATGTCACATTAATCGCTGGTGGTGGTGAGCCCGGGCACACTAATGGATATGGCAACAAGGCCAGATTTAGAAACCCAGCTGGTATTGCGGTGAAAGAGAGCGGGAAGCTGTACGTTTGTGACCAAGGAAACGGAAGAGTTAGAGTAGTCAATTTGCGAACGCTTTTCTGTCACGCTTCCCAGATTGTACAAGGGAGCGCCGAAGAAAGCCAAAGTGAGGAAGAAGATTGCGCCGGTAGACGTATCCGTAAAGTCCATGTACACGATCTTTCCCTTATTTCTGAAGGTAATGTACCGGATCTGGTGTCACCATTTGCCATATGTGCGTCTGCAAAGGGTAGCGTTGAACTGTTTGTGTCAGACGTTGGTCTTGGCAAGATTTTTTCAATTTCTGGTGTTGTAGACGATGAGGAAACTAACTGCGTCGGCCAGTTAAATGAATTGTTTTGTTTTGATCGATCTAGTTTATTAACTTCATTAGCCTTAACACGTGACGAGCAATACTTGTTAGTTGGAGACGGGAATGGTTCATGTATTCATCTTTGTCAAGTGAGAGGACGATTGAAACTGAGAACAATTTCGAATATTCCAGGCCTCATGGGTATTGCAGTGACAGATGGTGGAACCGTGTTCTTGTCCTCCAGCAAAGAACACGCACTGTTCAGTTTGAAGGAAGAAGAGATGCTTGGGGGTAAAGAAACCCTAACAAAAGTGTGTGGAGAAACTGCAGGCCATCGTGATGGTGTCCAAAGTCGATGGAACAAGCCTACTGCTTTATGCGTATATCGAAACACTGTTTTCGTATGCGATACCGGTAAAGTAGCAATAAGAATGTTGACGTCAGCAAAGGGACTGATCCCCCTGCAAAGTAAGATGGCCCAATATGCAAACGTGTTCCGACTCGACAAGAAAGCCAAAGAAGAAGACCTACCACGTACGTTTGAAGATCATGTGAAATCTGTCGAGGAGTTGGTTGCATTTCTCTCTAACCACGAACAGGAAGCCCTGGAGAGGACGGGCAAGCGAAATACCAACGGTCCCGACATGACCATACCTCGATGCACCCGACAGTCCTTCCTCATAGTGCTATAATCGCTGACCAGCCTTACCAACACGCTAACGGAGATTGGGCATAGTCACCTTCTGGACAGGATCTGTTTCGAAAGTATGACAACTTTGGGCGTGGAATGCTATTTCAAAGGAATGCGAGCAGACCACGACATGCCTACAGTGGCTAACTACGCTTACAGAAGAGCGCACTGCGTGGAAGACGATATGCTGCGCATTTACCAGAAGGATTTCTCATATTTCACTGGGCCCAATTCATATTATCCGGAGAAAACTATCAAAGGTGAACCCCCAAACATCAAGACGCGACCAAACAAGCTGTCAGCAATCACTGAAGGAACAGGTAGCAAAGAAGAAGACACAAGGCGAGAAACTGTGATGCGAGAATTTGCTAAGGAGTATGGAAGAGGCGTAAGACAGGAAAATGTCCGCTCAAAAACGAAAGAGCTAACTGGCACCCTTCCTTATGCCCTTAGTATGTGTCCCACTACCATCACAGCCTCATTAGAGGAAAGCGAAGACGTAACAACAGCCTGCCAAGTTGTGGATGCTAATGTGGCATTGCGGAGTACGGCTGTACGGGTGCAAACCATTTACCAGAAAGACGACATATTGGCAGTAAGACACAACCGTAGAAGAGAGATCTCACTCTTCTGGTTAGCAGTTCTTCTGGAGGATGTACAAATAGAAGTGAATGGTGGAAATTTTGTGCAGCAAAGAGTATCCCTAAAGTGGCTAAACCAAACAAGTGATTCACTAACATACACCTCCGGTGATGTCTATAATGGGAATTCCCCCAAGTGCATTCTAACCCGAGTACTCGACTTTTCTTCCGATGGATCAGACATCATTTTAACAACAGAGGAGGATAACAGGCTCTGTCGAATTTCTAATGGGGACTACGGTGAAGATGATGACAATGAGAATGAAACTGCACCACCAACTGCAGAGGATGAGGGAGAAGTATCCCTCCCGATAAGACTGCCGGGAGTTAGTTTATCAGGACGGAGAACGACACGGTTTATTCTGAGATAAACGTTTCCGTTGCCTGCGTAGCTTGTAGTATAGTAACTGGACTATCTTCACGCTATTTGTTGGTAAGCTGTAACTGAAGTTTTACATTTCTGTGTGGTAATTAAACAATTCGGAGACGAATTATGTTTGAACCTGAAAAGCACTGATTTTGGCAATGTGTACCTCTTTTGTTATTGTTGACGCCGTTGTCATTATTAAAATAAGAATAGCCCTTCCTCGTTAGTATTTCTTCAACGATGTGGACTCAGTGGACTTCAGAAACCGCTCCTATATTCATAATCCTCTCGGGTAAGGCCAAGAATTATATTTTATACTTATATTTTATATAAGACAATGTACACTTCGGGTAAAAAAAGAACAAGCTTTTTTGGTGAAAACAAAGTACAAAGGAAACGTTGAAAACCAGAAAATAGAATTTTGAAATCTGGAATCCAGCCACTTATGGAATCCGGAATCCATGGATGTGGAATCCGGAATCCACAGGCATGGAATCCGGAATCCACAGCGTGGAATCCGGAATCCAAGACTCTCTTGGATTACCTTACATGGGGCGAAACAGTTACAAAAATTAACCTCCTTAATATCATAGGTGACGAATTACTCCTTAATTTTGGCGCGAAATTTGAGCGTTAATTTGTAATTTCTCATGTGAAATTACAAAATTGCCATGGCAACCTTCCGTACGTCTCAGTGTCAAGATGGCGACGAAGTTTTAAAATGCCGTGAATGAAGATGTCAGGGCACAAAAAGACGATTTAGAAAACCTGAACACACAAGAGAACATCAAGAAGGATTCTAACAGGTATTTTGTCGAAATAGTCTGAAAAATTCTGAACTTTATAAGCCAAATTTAAGGTCTAAATATTTGAGAGAGAGTGGAGTTCTCGATCGATACGATCCAGGATAAACATGTCAAAAATCCAAGATTGCTAACGTAATTCGTCACCCATGATATTAATAGGTAATGAAATGGTGACGAGTGAAATTAGGGAATAATTTCACTTGCGTTTTGCCAAATCCTAATAATTTCCCTCGCCTAAAGGCTCGGGAAATTATTAGGATTTGGACAAAACGCGCGTGAAATTATTCCCTAATTTCACTCGTCACCATTTCATTACACATACTAATTGACAAAAAAAGTAACAAAATAACGCAATGGTTTTTAGTCACATACGAGAATGTTGGACCAGAGATACTGGCCTCAGGGTATCTATAGCGCAAACAAGTCTTTTTATTCAAAAGTAAATTAGATAATTGTATCATTATAATGATTGCTGTGAAAAATGTGTTTTCACTGAAAGTGCCTCGCAAACTCTGATTTACGTAGTTCATGCATTCAACAAAAATTGTGTGTTAGAAATAAAAACTTGAAAAAGAAAAACCAGATGTCACTGTCTTGTGAGGCGTCTTACTATTCACTGCGTTAGGAAGTCAGACTAAGTGTCAAGAGGTCGCTTTTAATTTGGAAGGTTTTAAACAATGAAAAATGCTCAAGAAACCTGCAGACAGCTCCTAAAGAGATCAATTAATTGTAGTCTTTCCGGTACTGGCCGGGAAAAATTCAACTGACACTTTGGATAATAATTAGGTGGTTACTCATGAAGCTTCGACAAGAGCATTCTCTCTCGGCTTCGACTGTGTTCTCATTCCTAATTTAAGAATTCGTCATCTAAACAGATGGGTTAATTCATTTTTGGAAGAGGCGAGGTTTCTTTAGACGCAGAAACGTAGAGTAATTAAAGACACCATTTTAAGCGGACATTGTCATGGAGACTACAGTACTGTATTCTACTTTGTGCTCGCCTGGAAAAGCTACTAACACGCTAATACTGGAAATACTACTCTACATGATCGCTAATTCGTTCAGTGCCCATTACCCCATACTATCCTATGCTTCCCTAACTAACAATTATTGTTTTCGGTGCGCCGAGTGCAATCATGTTCCGACAGTTTCCTGCTGCTAACATTTCGCTTAAATGACATCGGTTGATAGTTCCATGTACTCCTTTGTAATTTTATTACTGCGTAAAGCTACTTAAAGAACCAGGGTCTACGTATTAAACAGAATGATTCAAATGATACACTGTACATCTGAGCGTACCTTGTCTTCGCTGGTTTCTTTCGCATCCGAAAAGAACTGGGTTAGGCGTAAAAAAGAAAGAAAGAAAGAAAGAAAACAATGACTAATTAACACGGTCCAATAAACGACCACTTTATTTCAAACACCTCACAATGGAATCTTTAGTCCCTCACATCTATTTATGTTTCTATAAGCTAAGGAGACGATTTGTTTACGAGTACAGCATAGACTCAATGAGTAATATTGCGTGACCTGGGCTTAACAGTTATCGGAATCGATTCTATAAGCGCCAAAGAAGGTGTGATAGCTTGTCAGCCAGATACGACTTTCAGACACGGTCTTCAAGCCGATGCGATCACCCACGTTTAGCTTCACAACTTGTCCGGTGTATTCGGTACCATAATCGGCTCGGTTGTCGATGCCTGTCTGCATCAAGCCTACGCGAAAGTCATTGACGTAAAGCTCCACCGCGTTGCGATAGATTCCTGAAGGAGCGTCTTGATAAGTAAATTAGCGCCGCGGCGCTTATTCGAGTAAATACATTACTAAGCGGTATTGCTATGGTATTAAGCTCCGCTCTCAAAAAAAGCCCTCGACGTCGTCTCAGGTTTGCATAACTGTCTCGAATTCTCCCAACCCCTCGAGTGTTTATATCAGGCTTTCAAACACAGGAAAAAAGTTTTCTATTACTTAAATATTGCTTTTTTCAGAAAAATACTGTTACTTTGCCGTTTACAAGCAATTTATTTGTAAACGTTAAGTTTCACAGTGCATAAGGAAATGTACCGAATTTACGCGAATTAGCACCGCGGCGCTTATTAACTTTTTTCTCCAAAAACGCGGCGCTTATTTGAGAGCGGAGCTTAATACCATAGCAATACCACTTAGTAATGTATTTACTCGAATAAGCGCCGCGGCACTAATTAACTCCCCTACCCCCTAAATGCGGCGCTTATTTGAGGGCGGGGCTTATTCGAGTAATTACTGTAATTGGCAGCTTAAGAGTTTATTACATTTAGGACAAATTGTTATTACATTTAGGACAAAATGTTATTACATTTAGGACTTTATTACATTTAGGACCGTTTATTACATTTAGGCCTTCTACATTGTTGCCTTCCATTCAGAACCCCATTAATGTTTTTCGTTTGCCTTCCTTTTTCTGGCGTTTATCTCGGCTGTACGTACTATTGACGTCATTTTATCGCCGATCGCACACGTTGTTCATATTCGTCCAACGCTAGCTGGTTGTTATATTATGAAGAATTAGCCGAGGGATTTGAGCCATTCAGAAACGGACAGATATTTTAAATGCCAGTAATAACGGTGCCGTAGAATGGGGAGGGGCCGGGGGGGCCTGCCGCCCCCCAATAATTTTGACAGGCACGTTTAATTTGGTCAGCGGCACGCTTTTCATGCTGCTCTGCGGTTGATTGTATTCATTTAGGTTAAAGCGCGAAAATTATTTATTTATGGCTTTAATACAGAAAAATCAATTAAAAATTACTGGAAATTAATGCCCTCGGAGGGCTGAAAATGCTATTCCAAAGACCCTATATTTCAAATTCTTCCGGTGGAGCATGCCCCAGCACCGTCACCCTAGCAGCTCGCCCCCTGCTTCGGCACTCGTGACTGGAAACCCAAAAGTTGTATTCGAACCCATAGTCAGCTATATAAAGGTCGCTTAATATTTCGCTACTAGTACGAAATTTATCTGGGAATATTTTAACGTGACGTATTGACGTTTCCATGGCAAACGAGTTATTAACCGTCGGACGAAGGACTTTTTTGAAAGTCTAGGTCGACATATGTGTTAGCCAACCTAATTATTTTGTCAGACACCCAACTTTTTAAGTATTTTTTGCTCTTTGAGCATAATTAGTAGAGGTGACTGGTTATGAAAGTCGACAAACATCAAAGTTGAAAACAAAGGTGGTGTAGTTTATGTTGGAAGCTCCCTGGCCCTGCACATGTTTTTTCTCCACAAATTGTGCTTGAGTAAATTAATGCGATGTTTCTACTGGTCAGTCTAAGTTAAAAATGATAGGAATGCTATTGAACGTTGTGCACAGTCAGGTCCAAAAAAGCTAACAATTGACAAAAACATATGAAAAAGGAGTCCAACGGGTTTCATACCATTTCACCAGTTTAATAACTATGCAATAAGTATTCTGTGTGATTCTGGTGGCCGTATCATGTGCAGTGTCAAATTTTTAGGGTTGAAATGAAAATGAACTGAAAGTAGAACCTTGATAAATTGAAGGGCCACAGGACTGGCAAAATATTATGATATCTTCACTTTAAAAACTGAGGTTTCGTTATACAGAGGACTTCGTTATATAGTGGTTCGTTATATTAAGTGCGGAAGGTTTAATGACTCTACTGTTAGATGGACAAGGGATGAGGGGAACAGAACAACTTAACATATAGAGGATTCCGGATCGCCTCCCTCGCTCTTCTGGAAACTCTTCTTTGTTCTGCAGCTGCGGTTCTCAGTTAATATCGCACGCTATGTGTGACTGTAGTCATTTCTCTAAAGCGAGCACCCAAGGAGGCTGGAGAAGGAAATTTACTTCCTCATACTGAATGTGATTCGCGCCAAGAATACACGGCACCCTTTGTACGTTTCGGCTAATTTTGCTTCAAAAGAGGTAGCGGGTATCTTACGGGAAATAGTGTAGTAGTCAACATTGCCTTAGGCATTAAGCCAAAATACATCACAACAAAATTAGAAAAATCAGTGTCTGTTATAAGCTTAAGGTGCGTTAGATTTAAATTAAATATTTTTTCTTGATACGCGAAAAAAAAATCCAGCGTAACTTGACAACGCAAAATAAACCCAATACCTAGCTTGGTCTTGGTTTTGTCGATAAGTCATTTGAAGAAATGGAAACAAATTTATAAAGTCCATAAAGGATTGTGATGCATTAAGCATTATGGAAATGAACACGCGTACTTTAAAAACTACTTTGAATTCTGGTTTTTTTTATGGTTCTGGTTGATATAATTTTGAAAATGTGGCTATAGATGCATACTGAACTTTAAGTAGACAATGTAGCAGAATACGCAGGAGGGGGAAAGTTAGCCCCTTATTCCCGATCCGGTCTCGGCTTGAGAATTCCTCCCAAATCCTCCCCCAGCTAGCCTGAAATTCATCCGATTGCTTCGAGTCGTTTTCTCCTCTCAACTACGGCTGGTCGATTCAAACGTTACTGAGGGAGTAATAACGACTCGAAGTAATCGGATGAAATTCAGGCTATCCCCCAGCGGGCCCTCAGTGATCGGATCGACCAGCGGGGCCCTCGATCGCAATAAATTCTTGCTTATTAGTTTCTACTTTTACAATTTATTTCCGTATTCAGGCATATTACGATTTTGATGTCGTTTATTTGTAAGCTGTAAACTTTTCTCTGTTAGCCTTAGTCTTAATTTCATATTTTTAAGGCATATTGCCCCGCCTCGAATAGCCTTGCTAGCTGTGGGCAATGCTTCTGTAATATTACATGTTTATTAATAAAGGTTGTTCTTGTTGTTGTTAATTGTTTTGTTGTTAATAGAGCTTGTCACGGTACCCCCACCGCCCCCCCCCCCAAAAGTTCCAGGTGCTTCTTTCAGGAGTTATGCTTAAATTCATTCCAGACAAAAATAGTCATGTACTCTTTATACCGGTAACAATTCGTACCTTCTATTGTGTAGATGTCCATTTGTGTCATATGTTTTGAATATACACCAAAGAAAGCATCAATATCTTCATGTGTGTGGTCAACAGGAAGAAAGTTCAAACGTATCTGCAACTCAAAAAAGAATAATCTCTGCTTGCTAAGGTTGTATATTTATTATTTTCATGTCCATCTCTCTCTCCAGGCGAGCATTTTCAAAACTCCCAGAAGCACTATTTAGTGCACAAAGTTCTTTAGCACAAATGGAATAATAATTATTATTTTTTATAGCTGTATTAGTCTTCCCACCCACTTTACATATAAATAAAATTTCTTACAAGCAAGTTATAATATTACTATTATACTGTTTCTATGTTAACCCATTCGTCCCTGAACCGCCCGTAAGCGCCCGTGCTGATCCACGTCATTTCTACCCCTTGTGAAGTCATCAGTTTTAACGGTCAAGGACAACTTTTTCCACTTACTTGTGCAGAGTGAAGAGATCTCTCAAACCATACCAGAATGAGTACAATTTAGTCACGGACACGGGAGAAAAAGGCAAAAAACCATGTAAGATTGACCTGAAAATCTGCATGAAAAATCTTGTTCTATTGCCCACCTACCTTTCCTTTCACCTAATCCTAAGATCCTAAAAGCTTTCCCAAAAACTCTTCCCACCAAAATGAAGCCTACTAAATGCCCAGCAAGAGAGAAAAAAATGAGGCAAGAAAAGTGAAAAAAGAGGGGAGGAGAGAAAGCAAATTTTGCTTTCTGCGCATGCCCGAACTTCAGCGACGTTTTTGAGCGACGCACGTCAACCGGAAATGGACTTTTTGCACACTTGAGCCGTGATTTTGAACAAATTTTTGGGCAGATCGTCTCTATAAGAATTAAGACGCTTGGCAATACAAATACGGTAGCGTCAAGGCTTATTAAAAGAGGAAAAGGCTCACTTCTGGTTGACGTGCGTCGTTCAAAAACGTCGCTGCTTAAGCTCCCTATTTTGCATCTGAAGGCCGTGAAGTGCACGACCTGTAAACGGGTTTGTGGTAAGTTTTAGCGCTTAATAACATGACAGTGACCAGAAAACCACTCGACTAGCTTCAAAACGCTTTTTTCAGCAAAACCTCCTGGAGCGAATGGGTAAAATAATTTTTATCCAGTATATAATTGAATGTATGGAAACATTAATAATGCAGCTTTTGATATTGTTCAATTTTAAACATCTCCATTTTTAGACTTGTTAGAAGCCATGAAAAGTTGCTTGGAAATAATCAAGGCATTTCCGTTTTTACTTCCTGTTATCTACAACATTAAAGAAATGGCTTTCACCTCATGCTGAGGAATTACATGCTCACACCCAGCCAAAGAGTTTTAAATTTGTCCGAGATGAGCAGGGACATTGCATAACAGGAATTACTCACATATGAAATGGGAAGGTCCTCAATGACTGCTGAAGGTACGTGACTGATACATTGTTTTTCAATTAAAATCAATGTCTAAAGCGATATCTACAAATAAATTTGAATTAAGCATACTTCTAAACAGATAAAACTTTCTTTAAACCACACTACAGTATCGGTAAATTGAATTACAGGTTATACATGTAGCTGGTGCAGTTAACCACAATTTTAAAGGCTTATAAAAAGCATGGAGTAATCAACATGCACAAAGAAAACTGACATTCAAACCCAGTGGAATGTTTCATTGCATCAACTGTTTTCTGCCCTCGGGGAAACAGAAATGTGACCATGCTGGAAAAAATCTTTTAAAAATTTCTTGATGTCCAAAAAGTGCAGTTTATGACATTTTTCATATTTGTCTTGTCGTCAAGTCCAAAGCAACCGAAAGACCCAACCTTGGCAGCCCACACTGAACAAAATTGATGTGGAAGCTTTGAAGATAGACCTCAAAAAATTTGAGGAGCACTATCCAGTGAGAATCTCAAGGGCATGGACACAGTGGCTCCAGGATGTTGAAAAACTTTTGGAGTTACCTACTGACTGGGAGTGGCCTTTAGACATTCTGAAAAGGTCTTCCAAAGTGCAGAGGCCAGCAAATGAAGACGTCACCATTCCGGATCATTTGCAAGCCATGTGTGACAAAGAAACAGTGGAGACTCAACAGGTGTGGTTGTTTGTTTATGGCAAGTGGTGCTTAGTACATATATATGAGTTAAGGAAACACAGGTTTATCAGACAGGCACAGCTTACATGTATCTTATAGATTTTTTAAGCTAGGACCCGGTACATGTGTTTTTTAGAATAGTAGAAATATTAAACTGGCTTGAGGTGGTGCATACATGAGAAGACGTGCACGGAAGGAAGTTTCTTACCCGGGTGACTTCCTGATTTCATATAACATTTTGGTTGTGCATTAAGGGACACCAGAACAAGAACAATTAAACTCGTGATGGTGCAAAAATTGTCCTGGTATCATGTAAACACCCTCTGAAACTTCACTGTACATGCATGTCTGCATGCATACATGTACTTGTACAAATGAAAATCAGTTATAGTATCTTTCTTATGTTTATACAATATATACACATGTACATGTAATTACATTTCTGTGATCCATGAAATCCCTAAACATTCAACCCATTCAACTAAGCAGTGTGGCTTTGGATACTTCAGATCTACACTGGACGATACAGGCCATTACGGGAGCGGGAAAACCCAGTGGAAGCTGTAGATGACTGCTTGGAAAAGATTGAGGTCGCAACGTTTGTTGCAGTCCACCTGGCCAATTATGATAAAGTGCCAGTAATTGGAAAGGTTCTGGAAGTAAGTGAAAGTATGGTCAAGATCCACTACTGGAAAGGATCTTTTGAGGGGAAGTGGAGACCAAAAGATGTGTCCAGAAGGCGGACGCCACGGATTGATGAGCTCCCCAAAACATGCGTAATTGTGTGTTCTTTTTTGTTTAGTGAAGACAGCAAACTATTGCGCCATCTACCAGAAAACATCTCCAAGATGAGTATGCTAAATTACAACAGAAAGATTAGCGTTGCTTGTAATATTAATGTAAATGATCAGTTAAGTGCCGCAGCGCATGTTTCATTGTTCCCGTTTTAGGACCGGCACTTAATTATTTCAACTATGGCTAAAACACTGAGGGGAGTGAGGCGAGTATTAGGTATGCTCAATTTAGTCTAAAATATGTACAACTCAGACTGTTTTATTAACCTGGTTTCAAGAGTTTTGCTAGAGTAAAACTTTGGAACTCACCAGTTGGTCAAGGTCGTATTTTTCAAGCGACATGGTTTTGATATCTCTTTATATCAAGTGCCATAAAAAAGATGGGGCGTTTATTTGTAAATACCCAAATTAGCACTGCGGCGCTTATTCGAGTAGCGACGCTTGTCTTGTTGGCGCTAAATAAAGTGTATGTATATATGCTAACTCTGACAGAGCATGCCCCCAGACCCCACTAGTGGTTGGCCCCTTCACTGCTCGCCTGATTCATCGGTGATAAAAAAACAACAATAAGAACGATTTTATATACTTAAAAAGTTTGACAGTCTTTCTGGGTTAACATAATACCCTCTAAACGAAAAAATAACTAAGGTTAGTTAATTAACAAGTTACATAATTAGCAAGAAGCTGCAAAAAATCTCTAAACAAAATTTTAATTGTAATTGTTAAAACATTCATGGGGAATACCACCGAAAAATTCGGGAGGGTAGACGAAATTTCCGGAAACAGCCTTTGTTAGAGTTGTCACCCCCCGTTCTTTTGTTAAAAAATTTCTGGCGGTATTCTATACGCGCCCCGTCGAAAGACTAAAAGCTGAAGAGTATTTTGACACCACGAGCGCTCGTGAAACAAACAAGTTTCTACGCTTCGAGAAAATTCGTTAGCACAGTCTATATAAAATTTTCAACCAACTGATCAGTTTCCTGAAAAAATGGTACCCTATACTACCCTATGCTGGACCCAAACGCTCTGATTTATATACCCTATCCCAGAGTAAACTGCCTGAAAACCATACGCTTCGCAGCGGCGCATACCTATATAGCCCATATATGGCAGTACCCCCTCCCCCCCGGGGTAAAAAAAGTGGCTTGTTGAGAAAATAATTTTCTAGAGGGTTGTAACCACACTCGACGAAGTTCGATGAGTGATGTTACCGGAAGTTGGAAGGAAGATACTTAAATTCGTGTGATTCAAACGTATTTTAGCTCGGCTTTGAAGTGAGCTGATATGTTTTCTCAGCAGTGCATTTTTCTTTTATCACTACAGGAAGAAAAGGTCAGTACCGGTAGCACATCCGACGAGCTAGCAACCGGCTTCAGCCACATGAAGATAGCAGATGAATCTTTTCTTTCTCCGGAGACCGCAAGTACTGCTTCATTAACTGGAGACGGGAATGGCTCGTCAACCGCTAGAACGCAGCCGCGTGAATTGTTCAATACTTTTCTAAACCAATGTAATATTCAACCGCTTAGAAGACCTTGGCTGGAATGGGGCGAGGTAAGCAGCCGAACACGGCCCCGATACATTCAGCGATCCAGCGAGATTGTTTCCACCGTCCTTAAAACCATTTCGCCAATTAACGCACCCCATTTGTGGGAAGCACTCCAGTCATGTGATGTCGTGAACCGGCAGCTGGGTCTTCATGCCGTATCTCTACCTTCAGAGGTAGGATACCTAGAGGCTCTGGCTGAGTCATACAGTAACGCAGCCTCCTGGACTCGTCGTCAGGTATTGTCCGTGAGGACAGGAGTGGCTTCCTTTAAAGCAATCTCCACATTTATACCTGGTTTGACCCAGTATCAATATACGATGGCCAAGCTTCACGGTGTTCAGCATGGAAGAAATGTTCCCGTACCCGAAAAGAAGGCTCCGAGACTTCAAATTGAGCCAAAACAATTCGATCACTTTCTGGGTTTTATAACTAGCCCTCATTTAGTACAAGGTTTGCCATTTGGGGAAAAACACCTTCACCTCTCTTCCGGGAAGGTAATCACTGTGCCAAACATAGTGCGCACAATGATACCTGAGCGGATTGTGACGCAGTACAATCAGTATTGTGCTGAGGCCAATTTTAAGCCTTCAAGTCGAAGTACCCTGTTGCAAATTCTGTCAGACTGCAGTGCGTCTGTCCGCACGTCCCCACAGGGGCTAGATTATTTCGTGGCGGAAGGAGGGAGAGCATTTGATGACCTTGCTTCCATAGCAGATAACGTTTCGTTACTCAGAACTAACGGAGAAGAGTGGGGCGGAAGAATTAAAGATCAGCTGAAAGCAGGAAAGCTCTACCTAAAGAGTGATTTTAAGGTAAGTATTAATGATTCAAACCATATTGTATTTACGTTTCGAATTTAAAAAATCACGCGTTAGATGATACTTACATTAACCAGGATAACGTTATTATCGTAAGACTAAAACAATTACTATATAATGATGATAAGATATTTATTTAACCCTCGGATGTACATGCAAATTCATACCCCCACCGTGGAAACAAGGGGGGAGGGGTGGATGGAACCCCCTAGAGTTTTTAGTATGTTGGAGTATTTGGAAACGAGTTTACTTTAAGTGGAAAACCTTTGATCTTCTCTACAAGAAAAAAATAATGAATAAGCACTTTACATGATTTTAGCCACAAGATATTCTTCTATTGTCAGGAGCCCATAGGTTATGGGCTCCTGCTATTGTTGAAAAAAAGTTGGCAAAACATGTACTTTTGCTCAAAAATGGCTTGACCACCTCCTACTTATGACGTAATATCTCCTTACCATAGAAACTGACCATCACTGAACATGACTCAAAATGCGCTCGAGGGATGAACGAACAGCTACTGAGAGCATCAGGTGCTAATGTTTTATCCTCTTGGAGAAAACTCAGAAAAGATAGTCGGGTTCGCGAAATTGAGGAAACGCGAACTCGAAAATAAAACGGGAGGAAACTGGGGAGAGGAAAGAGGCGGAGCCTGTAATCATTTCTTTAACGGCCTGCTCCGTTATACCAGCTTCTGGTATACGCTCTGATTGATCAGATTTGACAGTTAACATCATCACCTAATTGCATGAGTCATTATCAGTCATCCGTAAGACAACCAACGAGAATTTGAATACACGTTAGAACGTTTGCTACTTTTAGACGACTGAGTGCGAAATTTTTCTCCCTCCCTTCCTTTTTCCCGCCACATCCCCCTTTTTCCTTGATCACGGGCACATTTTTTCCGTGCCTTTGACTTAAGAGTCACCCTAATCTTAAGATTCCCGCATAACTAAATAAACATCTTCATAGGAATTACACTTTAAAATCTTTTTTTCACGTCAACATCAACAGCAGTATTCAACAGTAAGGGTGCTAAAATGGAAAAGTAACAAAGAATCTTCTTATCATTTAAGGTGCATATCAACAGTGAAACAAGAGTGGCCGATCACTGCAGCGTGTACGCTCTGAGTGACGTATCCGAGTCTTCCTTCAGACAGCATTGCGAGCACAATCACGTGGAGTTGTGTGATCAGTGTCATGCCCTCGATGTTGCAATATATGAAATTGGAACAGCCGCGCAAAATGCCGTATTTCCTGACGAGGAACAACGTGATGAAGCTCTGTTCCTGTTCGAGGCGGCCAAGAGATCAGTGCAGGCGTGGAAGGCGCATCAGTTACGGTCCGTTCAGCAGGATAAATCGAGGCTGGATGTGCTTGAACTGTTGAACAACGACACCGTTCTTATTGTTAGCGACTGGGCCATGAAATTCCTCCCTCAGCTAAAGAGAGAATCACAGCAAGACTGGTTCGGCAAGAGAGGGATTTCATGGCACATTGCTGTTGTATTCAGACGGGTGAACGGCTCCGAAATCCAGACACAGGCGTTTGTTCATGTTGTGCAGTCTTGTAGCCAGGGCAGTACTGCTGTGGTGTTGATGATAAAGCACGTATTAAAAACACTGCACGAAGAATACCCTGAGATTACCATGGCCCATCTCCGGCAAGACAACGCAGGATGCTACCAATACGCTAATACTATCCTTGCTTGTCGTACCTTTGAGCAGTCAACCGGTATCAAAGTTGTACGTATGGATTTCTGTGACCCCCAAGGAGGTAAGGGAGCGGCGGACAGGTTGGCGGCCACTTGCAAAAACCACATCCGAACGTACATCATCATTAACGTCACTGGGATTAGGTTTTTGCTACTACACCGCAAGGAATTAATAAATATTTTTTTAAATTACTCATTTCAGTAACTATGCTGTAACATATGCTTCATCTTCCTACTCTTTTGACAGATGTGACCTATAACTGGTTTACTGTTCCTTTTTCGGCTGGTGAGTTTAAACCAATTACTCTAAAATCGGCTTTAACGCATGCTAGACTCCAGGCAGCCTCCCAAGTTCCCGAAGTTCAGCAAAGTAGCCCTGAAAGGCTTCCGTCCAGTGTTTATTCGTGCCTTAAAGAAGGTTGTGTTAAAGTTTTTCAAAGAGCGTCTGCCCTAGAACGTCACCTGTCGTTAGAGGCCTGCACCCTGTCTCCAGAAAGGCACACCCTGATGGATTTGGCCAAACATAAATACGCCACCAGCCTACAGGAGGGCGTAGGGCTTATTCCTGCACTGCGAGCAGTACCAAGCTCAGTTGGCAGTTCACATCAACGTGAGGAGGTCAAGGAAGGGTGGGCGCTGAAACAAGTGAAGAAAGCACACCGTTTTAACCAAAAGCAGAAAACCTACTTGGAGGAAAAGTTCAATATCGGCCAGTCCACTGGCAGTAAGATTGACCCTGCCTTTGTAGCGAAGGAAATGCGCCGTTCCAGGGGCAAAGACGGGGAAAGGTTATTCGTTGTTTCTGAATTCCTGACACCACAGCAAGTGTCCTCCTTTTTCTCGCGACTGGCACTAAAAGTGCGCCAGCAACAGGTTGAGGTCTCGGAAGAGGACGCCTTAGCTGTAGAGGAGCAAAGCAATTTCGCTACTGCAAAAGAAAACGTTCTTTTTTCCCGGCAGCTCCGTCATCCCATTGTTGTTGACCAGTACAACGTATGCTCTCTGGTCAACAATAAATCTGAGTTTCGGAAAACGAAGACGAAAACGAAAGCTTAGAGCTGAATACACCTGTACCAGTAGTGAGGAGGAAGGCCCCATACGTGGAACTTTTAGAAGAAGTTGTAAATAGCTGCCCTTGTAACCCCCGAAAGTGAGCAAATGAGCGTACTCCCAGTTACTGGAGCTATACTGATTTTCTCATTTAATTCAAGTTAAGGTTTTATTTGTTCGCGATCCGTGGTTGTTAACCCTCGGACGTGCACGCAAATTCATACCCCCGCCGTGGTACAACGTGGGGGGGGGGGGGGGGAAGGGGGGTGGATAGAACCCCTCCCCGGAGTTTTTGATATGTTGCAGTATTTTGACACGAGTTTATCTTTAGTGGAAAGCCTTTGATTTTCTTAACAAGATGAGGTATATTTTATGGGTAGTGGCGCTGCTGGAGGCCTGTGACGTCACCAACAATGGTCGTCATCCTGGCCGCCACCTTGGATTTTACCAAGAATTAGAAATCAGGATAAAACCGCGAGAAATGGTAATGTTTTGTGATTTACATGAAAAATAACACATAAATAAGCACTTCGTAGGATTTTAGCCACAAGATTTACTTTTATTGTTGAAAGAAGTTGAAAAAACAAGTATTTTCACCCAAAATTGGCTTGACCACCTGCTACTTGTGACGTCATATTTCGTAACCATAGCAATTGACCATCATCAAACTTGTCTCAAAATCTGCGCGAGGGATGAACGAACAGCTACTGAAGACGTTAGGTGCTGATGTTTTATCCTTTAGGAAAAAAACTCAGAAAAACCTACGTCCTAGGGTTAACATCCCAAGACCATTATTCACGTGTGGATGAAAGGAGTTTTGGAATTTCGGTTGCACCGCTGACCTAACAAGCGCATTTAACTTTGACTCGAACGAACGATAACTTCGGAGCAATATTGCAATATACACATTACCATTCTTTCAAAAGTAGACTGAGTCCACTTGAGCACTTACTCGTAAAAAATTCTTACCAGCAGTAAAATGAAAATATTTTATATAGTTTCATATTATTGCCAAATGATACCTGCAGTTCTTTTCAAAGTTTCATACCCATCGAAAAACCGAAAAGAGTTATAGCTCATTCATTCATTATTATTCATTGTCATAGTTCATAACTGCGCCTGTAATGACAACGGAGCCACCTTGGGTCCCTTGGGTGTGACCCGTAGTTTGATTTGAACGTGATTTGTGAACTTTTAAGTGGATTTCATTATCGGCGAATTTGATAAGGCAAAAAGATCGGTTCAATAGTTCACCCTTTGCGTGTAAACCAGCCTTCTTTTTTTCAGGCAGACAAATGTTAGCATGTATAAAGACTGCCTTAAGTCAATTAGGTGATAAGAAGTATATTGTCCTAGATTTCCAGGAAAACCAGTTACTTTTGGAGCGAAAAGAAGTTAGTTAAAACTTGAGTTCGTGAATTCAGGCATTTTTCAATTTTTGGAGAATTACCCGATTGTTAACGTGAGCGTGAAGAAATTTCTGAAATGATTCTAACGCGTAAGAAGCTGCAGCAATATTTTGACGTGAAGCGTTTTGCAAATGGACATAGGGTACCCTTTCGCCTTAATAGAGGGTCTTTAATAGAATGACGGCAACTTGAGGATCTGCTTTGAGAATGGATTAATGAAACACCACGTGACATATTTTCCTCACCATATTCTGCAAGCGTTGTATGCAGAGCACCTAACACATCGATCTGTAAGTAATGTACCTGTTTGAAGCCCATCACTCTAGAGCCTCGTTCACTTTAATCATTAGCCTGGGCCGTAGCCCATTAGTCTTTCAAGCTATACCTTATAGATTCTTTTCTTGCCGCCAAAAAAACTTTCAGCCCGTCAGATAGAGCGAGTTATTTACTTTGTCTTCAAATTATTTGGGATGGTTTATATCTGCTTATTTCCCAATATGAAAAATTTATCAGTTTGAATGTGAGAAGTTTACTGTTTCAAAATGAACAAACGAAGGAAATTTTAATTCCATGCTCAACTTTTATTTTGTATGTGGATTACGTGTGGTCACCTATTCTGCATGACAGAGATGTCTGTAGACTGAGCGAAGTTAGGCTTAGTTAGTTTAGTACAAGCGAAGACAGGTACAACAAAAAGGTTTTAACACCTGCTGACTTTTTTTCCTTCTCGGTTCAAGTTTGTTGCACATTTGAAAATCAAATATTTACAGTGTAGCAGAAAATCGTCAGGTAGTTTAGTTCGATTGACAGGTTTTGTGGAAGTTATAAAACTACTGAAACCAACAACAACCGGTGCCTTTTAAAGCATTTTACGTATTCTTTTTACACTCGGGCGTGATTTATCCTTGTCTGCAGAGTTGCGTGACCAGACTCGAATCACACACGATACTTTCAACAACATACCGTAAAATTCCGAAAATAAGCCCCGGGGCTTATATTTTTCAAAGGCCCTTTTTGAGGGGCTTATTTTTGGAGGGGCCTATATTCGGAGGGGCTTATCTACGGAAGGAAATTTGCGTTTCAAAATCGATTGGGCTAGCCTTGTAGTTGGAAATAAATTTACCATTTTTGCTTTGTTTTACTTTGTATTTGAGGGCACTTTTCCAAGTACAAGCCCCTGGGGGGCTTATATTTGGAGGGGTGCTTTAACGGAGGGTCTTTTGCGTTACCGGATTGGGGGCCTATATTTGGAGGGGCTTATACATGGAGGGGCTTATTTCGGAATTTACGGTATGTAAAGTCACTCAGTTTTAAACGACACAGTCAGATATAAACAATTTTTAAAAGTGTTTCAGTGAATTGTGGCTACTTGCAGTTGAAATGAATGGGGTAAGAAACTTCCTATAGATCTGGTGTCCCATTCAGAAATACCACACCGTTTTTAGCGGCTTTAAATTAAAAGTTAGGTGCAGAAACTCAGGGTCAATATTTACACTACCAGAAGTGCGTTGTCTTCTTGAATGTTGCATGCAAACACCCGATCAAATACAGGTTAATCTACATAGCCCTTTATAACAAACTGAAAGCATATTTAAAAGGTTTTAAGAAGTTTTCGCATTGTGAAACTCTGTTAAAGAAGCTAAGTTTACAATAGCACTTGTCTGCCCTCACTCGCAGCTTGTTCGTGTCACCGTTCTTACGTGCGAAAATATCCTCCACGTTTCGGTGTCTCAGCGACGCGCTTTTGTAATGCCGCGAGAAATTTTTTAACACAAGAAACAGCAAACAATGTGCTTCAAAACAGTGTTTGTTTCATGTTGAAATTCTATGTACCAATTGGGTTTATTCGATGGTGAAGTTAGCTCAAATTTGCCATTTTTGAAAAGAGCCGAAACCGTGTTTCTTCTTGCGGCCGGCACAGTCACATTGTCGCGTATCTAAAGTTAATTGCTGAATTATAAAGCACAAGTCTATGTTTGTTTTGTGACTTGATTTCATTTAGAGATATTATCCCGTTTTTATGTACCAGCGCGAAGAAAATGCTCAATTTTCGCTAATTTCATACTCGAAAGAGCGCCGATTTACCGTTTTTTCAAACTTTGCCCGATTCCTGGAAAAATAAAAAGCCGTCACAAAGTTTAAATGTAATTTTTGAAATAAGTGTACCATAGAGATTATTTGGGCAAAATATGAAGGAATTCAAAAATTCACGACTGTCAACCGATTCTCGAGAATTACAGACAGAGGATTAAAATCCTGTGTTTTTTGGGGATCCGTAATTCTGACTCATATCCTCTTCTTTGTCATTTGGGGGATCAGACATTCTGAATCCTCTCCTGCGTTGTTTGGGGGATCAGAAATTCTGAATTCTCTCCTTTTTTGTTTGGGAGATCAGGAATTCTGAATCCTCTCCTGTTGTTTTGGGGGATTAGAAATTCTGAGTCCTCTCCTTTGTTGTTTGGGGATCGGAAATTCTGAATCCTCTCCTGTGTTGTTTGGGGGATCAGAAATTCTGAGTCCTCTCCTGTGTTGTTTGGGGATCGGAAATTCTGAATCCTCTCCTGTGTTGTTTGGGGGATCAGAAATTCTGAATCCCCTCCTGCGTTGTTTAAGGCATCAGAAATTCTGACTCCTCTCCTTTGTTGTTTAGGTGAGATCAGAAATTCTGAATCCTCTGTTGTTTTGTTTGGGGGATCAGAAATTCTGAATCCTCTCCTGTGTTGTTTAGGTGAGATCAGAAATTCTGAATCCTCTGTTGTTTTGTTTGGGGGATCAGAAATTCTGAATCCTCTCCTGTGTTGTTTGGGGGATCAGAAATTCTGAGTCCTCTCCTTTGTTGTTTGGGGATCGGAAATTCTGAATCCTCTCCTGTGTTGTTTGGGGGATCAGAAATTCTGAGTCCTCTCCTGTGTTGTTTGGGGATCGGAAATTCTGAATCCTCTCCTGTGTTGTTTGGGGGATCAGAAATTCTGAATCCCCTCCTGTGTTGTTTAAGGCATCAGAAATTCTGACTCCTCTCCTTTGTTGTTTAGGTGAGATCAGAAATTCTGAATCCTCTGTTGTTTTGTTTGGGGGATCAGAAATTCTGAATCCTCTCCTGTGTTGTTTAGGTGAGATCAGAAATTCTGAATCCTCTGTTGTTTTGTTTGGGGGATCAGAAATTCTGAATCCTCTCCTGTGTTGTTTGGGGGATCAGAAATTCTGAATCCTCTCCTTTGTTGTTTGGGGGATCAGAAATTCTGAATCCTCTCCTGTGTTGTTTAATTGGGGGATCAGAAATTCTGAATCCTCTCCTGTGTGGTTTGGGGGATCAGAAATTCTGAATCCCCTCCTGTGTTGTTTAAGGCATCAGAAATTCTGACTCCTCTCCTTTGTTGTTTAGGAGATCAGAAATTCTGAATCCTCTGTTGTGTTGTTTGGGGGATCAGAAATTCTGAATCCTCTCCTTTGTTGTTTGGGGGATCAGAAATTCTGAATCCTCTCCTTTGTTGTTTGGGGGATCAGAAATTCTGAATCCTCTGTTGTGTTGTTTAGGGGATCAGAAATTCTGAATCCTCTCCTGTGTTGTTTGGGGGATCAGAAATTCTGAATCCTCTCCTGTGTTGTTTGGGGGATCAGAAATTCTGAATCCTCTCCTTTGTTGTTTGGGGGATCAGAAATTCTGAGTCCTCTCCTGTGTTGTTTAATTGGGGGATCAGAAATTCTGAATCCTCTCCTGTGTTGTTTGGGGGATCAGAAATTCTGAATCCTCTCCTGTGTTGTTTGAAGCATCAGAAATTCTGACTCCTCTCCTTTGTTGTTTAGGTGAGATCAGAAATTCTGAATCCTCTGTTGTTTTGTTTGGGGGATCAGAAATTCTGAATCCTCTCCTGTGTTGTTTGGGGGATCAGAAATTCTGAATCCTCTCCTTTGTTGTTTGGGGGATCAGAAATTCTGAATCCTCTCCTGTGTTGTTTGGGGGATCAGAAATTCTGAATCCCCTCCTGTGTTGTTTAAGGCATCAGAAATTCTGACTCCTCTCCTTTGTTGTTTAGGAGATCAGAAATTCTGAATCCTCTGTTGTGTTGTTTGGGGGATCAGAAATTCTGAATCCTCTCCTTTGTTGTTTGGGGGATCAGAAATTCTGAATCCTCTCCTTTGTTGTTTGGGGGATCAGAAATTCTGAATCCTCTCCTGTGTTGTTTAGGGGATCAGAAATTCTGAATCCTCTCCTGTGTTGTTTGGGGGATCAGAAATTCTGAATCCTCTCCTGTGTTGTTTGGGGGATCAGAAATTCTGAATCCTCTTCTTTGTTGTTTGGGGGATCAGAAATTCTGAATCCTCTCCTGTGTTGTTTAATTGGGGGATCAGAAATTCTGAATCCTCTCCTGTGTTGTTTGGGGGATCAGAAATTCTGAATCCTCTCCTGTGTTGTTTGAAGCATCAGAAATTCTGACTCCTCTCCTTTGTTGTTTAGGAGATCAGAAATTCTGAATCCTCTCCTGTGTTGTTTGGGGGACCAAATAAAGTTGAAATAAAGAATAGGAAATTGCTTGGAAGAATTTTGCGATTCCTTGCAAACAGGGAGACGTTTCCTGCGAGTTTTAACACCAGTTTAAGATTAAGAGTAAACTGCAAAAATTGTCTTTGGAATTAAATGGCAAAAATGAACTTCCGTGAAAGCTCTAGGTTTCACTTCCAGCCAATTTTACCTTCATTTCCAGCGGAACTTCAAAACCTTCAACGTAAACAAAAACTGTTCTTCGAGACAGGTTTTTATTTTAAACGGAAAAAGCAGCCTGTTTTGAGGTGATTCTCAGTATTCCCTCGGAATTTTACCAAATTGGGACACCACATTTTAGTTTGGACGCTTGACTCACCATTGGCTTGACAGTAACTATGATGACTGACAAGCCAGAGGCAGTACAATAAAAACAACCAAAGCTGAAAAACAATTTTTGATGTTGGTTCTCAAAGTCGCTTTTCGAGTTTACCGTTTTAGAAGATGTAACAATACAAAGCACGCGACCGACAACTAAGAACAATCACGTTACATAAAGTGACTCACTTCCTTCTCCAGTCCAATGGCGTGTCCACTCGCTCGGTCGGTCGCCCCTGACTTGCGCAGTAGTGGTGATAACGCGGAACTCATACTCCGTGAATGGCTGCAGCCCTGTGATGTTGGTCTTTCTGAACTGTTCTGGATTAGAGTCATGCGCCGGGTTGCTGTTGTACATCAAAGTTCCATCTCCTTGGAATGGTGAGCTCCGCATGTACAACTCATAGCGCAGGATTCTTCCGTTCGGTTCTGGCGGCTCGTCCCACTCCACCTCTACAGCTTTGCCTCCCGGAAATGATGTCACAGTCGGTGCAGGCTGAAAGTCTGGAAGCGTCGGAGCTGTTACGATAGTTGTCACATTACTTCGACCACACCCTTCATTAGTGCACGCTTCCACCGAGAAGATATACACAGTATAAGGCCTGAGTCCGCCTACATCGCACGCGAAAATAATACCTCTGCAATGAATAACCTCAACTGAGCTTCTACTACTCGTAGAAATCAACCGATACTCAATGACGCGCCCGTTCGGTGTACTGGGAAGTTGCCACGATGCGTTTACATTTCGAGGAAGAATATTGGTGATGCTCGGTGGGGAAATACTGCCGGGAGCGTCTTGAAAGGTCCGATACACTCTTCCATCGTCCAAACTTCTCGTACTACCCGATTCCGTGTAGGTAATGATGTAGTAGTAATACACGGTATCTGGGTTCAGTGACCTGTCGTTGAATGTTCGATTCAGTCCCCTGTAGATCTGTGTGCCATTTCTGTAGAGCTCGTACCGTATGATAATACCGTTAGGATTGTCAGGCGGGGACCATGTTAGCATTATGAAACGAGGAGACAGAACCGTTGCAAATGGTGCCGGCTGTTCTGAAGGAGCTAAAGTGAAGACACAAGAAATGTCATTGGAAACAAGAAAAATGTGTCACTTTCTTTTGATTAGCAAGACTAAATTTACCCCAAGTGCTTGAGACTTCTCATGTGTGGTTTCCGGTTTCGGCAAAGTCTTTATAGTTACCCGGGCCGAAACCGTAGCATCTGACAGTACGCGAGAGAAAAAAAACCTCTGGTAACTACAAAAGACTGAAATGCTACCAACAATTTGAAATAAATCTGGGTGGATAAAGGTACTGGTCAAACGGACTTGCATGAGATACTGGAAAGTAATAAAACCTACCCCTCCTCCAACCAAATGTTAACACTTGATCAACTTCTTACTTACGGCAACTTTACGTTTAACATGACTGAGTGGAGTCCGTATCAGTTACAGCTAACACCAACGTTACATTTCTTATGCTTAATTATTGACTAATTAAGAATTTAACAGTTCCTTTTTGTCTGTATAACCACAGACAGATTTATAAAAAGCGAAGGGGTCGACGATGACAATTTAACCATTTAACGGTAGGAAAAGATTAACATATACCTCCACTGCAGCCATACTTGTTGTTCTGTTGAAGATTAACTGTTCCACTTTTGCACTGATCACATTTGTTTCCCTCCACGTTCTGTTTACAAGTGCACTTGCCGCTTTCATCGCACTGACTGAGCAGACTCCCGACTACAGTGCAGTTGCAAGCTATACAGCTAGAGTAAATACAACAGGGCATTATAACAAAGGAAGTCTAGTTGAAGGCAAAGTTGAAAGTGGCTGTGTCCCGGTTGTCTAAAGCACAGGGCTTTTAGGTTGAAAAAAAAAAGGGTCAAAGTTTTTTCTGGTGGAACCTTCCTTGAAGAGTATTAACTGTATTAAGCCTGCAGTGCTGTAACAGTACCACAAATGATCCCCAAACCGCAAATGATCCTCGACCGCACTCAAGTTACTCGATCATCGTTTCATGTTTATCATCACAACAAAAAATATTAATTAATTGTGCACGCCCATCTTTTGGACGAACGACCGCTTAGTATTTCCTGCAGTCGCTCTTTAGTTTTGAAGCAGAAAAAGACTAGGTCCATTTTGCACGCCGATTATTTCTTACCAGGGCCGTCACAGTAATTTAGGCGTCCCCGTGTTTCCGTGTTTCCTGTCTCCGACAACAAAACTGGTGAAAGTGAAGTTATTTAAGAGATAAAACTTTGCAATCTTATTTAGCAGCTGACCTGACTGCTTGGCAAACGTAATTTTGTTGCTGTTGTTGTTTTGGTTTGAATTTTGTGTTTTTTGTGACAACGTTTCACCAAGACCAGGGGGACACATGCTCACTCGAAACCTTCGGAGTACCCACGGTGGAGGGAGGTGAAGGGATATGACCATACGAGTTCTTAACCATATGTATTCCATCTGCATTCCAGCTTGTCTCTTGGGACTCTAAGTCGGAATGTGCTTAACCGCTAAGTTTTATTTAACAATTATTCGCCGAAGGCGAAGTTAATATTGTTGAATGATCCCTGAGACGAAGTCGAGGGGATTATTCAACAATATCAACTGAGCCTGAGGTGAGTAATTGTTTTAGTATATTCACACGAAGTGACCTCAACGGAATCAGAAAGGAAACCATTAAAAAAACGATTAGTTTGATTGACAGGTGAATTCATGCGTGAACACGAAGCCGTAAACAGTGGATGCGCAAAGAGTTAGATCTTTACAGTATCTTCAAACATGGCAAATGATAGTTTCAACCTTTTTGTATCGAGTTTTGTAAGCTTCAGCGTCAACGGTTTACAGGAAAACGCCGAACATTTAATTTACTACCCGATTCTGAGAAGAAAAGAAGAGATTTATTTGTTTCTGTCGACTCACCGTGAGTCGTCGCTTCTTGCAAATGCTGTCAACAGCGGCTACGATCAAGGTGAGCGTTGTTTATCTCCAAAGTTCTTTGCCTTGTTAACTTGCTGGCACGTACAATTTTCGGAAATATTTGCCTCCCTCTTTTCTCCATGAATTAACTTCTATTCATAGGCAAAATTGGTCTTGTGAGAAAATCCCGAAATCACAAAACAGTGACAAAAGCGACCTCGTTTTCCTCTGTAGTGGTAAACATAGCTTCGAGCGTACAAAAAATCAGCTACGGTAAACCACTTCACAATAAATCACGCTGTTTAAACGCCATGAAGTCTTTTCTTGCCTTCAAAGTCATCAGCACTTGGATATTCGTGTATTTTTCAAAAAGGCTTTACAAGCTATGAAACTTTGGCAAAACACACAGTTCACGACAGCGATTTTGTTCTGCTTTATATTCACCGCCTAGCACGGTGAATATAACGTCATCGTCTGAGATAGCTAACCGATCAGATTGCTTGAATTAGCAAGATCACTGAGTGTGTATATACTAAAACTGTTTAAAAGTTAAGTTTCGTTTTTTTGCTGGCCACTTAGGCCTGGTTTTTCTCCGCGAATTCGTGCTCAATTCCTACATAAAAACGTCTGATTTGTTATATAACGCTGGACTTATTGTATCGCACCTACAGTTATTGTTTGTTGTAGTTGTAGTCTTAACCAATCATAATAAACCACGCTGGTTGACTTATGATCCAACATGGCGTGCATGTGGTGAATACATAACATGGTGTCAGAAGTAGTGGGATTTTGAACCACAAAGACAACACAAACCGGATAAACATGTCGGAAGGATACGCTAATTCATCGTACAACTGGACGAAAATGAATTGGGCAGCGGCAGGTCTGAGCAAAGAATGGTGAGGTTTTATCAACAATGTGAATTTACCTTCGGCGGGCCTCTCAGCAAACGCACCGAGAAGGAGAAAATATGCAACCTCATAAGCTTTGTTGGCTTTCGACTGGCAAACTGTTCAAGTAGGGACGGGAGACACTGCGCAAAATGTCAGCGAAAAAGAGATACTCGAAAGAGTCGCCGGTAAATTCAAAGCACACGTAGACGCCAAGAAGAATCCAATGATAGCGGTGGTCAAGCTCGATCGAAGACGTCAGTTGCCGGGGGAGACTTTCGATAGCTCTGTCACTCATCTGAAACTTTTGGCCCGGGGTCTAGACATTACGGAGACTGAGAAATTAATTCGGAAAGCCATAGCCTGCAAATCGTTAGATGAGCGAGTACGTCAACGCTGCCTCGAGAAGAGCAAACACCTTAGCCTTGATTCAGCCATTGATGTAGGCCGAATGTTGGAAGCAACCAAGGATGGCATGCAAGTAATGGCCGGAGAAGACCCCAGAGTGGCGGTCAATACAGTAACATCAAAACCTGGCCCACCCAGAAGGAGCATAAATCAAAAGAAATACAAACAGCCACCAGAGACAAGTGTGGTTATCGTGCCCACAAGCCACAAGAGAAATGTCCAGCCTAGAATGAACCCTGCAACAAATGTAACAAATTAGGGCACTTCGCCCAAGCGTGCAGAAGTCAAAAGAACCTAGTTAACTCACTCAATGAGGAGGTCTACCCCAGTGATGATGAGGAAGACGCCAACGTACACCTACTACATATAGCTAGCCTAGAAATGAACGGCGTTACTAACAAATCACACTACTGCGATGAAGATGAATGGTGGGAGACTTTGGAAGTGGGTAACAGTACCCAACGATGTCAGCTGGACACTGGCGCGTATGCTAATGTCATTAACATCTCCCAACTTCAACAAGTAGCACCAAATGTCCAGATCAAGAAAACCAAGCAGATCCTAGTGTCATTTAGTCAGCACCGAATGACACCAAGAGGTTACACCACCCTCCCTGTAAGATTCAAGGACCGAGAATCATGGGTGAAGTTCTATGTCATTGACAGTAAGCAAAACCCATACTCTCGGGCAAGGCCTGTCAAGCCCTTAACCTGATGCAGCGAGTACGCAAGCTAGACACAGACCTCAAGGAGCTCTTAGACCGACACCCTGATGTAGAGAATGCATCTGGAGCCATGCCTGGAACATACTCCACTAAAATTAACCCCACTGATAAGTCAGTAGTGCCTGGCCCCCGGAGACAACCAGCTGCGCTCCTTCCTAAGATTGTGGATAAGCTGAAAGAAATGGAAAGGAAGGATACCTAGCCAAAGTGATGCAACCAACGGATTGGGTGAACTCCATGGTTGTCTCAAGCCGAGAAGAAAAGATCAGGATTTGCCTGGACCCGGCGGACCTGAACAAGGCAGTCAAACGCGAACATTACAATATACCCGATACCTACGGTGAAAGAAATTGTGGCCAAGATACCTGATGCTACAGTTTATACAGTCCTTGATGCCAAGAGTGGGTATCTTCAAATGAAGCTAGACTATTAGCCTGCGTAGCTGGCGGTATTGTGTAGTAGTCGAGTGAGATTTGGCGGCGGAGCCGTTGTAATATAGTCGAGTGAGATTTGACGGCGGAGCCGTCATGAGCGGCGAAGCCGCGAGAAATACCGCCTGCCAGAGAACCATGATTTTTCGAATGCCACCCACTTTTGTCACGTTAGCTGATCGCAATTAAATCAGCCAGTCAAAGAGAAACCTGCAATTTGAAACTTCCGATTATTTTCGCCGAGACAGTTTAGAAATAAGCGTTGACAGGCTAAACACGACTCCTAAGCTCGTGATAATGTGAAACGTGACCTTGTGAGTTTGCTTGAACAGAGGTTTTTTTATTTTCTCGGCTCTCGCGCGAAGGTTACTAGCACTACACAGTGCATGTATCATTCTAAACTTTGACTGAGTAAATCTTTTTTTTGCAACACCAGGCTTAACATTAAAAGGTCATGAAGCTGGTTTGTTACATGCATACTGAGTAACCATTTCAGGTGGTTTATTCTTCTGTAGGTGTTCCTGATAGGATTTGATCTCAGATGCAGTTGTATAGTGTTTTAATTTCTTTGACCTTTGTTTCTTACGGCTAAATAAAGACAATTCCAGCGCTGTGAAGTTTAAAGACGCCATTTCGGCAATTTGGTCATCAATTATGCTCTTTTTAAAGCGGAAATCACAATCACTTTACATGTACGTCTTTTTCAGTTTGCCATCTGCTCCCTAAATTGGGAAATATATGCGAAGGCTCATCTAACATGATTGACATATGTATGGCCCTCGACCAATCCGTTTCCCCGCACACAGGTGTGCGGACTATTCAAAATACCGGGGTTTTCTGGCAGGCGGTATTTCAACCGCCTCGTCCCTACTCCCTACGCAGGCTACTAGACCATGAGTCCAGTCTTCTGACAACAATGAACACTCCGATTGGAAGGTACAGATGGTTAAAACTTCCTTTTGGTATCAAATCAGCCCCTGAAATGTACCCAAGAGCCATGGATGAAATGCTAGAAGGAATAGACCATGCATACGCGATAATGGATGACATACTCGTTGCTGGGCGTGACATCTCACACAATGATTCAGTCCTAGAGAAAGTACTCTACCGTGCCAAGAGTTACAACCTGAAGCTCAACTTTGACAAAGTTCGAGTTCGAAAACAACAGGTGCCGTACGTGGGTCACATCATATCCGCGGAAGGGCTAAAACCAGACCCTGAAAAAGTACGAGCCACAAAGGAGATGCTTCCCCGACAACAAAGGAAGATGTACGGCGGTTCCTGGGTTCTATACAGTACCTGGTTATGTTTCTACCTATGCTAGCAGAGGTAGAAACCCCACTAAGGGAGCTCACAAAGAGAGACGTTCTCTTCCACTGGGACGCGCCCCAAGCTGAAGCATTCCAACGGCTCAAAGATCTATGTTGCACAGCCCCAGTACTGGCAAACTACGTTAAAGAAAGCAAACTATGTTAAGAAAGAAACAACCATACAATGTGACGCTAGCAAGAATGCAGTGGGCGTGGTCCCGTTGCAAGAAGGAAGACCAGTAGCTTACGCTTGTCGCAAACTTCGTAAAGCAGAGCTCAACTGGGCGCCCATAGAAAAAGAAATATTGGCGATTGTGTTCAGTGCACACAAGTTCAGAGAATACATCCTGGGGAAAGCCACACTGGTACAAACTGACCATCAGCCACTTGAAACAATACTGCGTAAATCTATGTCAGTGGCACCGTTGCGCTTGCAAGCGATGATCCTCAAAGTGAGTGAGTTTGACCTCAAAGTTGAGTACCTTCCTGGAAAAAAACAGATCCTAGCTGACACTCTTAGCAGAGCAAGCCTGGACGAAGTGCCAGCCGAACAAGATGAGCTGCAACTGAACATGGTAGAAAGAATTTCAATCTCCGAAGCAAAGCATGCTGAACTCCAGCAAAACACAGCCAATGAACTTCACGCGCTCTACACCATGATCCAAGTGGGGTGGCCAGAAACGAAACAACAAGTCCCACACAGTATCCGGCAGTAATGGGACACACGTGATGAGCTAGCAGTTCTAGATGGTGTCATTTACCGCGGCATGAGGATCGTAATACCCCCATCCATGAGGCCGGCAATGCTCGCAGTCATACATGGAACACACCTCGGAATTGTAAAGTGTAAGGAAACCGCAAGAGAAGCGCTTTACTGGCTGGGAATGAGTGCTCAGATTGAAGAAAAAGTCAAGGATTGTACCATCTGCCATGACTATGCTCCGGCGCAAAAGAAAGAGCCACGATACCAAGTCCCATCTCTGACCTCCCGTGGGCAATGCCTACATCAGACATATTCACCTTTGAGAGCGAACAGTTCCTAGTCCTTGTTGACTACTATTCCAAGTACATTGAGGTCACTAAATTGAAAGACTTAACGTCCCAGGAAACGATCCAAGCTTTAGAAGAGCATTTTGGGCGGCACGGAATCCTAGCAAGGCTCATAACAGACTGCGGTGTCCAGTATACCAGCAAAGAGTACACAGACTTTGCTAAAAGCTATAACTTTGAACATGTCCTGTTTAGCCCCAAGTACCCCCAAGCACACGGGGAAGCAGAAGCTGCGGTCAAAACAGGGAAGTCCCTGTGGAGGAAAAACGAGAACAAGAGCAAAGCGCTTCTGAACTACAGAGCCACCCCCATCCCAGGAATTGGCTTGTCTTCATCTCAGCTCTGCATGGGCCGCAGGCTAAGGACCACCTTACCAATGGCAACTGGTCTACTGAAACCTGAGACATATAACGCCCAAGAAATAAAGAGAAGCTTTCAGAAAGCTAAGGACAAGCAGAAGTACCATTATGACCGCCATGGTACCAGAGAATTGCCTCCGCTCAAACTGGGTGACCATGTGTGAGTGAAGCCCGAACATGGGTCAAAGGAGTGGAAAGCAGCAACCGTAGTACAAAGTCATGCTTCTCCACGGTCGTATGTGGTAGATACAGGCAGCCGTAGAATCAGACGTAACAGGGTAGCCTTGAGAGCCGGTCGTCCAGAATCACATGCACGTTATCAGCGGCGCCATGCAAGTACACTCCAGCAGTCAGAACCAGAACAGAAATCAGACACCCCGGACACTGATACAGCACCACAGCCTCATTCTGGGGAAACGCTGACGAGAAATCCAGTACAAGTTTTTGGGGACGGTCAAGAACCTACAATCACTGAAGGGAGCACAAGGAAAGATCCAGGAGCTGTCCCCGAGAGATCTGAAGGCAGAGGTTCAGTCCCATATGAAAAACGCAGCGGCAGACAAGTCAGAAAGCCAGTCAAACTAGATTTCTAGCAAGTCAAGAGACTACTTATGACATTGAGAACAATAGGCTTTATTGTCTTTAAGAATCTTCAAGACTTTGTTGTTGTTAAAAAAGGGGGGGATGTTATATACCGCTGGACTTATTGTATCGCACCTACAGTTATTGTTTGTTGTAGTTGTAGTCTTAATCAATCATAATAAACCACGCTAGTTGACCTGTCATCCAACATGGCGTGCATGTGGTGAATACATAACAGATGGGTAATCTAGCCTCTTTTGCATACGTTCTCAAGGCTTTGTCACGCGTTACTCCACTCCCTCCCTCCCCCGGCAGCGTGCAAAGAAAGTAGTGTTCGATAGGCTGGGGCTAGTGAATTTTGCTCCTAACTTGCCCGACGGGCAAGTTAAGTTTTTTGAGGAATTCAAATTACTGAAGAACTGTGAATCAAAATGTTTTTGGGACTAGTTGAAATGACGTTTGGGCTAGTATATGCTAGCTTCAGCTTGCCCGAATGTCAAGCTTTAAAAATGACTTTCTTTGCACCCTGCCCCGGGAATTCCGCCTGGGTAGGGGGCTATTGGTAGACAAGAAGCCTACAAATATTTACGCTAAAAAGAAAAACGTTACTTTATTTTTACATTGATTCAGAACACTAGTAAATAAATCCATATCGCACCTTCCTGTGACTGTAAAACCATAGTAATCAACGATACAACGATCACATTGACGTCCACCAATATTGGCCTTGCATGTGCAGTAACCAGTGTCATTACAGTTTCTACCAACAGAGCCATCATTATTGCACCGACATTCGACACACCCTTGGCCTGAAGGATTCCAGTAGTATGCAGAGACACAGGAATCGCATCGCAATCCAGTCACGCTGGACAGACAAGGACATTGGCCATTGCTAGAACATTGAAGTTCATCTGAAAGAGAAGGAGGCGAAAAGTTAAACAAGGGTATGGAAAAAAAATTTCCGCGCATTACTTAAGCATGCAGTGTCCCGATACTTTTAATCGTATGAATACTCGTAGAGATCGAGTCAGAAAATATCTGACAAAACGGACCTTTTCATGGCTTTTGACGCCATCTTGGCTCAAGGTGAGGGGAGGGGAGGGGAGGGAAAAGCGGATTTTAAGATAATAGTTATGTGGGATTTGGCGGATTTCGAGCCACTATAACTCTGGTCTATAAAGCTCTATTAAAACAGAAGAGTAGGTATTTTAAAAAGCCGGGTACTATCTTGAAATCATTTCTTTCCAAATTATGAAAACGGACACCTTTATAGGAAGGACACCTCGGTAAAATGGACTTGATTGGTCCCTGCCTTTCTTCATTACGATTATCTGACACTTTAAGACAGACATCACTCTTCGACGGATGCTTCTTACCGGTCCCAAAGGTGTTCTCTTAGAGAGAGTTGACGGCTATAATACGTATTATTGCACAAATAAGCTGAAGTGTACTTACCTCGGCTTTTCCTGTCGCCATCAAAAGTGCCTTTTGGAAAACAATTACATGGTTCGCATCCATTGGGATTTGATTGATTCAGACCAAACGTTCCCACTTTACACTGGTTACACCTCTGCCCGATCACCAATGGCTTACAAATACAGTTTCCAGACTGCTGATCGCACTGTCCCGATCCTCCCACAGTGCCTTTGGTGTCGCACGCACACTGTTCACAGCCTTGAGGGTTGCTTTGAGACAGGTTAAAAAATCCTGATTTACATCGATCACAGTTATTACCCTCCACGTTCAGCTTGCAAGAACAGACACCAGCGTTATTGTTACACTTGTCCCAGAGCGACGGAGGAGTTCCCTCCACGGAGCAGTTACAAGAGGAGGTGCAGCCATTTTGTGTGAGAGTATGGTAACCATCCGCGCACTGATCACATTTTCTTCCGATCACACCCTGCTTACAAGAGCATTGCCCTGTAGTTGAATTGCACGTGTTCACACTTACGGGTATGGTCCCAAAGGGATCACAGTCACACGTTTTACAGCCTAAAGCGTCTTGTCCAGAAAGACCCCAATACCCAGATCTGCATGTGTTACACATCCTACCTGTAAAATATACAACAATGAAGAGTAAGGTAACAATAATGTACTGCCATAGAAACGGGTACCCACAAATTTATAACTTTAAAGGTGATGTTATGCGAGACGATTCGCAACGACGGATTTTAGCGCAACACAGCGTTGCAACATTGTTGCGAAATTATTTCGAATGGATGCAACGTTGTTCCAATATTGCGACACTGTGTTGCGCTAAGAATTGTCGTTGCAAATCGTCTCGTGTATTCTGCTTGAAAACTTCCTCACAGGCTGACTTTTTGGAGTAGCAAAATCCAACCAAAACGGAATTTTACAAGTCTAGAAGCACTTATAAATCTTGCATTTTATATACAAATATTTCTCAAGTTTATATTGCAAGACACTACGTACGATACTTCCACGTTTGCTTAACCTAGAACCGGAAATTCATTTCAAACTTGCTCTTCATCAATCACTTTAACTTGATTATCAAACTATCACACTGAGCTTCGGTAAGCACAGCAGCATGTCATGATTGCTCACTGCCTCGAGGGACGTTTTTCTCTCATGAAACGTCCCTCCAGGTCATACCTTTTTTTCAAAGGAATGATAAAATTCCAAAGACATAAGAACAAAGGCCTGGATAGTTTTTCTTAAATTAATAAATCAAACTTTTGCCGTTTTTCCACGAATTTCCTTTAAAGTATCAATAATGTTAAATTAATGACACGCTTATCTCGAGGACTTTCTTCTTTTAGCATTTCCCTGCGCCAAACAATGTTGAAAACGAGAATATATCAATACAAAGAAGAATCTAAAAGTTCTGTTTATCTGTAGTCGAGAAAACAGCCCACATTTCGCAACGTCACCGCTGGTAATCCCACGAAATGACGTCTGAGAAACGAGCGCGGAAATTCGATACTGGCGACGTGTCACTATCCAAGATCTGGGTAGTGCGTCTGATTGGCTGAAAATTTGCTTCATCTGATGAGAATCACCAATCATATCTTGGTAGTAGTAACATGCCATCAGTATGGAATTTCCGCGCTCATTTCTCAGAAGTCATTTCACGGGGAAACCAGTGGTGGCATGGCGAAATGTCAGCTGTTTAAGAGTTTTCACAAGCTATTGTAGTTTACCTGTCACTCTGTCCTTGCAGTAACACTGTCCTGAAGAGCTATCACATGAAATGTTCCTGTTTTGAGTTCCATCTAACACACATCCACATGAAACACAACCAGTCGCGTGACTCGCTTTGAGATCGTAGAAGCCATCTTGGCACTGATCACATTCACGCCCGACTGTGTAAGCCTTACACTCACACTGACCAGCAAGAACACTTGAATTCGAATCATCCTAATAAGACATGTATAATATTAGCCTAGCCCCTAGGTGTTTTCTCCTTGCTGTCCGCACAAAGCCTGGGGGGTCGGCTAGTCTCTTTCGGCGACATCACGGCTCAGTAGGGTGTGGGTTTGACCGAGCTGAAAACGCATTGGGACTAGGCTGGTATAAGATATTGGTAGGATGAGATTTGATGCAGTCTAAATAAATTTACAGCACTTTAAAGGCGAGCAGGAGCCAACGGGCCAATTCCGAAAGTAACGTGAGCATTTCATCCCACTTATTTCATCCCGAATGCGCAGCTCGTTAAAAAATAAAAAACTACTTCCTAAACAAAGCAATACAATCGTTGCAAGTAGTTTGAAGAACAAAGCAGCGAATAACATGAATTCAAGAATTGACTAAGTGTGTGGAAATACTGAGGTAAAGATAAAGAAGGTGCTGATAAAGAAGATGCTTTTGCGAAGTCGAAACGTCCATACTAACCGGACCCCACCCTTGGATAAATATCGCTAAATTATTAAATGTCTCCACTGAGCAGGCAAAGAAGACTACGCAAGATGAGAGTTGTTTCGCTGCATTGGTTGACTGTGTAGTCGCCATGCAACTCCATGGTAACAATTACTGATTGGAGGATTTAACTGTACTGCACTGTACACTACTACAAATAACCTCTCTTTATTTAAGTAGGTCAAACTAAAGTGTAAATGTAACGTACAGAAACTAAGTAGCAAAAAAATATATAAAAAGTTGTCCTATCAGGCCACTATCATACGTTTTTAATTAAACCGTTAAGTCACCTTTTCCTGTAAGACAACTACTTAAATAACATTTTCTAACCATTCGAGCTTACAACAATGATTGACTCGGTAAAACACAAAAGAAACAGCGAATTCCAGTGGATTTCTAACGTACGTTTAAAGTTAAGGAAAGAAACGTCTTCCCCTTTTTCGCGCTGATCGACTGCCACAAATGCTAATTACACACTACCTACCTTGACACAATCCAACTTTCCAGGCTGCACTCCAGGCCCCTCGCATCCACAAGGCGTGCACACATCACGAGCCTTCAGGCTCTTCCCAGACTCTCTATAGAACGTTTCCTTACACATCTCACAGTAACGGCCAGTCGTATTGTGCTGACAATCGATGCACACACCCCCTCCCCCGAGAGTGCGTGAGCTGGGATTTGTATCTAGAGTCTGATTATAAATGCAGCTATTGCCATGATCATTACACTCGCATTTGATGCAGGGGTTGGCGTTATCCCGGTCACCCCGTAAAAATGGCTTGTTGTTGTATAAGAGCTTGCAACGATGACACTGAAAAAGAAATTACGATTCATGTAACTCATCAAAATATGAACTTCTGAGAACCAAAGTTTGACACTGCTAAAATCCAGAGTCTGTTATGACTACCTTTAAGTCTGTGGACCAAACAAATCCAATGCAAAACAATTTCGCTCTCACACAAGGTAGAAACGCCCTAATAGTTATTATGAATATTCCTCGTTTTATAAGCTAACCAAAGAAAACATTTTCACTTTCACGCAAAGTAGAAATGCGCTAATAGTCATTATGAATATTCCTCGTCCTATAAGTTAACCACACAAAACAATTTCGCTCTCACAAAAAGTAGAAACGCGCTAATATTTATTATGAATATTCCTCGTTCTATAAGCTAACCACGCAAAACAATTTTGCTCTCACAAAAAGTAGGAACGAGCTAATATTTATTATGAATATTCCTCGTTCTACAAGCTAACCACGCAAAACAATTTCGCTCTCACACAAAGTAGAAACGCGCTAATAGTTATTATGAATATTCCTCGTTCTATAAGCTAACCACACAAAACAATTTCGCTCTCACACAAAGTAGAAACGCGCTAATAGTTATTACCAATATACCTTGTTTTATATGCCAACCACGCAAATTAATTTCGCTCTCACACAAAGTAGAAATTCGCTAATAGTTACAAAGCGAGGTCGAAGGTACCAATGGACCATTGGAATTTCCCTGTCCCCTGCTTGATGACATGACAAAATAATCTAAGTCCCCTCAATGAGATGCATATTCACCAGTAGAACCATTGGAATGACATCATTTTCTATTGGTACCAATCGTACCATTGGTACCAATGGACCATTGGAATTGCCCTGCACCCAGCCAGACCATATGAGAAAATAATCTAAGTTCCCTTATGCCTTTGTGAGATGCATATTCACCAGTAGAACCATTGAAATGACATCATTTTTTATTGGTACCAATCGTACCATTGGTACCAATGGACCATTGGAATTGCCCTGTACCCAGCCAGACCACATGAGAAAATAATCTAAGTTCCCTTAATGAGATGCATATTCACCAGTAGAACCATTGAAATGACATCATTTTCTATTGGTACCAATCGTACCATTGGTACCAACGAACCATTGGAATTTCCCTGTACCCAGCCAGACCACATGAGAAAATAATATAAGTCCCCTTAATGAGATGCATATTCACCAGTAGAACCATTGAAACGACATCATTTTCTATTGGTACCAATTGTACCATTGGTA
This sequence comes from Porites rus, assembly GCA_964035705.1. NCBI lineage: Eukaryota > Metazoa > Cnidaria > Anthozoa > Scleractinia > Poritidae > Porites > Porites rus. The sequence goes on from OZ037998.1 coordinate 7,135,012, forward strand.
CCAATGGACCATTCATTGGAATTGCCCTGTACCCAGCCAGACCACATGAGAAAATAATCTAAGTTCCCTTAATGAGATTCATATTCACCAGTAGAACCATTGAAATGACATCATTTTCTATTGGTACCAATCGTACCATTAGTACCAAAGAACCATTGGAATTGCCCTGTAACCAGCCAGACCACATGAGAAAATAATCTAGGTTCCCTTAATGAGATGCATATTCACAAGTAGAACCATTGAAATGACATCATTTTCTATTGGTACCAATCGTACCATTGGTACCAATGGACCATTGGAATTTCCCTGTACCCAGCCAGACCACATCTGAAAATAATCTAAGTTCTCTTAATGAGATGCATATTCACCAATAGAACCATTGGAATGATGTGCTTTTCTACTGGTACCAATCAAACCATTGGTACCAATGGACCATTGGAATTTCCCTGTACCCAGCCAGACCACATGGGAAAATAATCTAAGTCCCCTTAATGAGATGCATATTCACCAATAGAACCATTGGAATAGGGTGTTTTTCCATTGGTACCAATCGTACCATTGGTACCAATGGACCATCGGAATTGCCCTGTACCCAGCCAGACCACATGGGAAAATAATCTAAGTCCCCTTAATGAGATGCATATTCACCAGTTGAACCATTGGAATGACATCATTTTCTATTGGTACCAATCGTACCATTGGTACCAATGGAGACCCTTCTCATCACCACTAACACTAGTGGAGTCTATTTGTGAGTATTGGACAACCCTCCTTAAAAAAAAAACCGGTGACTCATGCCCATCATCCTAACTCCCACACGGTGAAAAAATTAATGTTGGCGAACTCTTCTGTAGTTGAACTCCTAAAATATCCATGTGGCCATAGTGAGAGTTCGCAAGTTCAATAAAACGTGGAATTATTTTAATAGGCCGACATTTGCACGATGATGTCATTTTACCACTACTACCAGAATCCTTTAGGATTTTGCTTTCTTGTTCAAATTAGGGCTTTGCCGGCTATTTAAACCTCACTTGGATTATCACATTTAGATATGAAAGAAAAAATGAAACTGAATTTTAGTCTTAGAAGTAAAAAGACGTCATCATGCAACTCGCTTATTAGGCAATTCCACATTGTAGTCGTGCAGTGACGGCAAAAATATGTACCAGGAAGATTAAACCTATTACTTTTTTGAAGTTTTCGTTGAAGTCGACGTCGTGACATCTTAAAATCCCTATTGTTAGTTTTTCTGTATATCAATAATGAATGAAATTGAGCATAATTTTTCTTGAATGATATTTCATTTTAGTCTTATGGGTGTAAAAGAGACAATAACAAGAAATCACAGTAACTAACGTTTTCTCCTTCCGTATTAGTTGACGGTTGACAA
>OZ037998.1:7143901-7161401 GCA_964035705.1 Porites rus
TATACCGAACATGGATCCTACAATCCAAGCCAAACTGGAACGGCAAAAATCAACAAAGCTGGAAACAATCTCGTCCATCATGGACAACAAGTTGGAATCTATGAAGAGATAGCTGGAGGAGTCTTCAAACACGCAAACGAGCGAACTAAAGAAAATACGCCTCACTGAACCTCGTATTTTTAAGAAGAAGGGACACGAAACAACAGTATAAGCATAACGAACAAGTGAAGTCTGCGGTGAACGAGGTCAAGGACGCCGTCGTGGCGGGAAAGAACGAGGCATGCATTGCCAAGCTGAACGAAGGTATTGAACTTATCGATCAGCGCCAAAGGTCATTCTCATAGCAGACAAATTTGACTTCGGCTGAAAAACTGTTGGGGAATACCTTGATAACGAGCTTGCCGACGATGATCAGGTCGCCAAGAAAATGAAGAAAGCAGAGAAAGAAGCTCAACGGAAAATAGCCGAATCTCGCGCCGCCAAAGCCGCGAAGGCTCGCCCCTGGTTCAGGAATCCTAGATCACCGGGAAACACAATTGCAAACTCATCACCGTCACCCAGCCCTTTCTCTCTATCCGCAGGAAACTATTCTCCCCGGTCCGTTTTTCTTCTTCCACGGGAGGTCCAAGAGGCATAGTCTCATTTCCATTTTCAAGTGGGACGGCCCCAAACCGCGGCACATGCTTTAGTTGCGGTAAACCAGGTCATTGGCGGAATGAATGTTCTCTGTTGGCGGTTGCCGGAGTACAACAAGAAGGAAAGAAGTTAAGTGATAATTTTTATGATTTATATGATGTAGAACGCATGTCAGGCTGAACTAATGAGTTAAATATGGTCATTAAGGTGTTTACAGGGACAAAAGGTCGTACACGTTTCATTGCGCCAATACCAGATGCAATCTTCTTTGTGATTTCATTTATATGTGTAGTCCATGAAAGGTTTTCATCAACATACACACCCAGAGATTTAGCCTGGGAAACCTGTTCGATTGGCGTCCCATTGATAGTTAAGTTTGGAGCTGACTGGAAAGTACGCAACCTTTGTCTAGACCCAATGAGCATAAACTCAGTTTTTGATTGATTAAGTGTCAGTTTGTTAGCGATAAGCCATTGATTTACATTCGCAAGATCTTGGTTCAGATAAAATTCAATATCTTTCATGTTGTTACTTGCGAAGGTTAAATGTGTATCATCAGCATACATACGTGGTTCAGCATGCGCAAGGCAATTGGGTAAGTCATTTATATAAACTAGAAACAGCAAAGGCCCTAAATATTGTTCCCTGGGGAATACCGCATATTAGCGCCATTGACGCTGCATTGCTGGATTCGACCACTTAGATAAGATTCAAACCAATTACCTGCTGCACCCCGAATCCCGTATGCATGCAATTTTGATAGCAAAACCTTGTGATCCACGGTATCGAAAGCTTTTTTCAAATCTAAGAATATTACTGAATTCACGTTGCCATTGTCAATATTATAGGCCCAGCAGTTAGTGGCCTCTAAAAGAGCTGTAACCGTTGAGTGAAGGCTTCGAAAACCGGACTGGCTACTTGTTAACAAATTATTATCATCTTTATTATCGATCAAAGAACTTTACTTGGAACTTGTTACATTTTTTCTACTTCACTGCCTTTCCAGCACCTAGGTGTTTGTATTTGTATGAATAAACGGGGACTGATGTTCACATTAAGCTGGGCTTCTATCCAGTGCAGCAGTCAGTTTTCCTATTTAACACGGAATGATTTCATTGTTTTCACTGTTTCAACAATAGGGAATAGGGAAAACGTGACATTTATTGTGCAGACATACTTCAATACTCTTTTGCATTACGTGTTATCAGTGACATTGTGGAGAAGTTGTTTTGAAAGTTATGTGCCAAAAGACACTTGTTAAGCGCAGATAAAGTTATAAGGTGCGTGTATATATATAAACACTTGGAGAGTTTGCCTGTATTTATCTCACCTATTGTATGGAATGTGTGTGAAAATCTTCATTATGAATCGGTATATTTCAAAGGGCTACACAACGAGCAAGAATACTATTGACCGACAATATACGGAGTGGGGGCAGCTGTAGTATCACCTATTACTAGTGATAAATTTGTCAGTTATTAGTTATATTGCGCAAATTTCATGTGGATATGATCAAATGCGCATTACATCTAAAATCATATTAACTGACAAAAAAACTATAAAAACCACATGATTAAAATTAACAAAATATTAATTGGACCTAATAAAAAAGCTAGTTTAAAAAATAATGCGACTTGAGAAATATTTAAAAAATACTAAAATTTTAAACTATATACTAATATAAAATAAATAACGTTAGAAGTTTACAAAATTTTCAGACCATTGAGGTGAGTAGAACTGATAGAACTGCATGTTGGCAATTCACAGCCATTAGTTAATTATTATGTGGTGTCATTTATAGAGTCCAAACCTCCAAAACTAAGTACCTGGGAGTTTATAAAACCACATATTCAATTCAATTGCATTTACCTGTTGGTCAAGGCTCTGTCATACATTAAAATATCCTGCATAAACCCTTCATACTGGTTAAGACCTAAAAATGGTACAACAATTATCTTAAATTAAGTATATAAAATGTATATAAACTAATAAAATGAATATTTATTAGGCAAAGTTAAGCTTGAGACAGTGCTGGCCAGCTGTCTCTCTCATTGGTGATATGTGGGGGCACCCTAACTGCATCACAGGTGGTGGTGGGTCTTTTTACACCCATTTGCTTGAGGTCAAGTCGTTACGTTTGCGTGTCGTTGCCGATCATTGCTAGTGCTTTTGCAAGTGTTTGTCTGCTCCCTACCCATCCCTCCCCTGTGGTAAGTATATGGTCAGTATGTGACAGTGCCTGGGTGAATGCCACTCCCAGGTTTGTCATGGTTACACATTGCACTCAGCTGCAGTTCATGGCCCCACCAGCCACTCGAGCACCTCCCTCTAAGCTCATCTCTGTGGATGACTTAAGGCTAATGTTATTGTATGTATCTCGCTGAGGCACCCTCCTGACGAAGAATCTTGACAGCTACTTGAAGTTATAAAGGATTAAATTAACTGCAAAAACCGTGGACGAAGATCCTGCTAGTTGTAAACGTTGGATCTCTAGAAAAGAGATCAAATCAGTCAAAATATAAAGAACCAAGAACGAGAAGTCCAAAGACTACTGCAAAGCTGATTTAAAACAACTTGTATTGTTTTTTATAACAATATTTTGATAGATAAGGCCATGACTCTTGAACCTCATGGCCTAAACCGCCGTGACGAATTATTGTAATCCATATCCTTAGTATTTTTCCTTTTTCAGTTTTTATGTTCTACGTCATTTCCGCCGCTCCCTTTTATTGCGACATTCTCCATTTATATAATATTGTGATTGCTACATAATTTCAGTAACATCTGTAATCCTGAAGAAGGCTGGTATGGCCAGCCGAAATATTGCTATAAAAAACAATACACGTTTTAAATCAGCTTTGCAGTAGTCTTTGGACTTCTCGTTCTTGGTACTTGAAGTTATCATTCGATGCAAATGTTTCTTCCTTTTCATTGGCCGAGAGCCCACCACGTGACCTGCAAATAACTGCTTACAAATAATGGTGTGCTCATGCGCAATGTCTTTCAACTGTTTTTGGCTGCAAATACTATTCTGCTCATGCGTAAATGAAACCACACTTTTGTCCTTCTTGTGATCGCTCTTGCGTGAAAATGGCAGATCACTTCGCTTCCCGAAGATATTCCTTAAAAAACAAACTCGGTGATCGAATGATAAAACAATTATTGAACTCGGTTATCGCAAAATATCGTGATTTGTCATCGTCTCACAATATGTTTTTTGCCTCATATTATTATATTATTTGCCTCGGCCAATAACTGATCTGCTCGCCACAGACAAATCACGATATTTTGCTCAACCTCGTCTAATAATTGCTAAATATTCGCAGTAATAAAGCAACACTAATATTAAATCATCAGTCTGTCTCCTTTTAATTCATTTTTTTTATTTTTTCTGAACTGCTTAGTAGCCCCCAACCCCAAATCTTCATTTTGACCAGGGGCAATACTTTGATAGACAATTGTCTGGGTGAAATTGAAGCAAGTTTCTACTATAAGGAAAGTTGACATGATTGCAAGGCTCTAATCTGGACCTATAGACACTGAAGTAGAAATCCTACATATTATTTGTTATTACTTTTAAATCACCACGCACTCCACAATAAATATACTTCCCACCCTTTACATTTTTTTGCAATCACAGTAGATCAAACTGACCTAAAAAATTAGGGCAACTTGTACTTTTAGCGTTTCAGACACTCACCTCCATGTTTCTGTCCAATCAGGACAGTTCCTCCTCCATCAGAGATTGGCCCCGTCAAAGTTGCATAATTTGCATTCATAAGTTCTCCATCAATATAATATGACAATCCTCTATCAATAACAGTAACAGTTATCAAATGCCACTCATCTGCCTGCAGTTTTTCACTTTGACTTTGTAGAAGGTTAAACACTGTGACAGATGCACTTCCATTGGTAGGCCGGTAGGAAAACATAAGGTTGTAGTCTTGAATGACCAGTTGATAGACATTGGCAAAATTTGGACCTACTGTTTCATCTTTAGAAATTATTGTCCTGCAGTTACAAAAAGAAAAGATGAAAAATTCAGTCAGGGTTAATTTATATTAAATCAATTTCCTCAAGAAGTGAGGAGGGAAGGAGGGGGTGTGTAGTTATTTCCTTAAAATAGTTGTGAATCCATGAGGCCTAGAATGGGCTTGTCATGACTAGGATTTCTGAAAATATCCTAGTGACTTCTGAAGATTTCCCAAGATTTTTAAAAGACTTCCTAAGGTTGTCTGAAGATGTTGTAATGATCTTTAAGCTTTAGTCCAGATTTGTGAGTCAGGCATTATGTCCTTGATGCATGAGACTGTTGCCAGTCCACAGGCCTGAAACTCAAACATAATGCATATACAGTTGGCAGGTGTATGCCCGCCAAACAAAGGGGCTTGGTGTTTGGATGAGTCTCAGACATTATCACCCTTATCGGAGTAAAGGCCTACATGTACAGTAGTTTGGCATGAAAAGCGCTTAAGTTCAAATCATAAAGTTAAACATTAAAATGTCTGATTAGCAAAGTGTCAAAAGGAATAGTTCTTAGATTATGAATCTGTTTGACTTGTAAACCTTAATGTTGATCACACTTCCTCGAGTCCATTTCAATAAAATGTTGTAAGAAGATTCGATAAACAATATACAAAAGTGTGTACTCTTTCATACATTACATCACCATTAAATGTGTACCCCGCTGGTTTTGTGTCACTAGACATGATTATTCATTTTCAAAAGTACCATATTTGGAAGGAGAAGAAGAGATAACTGACCAATCAAACTTTCGTAAACAACGTGACGTAGTTTTACTTAACGTCCCCGCGCCCGCTTAAAAAAATGGCCGACAATCGGGGGAAAAACTCCCAAAAGCCGAGAAAGCTTTCAAAGGTTGAAACCAGGAATCTTACCGAACTACTGAGCAGGATATTGTTGCCTTACCACCCGGGCCGCGATGCCCTTGGTCTGCGACTTTTCTGAAAATGATAAAATATTTCATCGAGAAAAAAAATAAGTTGAATAATGAAAGACATCGTGATTTACTGATTAGCATTCTTTCATATGACGAAGTTTCGGCTTTCTTGCTGTGGGTGAAGGCGCGAAATTAAAGTTTGTTGACAGGTAGGTTAATTTGTCTTCCTTGAATTTTGGATTTTTGCGGCACCGTAAATTACATATGGTCATATATGTTTACTTACCCTGCGAATAAATATATAACGCAAAGGGAAGACGTGCCTTTTTGCAGAACAGGTGTTCAGAGCAACTTATTTCTGCTGTTGGAAGCATATTGCTGTAGACTCTGAATTTTTTGTTTTATCGACTCTTCAAAAATATCACCAAATTTCGCTTAGCGGTCCTTGGTCCGCGAACGAAAACCTGGTTGAATAAAACTTCGCAAAATAAAAAGCGACGGCCTTTGTTTTCGAAGAATGTTTTGAAAATCGTCCCTATACATGTCTACAAGTTCGACCGTGCTGAAAACCGCTCGTCGACGCTCGTGTGGGAGACTCGAGGAGACTGTTGCAATTGTCTAAGTCTTTGAAAGAAGAGTAGATTATTTTATGCTCACAACATCTTCCTAAAAAAACTTTAGCTTCATTGCATCAAGAAAAGAAAAAAAATACATGAAATATTGTGAAAATCACGTTTTCGTGTGGAAACTACAACATTTTAACGTTTTTTTCGTGCTGCTTACCTGGGACGCGGACCAACCTCGTTCCCAGGGTTCTCTCCTACCCGCCCCAGGGAGCGAGGAGAGAACCCTGAGAACGAGGTTGGACGCGGACCAAGGACCACATTCGCGGACCAAGGACCATCGTAAACGGTCGCCTTTTTTCGAACCCCAAGCAAAATATTTATGTCTGGGACTTGAAACTTCAGGATTATCGAGAAGAACGTAAAAGCTATCTTCAGGGAGTATTTCAGCTCGTTACGTGAAGATTCGGGTAAGATATTCAAGCTAATGACTTTTAGACGCGGACCAAGGACCACATACTGTAGTCTAGAATAAACAGTAAAAAATATTTTCGAATAAAATTCATTAGCTGCGTATCGAAAAGTGTCCAAAACCTGACATCTTCGCAAAAAGTGATGCGTGTAAGTAATGTGAGAAGCATTTAAGCTTAAATTCAGCTTGGATGTGGTCGATCGTGTTTTGAGCTAATTTCATGAATGAACAAAGTCAAAACAGTAGACAGAGAAGCGGTTTCTTGAAAATTTTTAATCAAAATCCAAAAAGTTAATCCTTTAAAGCAATTCGGGAAACACTATCTGGATCGTGGATCCGTTAACGCAAGTGAAATTGACTGAGCACATGGCAAAATTCAACACAAAATTCATTTCAAGTCGGGAAACATTTTGTAATTTATCTTTAGCGCCGAAGAGAAAAATTTATAAAACGTCTGTGAAAAATTTAAAATTACAAAAATTCCCTTTCAAAAACGTAATTGTCTTGGCCATAGACTGCCAAAAATTGTACCTGAAAATTCAGCAAAAATTTCGCTGCCTTGGTTGCATTTCAAAACAGACCTTGCGCTCCGCCGTGAAGAAAACAAGGTTGAATTCCTCGAAGGACGATTTCTTGATGAAAAGCTTCCCTTCCTCCACAAAAAGAAAGCTGAGCATTCTTTTGAACTTCCTCGTTCCATTTTTTGTCTTATAACGGTGTATTTTCAACCCTGAAATGCAGAACTCTTGTCTTAAAACATCTGCATGGTGATAGCGGCAGCCATTTTGTTGAAAATGGATATCCGTCACTAATGTTTCCAAATATGGTAAAAGTGAATATTCACGAGTGGTTGTCTTTACACTAGGCTGTTAAGTAAGACTTAAGAGCTGCTAAGTTTTACTTAACCAAAAATTCGTGTGTGAAGGCCTAAGTAAAATCTCAAGTAACTTTACTTTGCATCTCATTAAAGTCGGAAAGTTGAAACGATCCAAGAAAGTTTCAAGCGACTTGCAAACCATCCTTAAAACCGACTTAGCTGACTTGCGGTTACTTGCGGTTTCTTGAGCTTTGAGAAAGGCGAAACATGTCAATGGTTGTCTTTACACTAGACTGTTAAGTAAAACTTAGGAGCTGCTAAGTTTTACTTAGCCTAAAGTTAGTGTGTGAAGACCTAACTAAAATCTCAAGTAACTTTACTTTGCATCTCATTAAAGTCAGAAAGTTGAAAAGATTCAAGAAAGTTTCAAACGACTTGAAAACCATCCTTATGACCGACTTGACTGACTTGCGGTTTCTTGAGCTTTGAGAAAGGCAAAACATGTCAATCAATCTTAATTATGTTGCGTGGAAAAATGACTTTGGTTAACCTGAAGTAGAAAAGAATCAGTGTTGTGTGAAGCTTTATTTTACTTGATAGAAGTAATTAAAACTTACTTGTCTTGAAACATTTCTTAGCTTATTTAGGCTCTAGTGTAAACACTACCAATCAATCTTAATTATGTTGCGTGGGAATAAAATGCCTTAAGTAAAAAAGAATCGGTTGTGTGTGAAGTTTTATTTTACTCGAAGTAATTTAAAATTACTTCTCTTGAAATATTTCTTAGCTTATTTAGGCTCTAGTGTAAAGACTACCAACTGAACGCGAGTTACACGTTTCAACCCCTTATAAGTTTCTGATTAAAGCTAAACAGCTTTTGGCGTTTAAGTAGGAAGGCTCACTTTTTCTTTAATACCTACCCTTTGTTTCTTGCCTTCTGTTTTATCCATACACTGACTGTGAAACCAGGGTTTACGTAGTTTATTGCAGGAACCCTGAGAGGTAATATATAAGAGTTTCCCTGAAATCGAAAAGAGCTGACATTTGATCCATTTCTTGGATCACCGTCTTGTGTGACACCTTGTTTGCTTGAAAATTCCGCCAAATCTCTAGCAACGGGCTTGCTGTCGCCGCAGCTTGAACAACAATCAAATTTACACGTTCTGTTGTCGCAAATCTGCAAAGAAGATGCTCTAGTCGAAGACTGACAATATTTACTAGACGTTGCTCCACAAGTTGAAGAAGAATTGATGGGCTTCAATACGGCAAGATCCACAAGGTTTGGAAAATAACCTCGACCGCTCGTAGAAGGTAGATGCCAAACAGATAAAAGAATGAAGATAAAAAGTTTCCAATTAAATATACAACGACAGTTCGAACTCATTATGGAAATTTAAATTGTCTGCGGTCTTCAATTCAGCTGGTACTCGACATACAAACAGACTCAAATACAAGCCACAAACCAGACCTTGAGTATTTTGAATTCTGATTTGTGTCACCTCCAAGTAATGATCGAGGCTTCCATTTCACCAACAATTCAAAATCGCTATGGAAAAGTTTAAAATCAAAGAAATGATCGAATCAAGTTTTGGTATGTGCAGCAGCGCAAATTAATTCTCGATGACGCCTCTGGTTTCATTTTGATTGGCTGTTGGCTTTCTTTTCTACTTAGCAACCGAGTCGCATCCACACAGACGGGTCAACGAAAAGTCGTTAGGGTAGAGAGAAAGGCATTTTTTACCTGTCAAAAAATATACCAAGCAAAATTCCGATATTCTGTGTTTTTTTCTTCAGTTTACTAAGCATTTGAAAAATTCAGATAAAAAATAAAAAGGTTTTGGGGAGCTACAAATTTATTGTTATGCGGAAGAAGAGGGTGTGATGGGGTTAACCGACTAGCGACAAAGGGCAAAAAATATTATCGACTACCGACAAAACGCGAAAAAAATTACCGGCTACCGCCAGGAAAAATATTAACCGACTACCGACATGGACCGACATGATCTATATTTTTTTTTTCAGAAAGAAGAGTATCTTGAATTTTTTTCTACCTTTGGAGGAAGTAACCAAAGATTACCACGTCACAAGTCTTTTTACAAATATACCACAAAACGAGGTTGTTGAAATCGGTTTGCAGAGCGTATGAAAATTTTTACAAAGCAACCCGCCTAGCCCTATACATTACATGCGAGAAATGCATACTTAGATTAATCCTCAAAGAAAATTCATTCCAGTTCAATGGAAAGCTCTACCTACAAACCCACCGTAACGCGATCGGCACAAAGACAGCAGTTTCCTCTGCCAACATTTTCATGTCATACATTGAAACACAAAGTCTAAGCAAACCGTCTTTAAACCAGACATCGTAACCTTCGAAGAAGCAAACTTACATCATCCTACCCCTTCACAGCCAAAATTCACTGAGACAATGTTTTTAGACACAGTTGCACAAGATTGAACGAAAAAGTTTTCCTTGATGTAAAGACTACGGAAACCTTCCAGCATACATTTTGCGGCTTGTTACCCACCGATTTGTCAAAAGAGTTTGAGGAAAGTGTTTCAAAATTCAAAAGAACGCTTGATGGTTGATGATGGACAGAGGCTACCAACACAATTTGAAAGAAAAATTGCAATCAGAAATAAATGAAACTCACAGCAGGGAGAAGACACACGGGGCTTGCACTGTAAGTATCCCGGAGAGCTCCATACAGAAATTGTATGGAGCCTTCCAGGAGATTTTTGTTCATTAGTTTAGGCATGGCGGATTTTGTCACGTATGATCAGCCCGAGGTGTTTTTCCCGACACTCTTCTGTCAGGCAAATGTCATCATATAGCCTGGTTTCGATATGATCGTTAGGATCGTCCCGATCGTCTCAGTCGTCTCAAAAAATGTTCAGACGATCGGGACGATCGTATGGAAACCAGGCTTATGAAAGCAAATCAGACCCGATCGCTTCGGTAGGCCGAAGACGGCAAAAATAAAACTAGGCTTTTGTTTTTCATTCCAGAGGTCAGTTTTGTTTCGATCTGGTCAAAATAAATCAGGTTTTCAGGCTGCAGGTAATAAAATATTGCCTTGTTCAATTCTCAAGGACATTCAGAAAACGAGATAAACGAGATAATTGACTCGATACTAAAAGTGAAAGCGCTTTCTTTATTTAAAAAAAACATGATTAATTCCTGCAGCAATAAATTTTGCGAAATCACGAAGCGCAATACGGATATATTCAGTTTCTTCCAAAGCCTTCATCGCAAAGGCCGCGAAAATAAAGACGAAAAAAAAAATTACATAACAAAAATTAATATCCCCAAAAAGCCGTCTCGGAAGCTTTGTCAAACAAACCCTGGGTACGGTTATTTAACCAATAAACCTAGAAAAGGAGACATCTGCACGCGGAATACATTGCCTATACATTTTTCCTGTGGTTTTTGGCTACACTATTATGTCACCTTCTATATGGCGGTCGGGTACTGTGCTATCAATCCGATTATCTGCTTTGTTTTTAGCAGTAATTACCGACAAAGTCTTAAAAGACTCATGAACTGTTCTTAACTGTTATGTTGTACAGGCGTAAGTCGCAAAAATTTGCTTGTGAATGAATGTTAAGAGTTAGAGGTTCGTAGAACACTTTACCACTGTTCTTAACTTTTGTAAAGGCGAAAGTTGCTAAAATTTGCTAGTGAATGAATAATATATGTTGAGAGTTGGAGGTTCGTGGAACACTTGCAAATGAAAACTAATGTATCCTGCTAGTGTACGATAAGTAGGTTAGTAAAATGTATTCATTATATGTCTGTCCTGACTCGAAAAATGACGGCATGTTTTGCCAAAGGGTAACGTAAGGGTTTGTATGGCTAACGGCTTAGAATGAATAAATAAATAAATAAATAAATAAATATATTTATCTGATGTTGATTTCTTTTTCTTCTAATACGTTTCAGCGCGATTTCAGCGGCTGTACCGGGCGGGGGGCGGGGGGTGGGGGTACTCCTAGAAATTTTTTGTGGGGGTGTGCCGCACAGTTCTCCAAATCGTGACCTTATTTCAGACCAAAAAATATAATTTTTTTACATCCATTTTCAGACCTGGCCTCTAGGAAATTATGTCATCATTTCTTAGATTCAACGCCAACAAAAAAATATTTTCTTATTCGCATAATAATTTCTCTTTCTTTCTTATACATTTGAAATTGAAACGATAAATTCGTTCATACACTCCCGTAGTTTCCTCCAAAACCATACCCGATTCCAGACCAAAATGCATGGGCAAAGTGTATACCCATTTTCAGACCAATACGGCGCAAAAATCATACCCTTTGGGGCGGCACATACCTTTATGACTTACAAAAGGATTATACCCCGGGTGGCGGTGGCATCATGTGATCTCAAATGCAGACCGTCGCAACACTGAGATGGATTGCAGAAGATCGCCAAGTAGGCAACAAACTACTGCTCCCAAATTTATTAAGCGAAAAATCTCTTGCATATATACACTTTCCTCGCTAAAATCAGAAACCCATTCCTCAAGATGACACTTCTGCAATCCATTTCAATCAACTTTACGTTTGAATGCATTCGAAATAACGAACACTCTTACATCCTCAAAAAACACTAGCCAGCTCATTCTCTCTCGCCTCCTCAGAGGCCTCTTTGCATCGTAGGGAGGCTGGACAAAAGGGAAAAGAAAGCGCGCTGGGGACAATGGGAAGGGGAAAGAGAAGAAGAAGCGAAGTTTTTTCCCTCTTCCCATCGTCCCCCGCGCGCTTTCTATTTTTCGAAAATTGCTATTTTTATTGGGATACCCAGCGGGAGCCTCTGCGGAGAAGACAGGTTCATTCTCTCTTGCAAAAGCTTTAAATTTTGTCTTTAAGGCCCTGTTCAGACGCCGAACTTTTCATGAGCCGAACCTTATTCGAATTAAGGCCGACCCAAACAAAAACAACAGCAATTTTATTCTTTGTAGGTAGGCCTTTCCAGATTCTGCTTAGAAAAAGCTAAAAAGTTGCTAAGAAATATACCAAAAAGTTGCTCAAAAGTTGCTCAAAATTGAAAAAGTTGCTCAAAAATTGTAAAGTTGCTCGAATATTTTTAAGACAGCATGTCTAATTTTAATAACAATTGCTTTGTATTAACATTAAGGTACAACTAAGTAACTAGTTACAACAAATTAGGCAACCTTTAGTTGAATCTAAGTGGCTGGTTACAAAAAGTTATATAGTAAGTGTTACAATCTGGAAGACAACGTGGCGTCCGCCATTTTGTTTACCCACAGTCCACAGGCTACCCCAACCTCGTTCCGGCTACCCAAACCCAATTCTTGTAATTAATTACCACGTCCACATGATACCCATTCAAAGGGTAAAAATATGAGTTTTACTAGAAAGATGTTTAGAATTTTAACCAAGAGAATTTTAACTTGTTTATTTTTAAAAAAGGGGCTATTCAGCAGTTTGGTTCAAAATAGCCCAAAAGTTACCCAAAAAGTGCTAGTGTTCCGAAAAGTTGCTAGAAGTTGCTCTCTGACAAAAAAGTTGCTCAAAATCCTAAGAGTTGCTAAAAAGTTGCCGAGCAGAATCTGGAAAGGCCTATTTGTAGGCACAAGGAGTTGAAAGGCTGCCCCGCAAATAGCTGGAAAGCTAGTGGTGCCGGGGCAAGCCAAGTACATGAATAACATATCTACTAAAAACAAAAACAAAACATTTAACTATAATTACAGTCATACTAAATGGTTTTAAGAGAAGTAGGTTGTAGATAAGGGAAGAATTCGTCATATAAGACCGGAGCATACAAAACACAGCTAAGTGCACACGTCTCGACCCAGATCATTTAGACCGGCTGAATTGATTGTGACGCCGAAGTTAATTTTAGCCAAACAAAATTCAAAAGGCAAAACGCCAGGCTAAACAAATAGATTTAGGTAAAAGGAGCTGGTGAAAGAAGGCTAAGCAATAGATCGTAAGAATGTATTATTTTTATTTCAAACTTAACTGCGTTCAGCTGGATGATTCCTAGTTTTGATGATTATCCGTTCTAATGCCCCGCGCCAGTCTTTTATCGGCACATGATGGCCTTAGCACTTTTTGTAAGTCGTAAATCTTTGTTATTGCTGCGTGATTATTTGTGGTGGTAAAAAGTTCTTGTTAGTAAGTTATGAGGACACATCTAACAAGTTTTCCGGATGCTAAATAAACGGTACGCTATCTTCAGATAGATGCATACTGAACTTTAAGTAGACAATGTAGCAGAATACGCAGGAGGGGGAAGGTTAGCCCCTTATTCCCGATCCGGTCTCGGCTTGAGAATTCCTCCCAAATCCTCCCCCAGTGGGCCCTCAGTGATCTGATCGACCAGCGGGGCCCTCGATCGCAATAAATTCTTGCTTATTAGTTTCTACTTTTACAATTTATTTGTTTATTTGTTTTTCTTTATTGTGTCAACTAGTCCTCATCCATATTACGATTTTGATTTCATTTATTTGTAAGCTGTAAACTTTTCTCTGTTAGCCTTAGTCTTAATTTCATATTTTGAACGCATATTGCCCCGCCTGGAATAGCCTTGCTAGCTGTGGGCAATGCTTCTGTAATATTACATGTTTATTAATAAAGTTGTTGTTGTTGTTGTTAATTGTTTTGTTGTCAATAGACCTTGTCACGGTTTTTGGACGCCATCTTGACGAGTAGACAATTAACGTGTGAGAAATCACAGTGGTTTGTATGAGAATCTGATGTAGAATAATTTCCGTGAAACGGCTGTTCTGAAAAAAATATGACTCGTAAACTAAAGCTGCAAAACAAAGAATTGTACTAACAAAATTTGGGGGCGTACCCTGTGTTTAAATTTCTCCAGAGGCTTGCTTTAGATTTTCCATATAATTTTTCCTGGGACTTTCTTACAGACAAATGTAATAAAGAAAATTTAGAAGAATGAGAAATTTTAAAGTGGTTCTAGGTCTTCTAGCGCATGTAACGCCCTTAATTTCTTTCAGTAGATTCCTTGGGAGTGAAGCTTTAGTTTACAATTCAGAACAGCCATTCTACGGAAATTATTCGACATTACATTCTCATACAAACACTATAATTTTGCACGCCTTTGCCTGCTCTTCAAGATGGCGTCGAAAACCGTAACAAGGTCTATTCCATTTATGCATGAGGTGAATAGTATGAGAAATATTAGGGATCGGGGTTAGCTAATATAGATAAGTCTCAGTTGATTTTAAACCCACTCCACGAGCACGTTAGCATATTTATTTAGCCCTGCCAATACACCTTTATTATTCTATTGTTACAAGCATGGCCAGTTTATGCAGTTTCCCTTAGATCTAACATATCTCAGTAATTCTCTGATCTGCCACTGTCCGTTTGATGAAGAGCACCTCGCTCGCGGGACTTTAGCCAATTGGCGGTAGTATCGGCGGTCCTATCGGTCATAAAATATAAACACGTTAATATATATTTAGTTTAGTGTATCTTGTACAGGTGCAAGAGGTCTCAATGGGGTGTTAATTTATATGGTTAGTATAAAACAAAAGGAGATACAACAGGGGATACCCCAGGGGATGCCCCAGGGGATACCCTAGGGGATGTCCCAGGGGAGGGGCTACTCCGGATTTTAAGTGACGGGGATTATGGAATAGTGACAAAATTCAAAACCCAAATAAATCCCTGGACCAAAAATTAACCCCTAAAAAATCCCATGCTGAACGCTTTTATTGTTTAATTGTATATTAACTGGTCAGTATGAAACAGATGCAATGTAATGTGTTAGATCAGTTAAAACAGGCACAAATTAAACAAGTTTGGTTGTACTTCAGGGATTCGCAGAACTACACGGCCGGGATACACGGGTACTAGACCACGAATCTTCAGATTGTTTTGAATACCCCCCCCCCCCCAAAAAAAAAAAAATTCCTACTTTAAATCAAGCCACCCCCAAAATTCTCCTACCCAAACTGAATCCCAGAATCAAAACTTTCAAACTCAAAGAAATCTTTCGATCATCCCCGTCACATATAATCCGGAGTACCCCTACAGAGGGGATGCTAAGGAGAAGACCAAGTGAATAAAAATTGCAAGTTCCCTACCGTATACCCCAGGGGAATTGCAATAAAGCCAATTATAACTAAGAAAATACATCCTATTTGGATGTCTGCTTTAGAATGGTATCATTTCTAGCGAGTCATATAAGGCTTGAGTCAAGCCCAGGTTGATCTTAGGCATTAAGGGGCTTAATTCAAATTTTATGACCATTATAATTTTAATTTCTTCCACAAGAACTGAATCTGTTTTAAGACCATGACGTGAACACACTTCAAAGACTTCTACAGGCGCACGAAAGTGGAGATAACTGGAGATGAAACTGTCCTACTAAATTCTGAGTTTTTTACGTCTAAACAGAGAGAAAAGAAGAGAAAACGCGAGAAAAGAAAAAAGCTTTGTTTCTTATATATATTAGTCAAGATTATGCAATGTGGTGAATATTACTCGCGCTATGATTGGTCGTCACCCGGTGAGGTATTAGAGTGCAGACACTTGGATGACGTCACGGTAAACTTGTTTTGTTTGTTTTGTTCCACACGGTGCATAGTTTTGAAAATGTTTGTGAGCATTATTTCGGATTAAGCAAGAGAAGACCTCGAAAAAAGTCTGCTCGCGGCTCGTGTGCCACTTCTTTGTTTTTACCACATTTTGACATCATCTGCTGGTGATCTATTACTGAACAGACCGACGACAACATGGAATCTATTTGTTAAAAGTGTTGCAGGGCAGGGGAACGTTTGTTTGATAGTTTGGCCAATGACATTCACACCACATTCTCTTTGTTGAAGTCTAGACAATATAATGAAAGCAACATTAAATATTTAATTGAAACAAAAACCTTCCGGCTTCATAAACACTGTCTTTGGGAAATAGTAACCCCGAGAAAGCGATTAAATTAAGTCACCAGAGAAAATCTTGAAGAAATCAGGCATCAATTTCTGTTGAACCAACAGACCAGAAATGATATCAATTTATTTCCTTCATGTTCATGAAAATCCAGAAAAGGGGGGGGGGGGGGGGGGGCACTCAATGAAAGTTTGGGTAGAGGTGTGCCGCAGAGGCTTTCAAACCCTCACCCTATTTATATTCACAGCGATCTTGCCCAAGCAATCATATAAGGCGCATACGCCATGCATTCATTATCTTCTTCGAGAGAAGATACATTGTACATTGGTGCTACGTATGTGTTTAGGGCCTTGCACTATTGCCTTGCTCGCTCTCCGCTCCATGGCACCTTTCGGATGGCTTAATTTTTCTCTTCCTTCCTTATCCCACCCCACTCTATCGCGGGTCCGTGTCTCTCATCCGGAAGAGGCTGCGAGATTTCCCCATTCTTAAGATAGGAAAATATGACCTTTTCACACTAATCGGCTCCTGCTTCTCCCAAACGCAATGCTTGACCCTAAATGTCGCTAAAGCCCATATAAGTAACCTCATCCCCAGGGAGCTTTTCCCTGGCTTCCATAGCTAGGTAAGTGAAGAGAGTACTATTTGTCAATAAAATATATATTAAAGGGGTATCTTTTCTGTTAAAAATGGTATATAAAAAGGTAAGGGGTTGGACCTCGGGGCTGATAAACTTTGTTAAGTACCCCCCCGGGGAATAAGTTGTCCTATTCACTGCCCCATTTTACTAGCACAGGCCTATAGAGTTCGAACAGGCAAGAACACTCACCTTTTCACAGAGATTGGCAACCTCGTCCCCAGGGCGCTTTTGCCTACTACTTAATTGATTTCTGACAGATTGAAAAAGGCGATTCATCCCAAAATCAACTAATATATAGATTTAGCCAGAGCTAAAAGCGAAGCTCCCGCTTATGCATTTTAAAATCAAATTTACCTCAGACAATGAACTTCAAACCTTTGCAAAGAAATCCACAAACCCTATACTTAACTTTAGGGGAGAACCGTATGATTGAAAAACATAAACTTGAACCGGCGATCGATCAAAAGCTAACAACTGGTCAACGGAAAACTTAAAAAAAAAACCCGTGACCTTGATGAGTTGGAACCTGCGCCTGCGATACGGTCATGTGGCACCTTCCAACGGATACCCTGTTTTGACAGCTGTAAAT